>CM056604.1:2679106-3224106 GCA_029721355.1 Tegillarca granosa | reverse complement strand
TATTTCCCTGCCAAAGTCGGTACGAATATCCGTTGAACCCAACGATATTATTGGTTGGTATGTATCTTTATATATGAACTTTTGTCTTAATATTCATACAAGTGGAAAATGAAACTTCATGCCCAAAGATACCAGACTCCAATTTTACAATCATTCACTCAGTGGAGTGTACATGGATTGTAAAACTGGGGCCAGGTCACTTGCTTGTCCGTCGGATTTCATTTTACGATAAAACCACCTCTATAAACTATAGACCGAGAAGGTCTATAAACTAAGCTACCCTGTCACGTAAATATGAAATCTAGCACTTTTCTAATGAGTACAGTAATTAAAGATAAACACACTGATTTTCAGTTATGGTTGGGGGATATTTCATTTATTTCACAGATTGTGAACTGCAGCTAGACAGTCGGCGAGAAAACTGCCATGAATATAATCCAGCGTAACTATTATTCCAATCTTATATTCTGGAAACACTTATTTTCAAGGGGCGATCGTTGGAGTAGGTACTTTCATTAACTAAAGTCAATAAAGTCTATACTATACACTATCTAAAGTATAATGATAGTTAAGGTAAACTACCGACTCCAAACATTGTAAGAAACACGTATCGATACGCGTTTCGGTCTATTTCCGGAGAACGCAAGGCAGCATCTAAACCACAGACGCTTGTTTCGATATTAAAAAATAAAACCCTTTGACCCTAACATGTTATCGAAACAAGCGTCTGTGATCTAAACATCTTAATTAACCATCCGACCTCGAAAAAAGGCCAGGGAGTAGCTGTTTATAGTTCTATGATCCAAATAAACCGCCACTTACCGTTTGGTTGTTCAGCGGAAGTAGAAAAACGATAATAAAACAAAAGGGAGAAATGAAAAATGGATGCTGACTTTCCGAATGGAGTAAAGACTAATGTCGCTTACGAACCTTTTATATTGTTATTTTAATTTCTGTCTCTTTATATGCTTAATTGGGATCCTAAATTGTAAATAAAATATCTTAAATGTCTTATCTTATTGACCGTCTTGGTTGCTTAGTGAGGAGGTCGTGAATTAATAACTTGGTCGGGTTATATATAAGACTTTCCTCGTCTGGCGCTCGTCACTAGGAGGACGGATTTCCGACTTATTTACCCGGATGTTGTATAATGTGACTGGAAAGCGAATTGTTTGTTTATCGCATACGCACTCAGTGAGCTAGCACCTCAACACCTGAGTGCGCGCTAGTACAAGAAAGACCATTAAACACACTCGCAAATCCAACGCTTACATAAACTTGTTCTTAGATTAATCGATGGAGATAAATAACCTTGCTCTCGTCGCAATAAGCTAAAACATTTTGATTGTCGTTAAACAACATTAAAACCAACTTCATTATTAGTTTCTATTTTAAAAATAAATGTATGTTGTAATACATAAATTTCATTTTGCTGGTTGTATTATGTTTTTTGGACGCGATGTCGTCCAGACAAAAAATGAAGTCCTGTCATAAAAGAAAATGTTTACACTTCCGAAACACCGGATCTGTTCCCCGCTGAATTGAAAACCATATCCACTTATAAAGAAGGTCGTGTCTATATGTCTTGCCACTCGTGTATTGTTCAGAAACAAATAGCCTCGTGTGAAAACAGCAAATGATTACTCCCGATACACTAAATCTCATCTCAAATACATTAAAGATTAACTTTTTTTGATTGGAGCGTTTCTGTTGTTATTGTCATAAAACTTCTATTGAATCGTTTAGGTATCAGCCTGGTGAAGCGATCGTTGCTTATGGCAGTGGAGAAGCTGTTGGATATATACAAAAACCAATGCCTGATCCTTATAAAGCGGAAATTCCAGCAGACTGGAAAGATGGAATTGAAGTTAAAGGAGGGAGAACGTACGCTGTGGAGGCAATAGGGGATGAAAGTAAGAGAGAGAGAGAGAGAGAGAGAGAGAGAGAGAGAGAGAGAGAGAGAGAGAGAGAGAATTATTGATAAACTTCACAATCAACTTTCAAAATCAAGTTTATTGATCCATGAAGTGAGAGTTGTTTGCTTTGAGTAACGATTAAACAACTTGCGGCTGTCTGAGTCTCAAAATGTGATGATGATGATAATACCTCTGATACTCTACTACTGAAAACCATGCATACATTAAAATAAACATATATGTATGTAGTTATTATAAAATATCACTAAGAGCAATTATAGTTTTTAGTCGAACTTAATGTTTTTTCTTTGCAGATTCTCCACCAAGTTTTGTTGAATCTCAATTTTTGAATATGTCAAATAAATTGGCTCCCGGAAGTGAGGTTTTTAAAATTGAGGTAACTGATGAGGATAAGAATGACATCGATTATCTAGAGGTTTCCATGGAAACTCCAAGTCCATATTTTGATGTCAACGCAGAAACAAGTGAGTAGGCCAATGGTTTAAGTTTTTTTTTGTTCACTTATATCAACCCATTTACACAACCATTTATCCAGTGACTGTTAAAATGAACAGGATGCTAATTTCGTGTGAGCCAGTATGTATTTAACAAAAATACCCGTTAAATTTGATGTGCCATATTTGCCGTGACTTTTTGGAATTTCGTTTCTCATCAGTAACACCAGGGCCGAAAAAAGTTGATAAAAAAGTTAGTCCAAACATTTGAAAATTACTGAATCCAAAGTTCCAAAATTATATGAATCCAGATCCAGCTAAGGAATGTTTTGCATGAGGGAACAAATCTTAGATTTAAATAAATTTCAAAAAATCAAGACGGTTGAAAATTTTGTAACATGGTACATAGTACATTTTCTGACAGTAAAAAGTACTACCTACTGAGTTATGGATACCCTCAAGGATTTTTAATTCACCAGCAGCGGTACACGCTCAGGGGTAGTAAACATTAAACAAAATACCAGTATGTGAGTGAACTTGTTTTTAAATTGACAGCCTAATTAATAAGTGTACAAATGTGTTTTAGGACAATTGGTTGTAAAGGAAATACCTCCACTGGGTAGCCACACAGTCTATCTACGAGTTAGAGACCACTGTAATGCCACAGCCAGCGGAACCGTCGCAGTTAACGTGTATGATGCACCAGTAAGTAATCTCTCTCTCTCTCTCTCTCTCTCTCTCTCTCTCTCTCTCTCTCTCTCTCTCTCTCTCTCTCTCTCTCTCTCTCTCTCCATTGATTTTGACAAAATGAACTTTGTTGTATTATGTACATATTTTAGGACGTAACAGCTATGTTCAGTTATTGTGTTAGGTGATAAAGCATACATCTTTGATTAAAAAATTTTTGTCAAAATTTGTTGAAACTGGCAAAAATGATTTTTGTCTTTATCAAGCTTTTGTCTAAGCTTTTTGTTTTTGGGAAGGAATTCAAAATTCAAAAACTTGGAACTTAATTAAATTGTTGCCTATAATGAAAATTTAAAGTTCAAATATATTTGCAAAATAATGTTGGTGAAAGATTTTATTTCTCATCCTAACTGATATCATATTGTGGCATATGCTTTTTAAGGAAATAATACATTTGTCTCCCAAAAGCAGCATATATTAGTAGTTGTTGCCTTGTCTGTTCGTCCATGAGCCCATGTGCCCGTCCGTCATAATTTTGTCCAAGCAAAACTTTAACCATTAACATTAAACTTCATAGGTTGATAGAGCTCAATGAGAAGTGCAGTTCACAAGAACCATGAATCTATTTTGCATAATTTCAGAGTTATTGCCCTTGGTTGAATTTTGTCCAGTGCATAACTTAAAACATATTTAGAGGTATCATAATGAAACTTCAGAGATAGATAGATAGATCTTGATGAGAAGAAGTGCAGTGCACAATTGCTTTCCTTTGCAAATAAGATAACCCATCGTAGTGGATTTACATACGAGTTAATCTAACCAGTTGACTTTTATTTGCAGCATCCACCGACAGATGCGCCAACTAGAGGACCAGATATTCATTTAGGGGGTCCAGCGGAAATGAACCGGTTAGATTCTGTACCTGGAGGTATGTAAAAATAAACAGGACTAAAAATTAAGAAGTTATAAATATTAATTCGTTTTTATCATATAATAAATCACGAGGTGGTGAAATCCCGTGACTTCTCACTGCTCTTATTACAGCAGAAATTAACCTTGTATATTGTCTTTAATGACAGCAAGTCTTGCTGGTAAATGTCTTGTGTTGTTTCCAACTTATTATTATTATTTTGAGATCCAGATTGACTTCTGGTTTATCAAGAAGCCAAGGAGGATCATCTGTTACTTTGTGTTTATTAATTGTTTGTTAATATTTAGTTAAATACACATTCCTCAGAATTTGGTTTTAAACAAATATCTGTAAATAAAATATGCTGTAGAATCGGTCAGTTATTTTACTCATTTATTTTGTTATTAAGGCTCCCGAATGTTTCCATTGTGTCAAGGTCGAAAGTCTGACCAACAAATGCTACTTGGTACCTACGGGGAGACTTTTCAATGCAATATCTTTTTAGCAAAAAAAAAAAAAAATAAAAAAATAAATAAATAAATAAACTTCCCTAGGGAAATTAACTTGTTTAATAAACATAGTATTTTGTCATATATAATCCAGAAATTTATTCATAACTTATCCGTGATATTACTTAATCCTTATCACTTTATCATAAGATTAAATATTTTTTTAATTTAGTTTTATGTCATGTGCAGAATTTTGAATTTTTACAAAGAGAAATATTCAAAATTCTGCACATGATATTTACATTAATTTGTTTTGTTGATACCATTCTATCTTCACATACCAAGCATATCTTCAATAATGCTGATGCGGCTTTAAACAATTTTTCTCTCGCTTATTATTATCTATTTTTGTTTTCAGATGGGCGTCATCTATGGGTTATTGGTGTGATTTTAGCCTTGGCTATTGTTGCGACTGCAATAACGTTTGTTATTTTCCTTGGTCGTAAAGGTGTGCTTCCGATTCGAGGAATCAAGACAAATCCATGTGCACCACGCAAGAAACCCAATCATAATGACGTCAAAGCCAAAAAGACGTCACAACAAACACCAAACAAAGATGGAAAGTCCCCCGTGACAAAAGAAAAGGCATCCCCAAAGGCACAGCAAACACAAGAGGATAAAATTGTAGTCTAGAATATATTTTCTATATCAAAAGGTTTTAGTAGTGTACTTCGTGATACTCTTAATGTTTGCGCGGAGCTAAAAAGAAATAGGACTTTCATTTTTATTTTTATAAAAGCAACATCACTTAGTATACGAGCGGATCCCAAGTTACTTTTCCAAATGGGTTTTGTTAGCGTGACACTTTTAATGAATACAAAAAACTTTACGTACATTTCCCAAAAAATATTTTTATTACGGTGAATCGTCGAATTATGCGAATTCATATTTTTTCGCATAGATATCATGGTGAACGCATCAGTAGTATGCAGATGAATGCCAGTTATTTCCACCGGATGTAATTATTATTTATGTATTAACTCTTTATGTGATCTAAATTGTGTATATGCGGAACTAATTTTCCTTTTTGTGAGGAAAAATATTACATCGAATAGATCTACATGTATTTTCTAAATATCGTCATTTTTACGAAAAAAAGTCAGTATAGATAACTTGTATATTGTACTTCCACACAAAACTAACGGGGTAGGTGGTGACATTTTAATTTTAAGTCATGGGGCAGCCTATCCCTTGAATGCAAATGTACGTCAGTAAAACACATTTTCGACCACTGAGCAAATATTTACCAAACTTCACAGGTAGGGTTATTGGGAGGAGGCTTTTCAACTTTGTACTTTTGGTTGCCTTAGGTATGGCTATAGGAAGTATGTCACGGTGACTAACGGGTAAAAAATATCCGGAACCAAAATTGGTGGGGAAAAAAACTGACTAGATTTTCAGCTTTTTGTGTGTCTTAAGTACTTGTGTTAGTTACTGAAAATCATAAAATTCGGTCGAAAATGTAGATTTTCATTTTTGACTTTTTGAAGCATTGTTTTTTCTACATTAAAACAAGGTAAAAATCTGGGTAGTTGTCTTATTTCATTTAGTTTAGAAGTTGCTTTATCTTTATATTATGTAAAAAATTGTCATTGTTTTTCATTTATTTTTATTGTTTTAGTGACTTTTGCATTTAGGAAAAGGTCAAAGGTCAAGATAGATCTAGTTTTTTTTTTTTTTAATCTGTGAAGATATGTTACCATTTTAAATTTTTTCATGTAGACATTAAATTTTGATGATTTATTGCATTGTTTTTCTACAATAAACCAAAATCAACGATTAGAGTCATGACCTCATTGTTCAAATAACATTTAAATTGATATATTTTGGCGGTACGTAAATTTTGTTATTGGGTTTTTTCAAGTTCCAATGATTTTATAAACTAGAAAAGAAAAAGTCGTATTCAAAGTTGACATACAGTAATGGATTTTTACCCACCGGTTAAGACATCGAGGCAGTAAGTTCACCCGGGGGGGGGAGGGGTTAAGGAAAAACAAGAGTGCTCTGCTCGGAGTAAACTATCACCTTCGATATGCCAGCTGACAAACTTTATCACACTAGGATCTGTCCGAATGTTTATCGAAACTATGTGGTAAAAAAAACAATGTAATCCGAAAGCACGCACTTCAGACCATTCGGGTGTCATCGAGACCCACAATTAGCATAGTTAGAATAATTTCAATGAATAACAATTTAAATACATATCACTTCTTTGAGATTCTGATTGAAGAGCATACTGAGGCTGTAACTCGTTCATTGAAACTGTTACATTTACATCCTTAATAAACAGTTTTCTTTTGTCTTCAACAATAACTAAAACATTTACACTATTCCAAGCAAAGGACTAAGTCCACACCCAAAATTAAATAAAATTCTTATAACCGAAAATGGGTACAAAAATTATTAACCAATCTGCACATAAAGCAGCTGTACCAGATACAATATCAACTGGGCATCTGACTGAACTAACACCCATTAACACTGACAATGATATTTACATAAGCCCTCTAAAGCATCTTAAAATCAAATTATTACATGTATTCCAAACTGAATGGAAAAGTGTTTTGTGGTTCAAACTATCGTCCGGTTTCGTTGACAGACATAAGAAAGTTGATAGACATTGCATGTAAATTTTTTAAGCATATCATATATATCAATATCACCATTTCCAAAATTCGTGAGATTCATGGTATACTCGGCTTAAAATGGCTTCAGGAAGAACCGATCTTGTGAATCACAACTGATCCTTACCATAAAAGACCTGACAGAGTATCGACAGTTGGGAGTGGAGTAATGGTGTTTTACGCCAGTGTCAAGATTCTTTCACTTATTTCGAGGCGGTCAGTTCTAATGGTGGAGGTATGCCCGGAGAAAACCACCGACCTTTGGCAAGCGAACTGACAAACTTTCTTACAATGGGATCTGTCCCGAGTGGTATTCGAAACCAGGCGGTGAAAGGCGCTGTGATCCGTAAGCGCGCTTTAGACCACTCGCGGCCACTGAGGCCCCCGACTGTGGGGAACGACCAGACCTATTTTGTTCGATTTTTTCAAAGCATTTGGTAAGGTCTCCTATAAACGATAACCAAACAAAGCTTAGCGCTGTGGTACGGTAAATTGACACTTCAATGGTTGTTGTGATGTTGTTTAACGTCGATCAGCAGTTTTTCAGCAACTCTTGACGAGAACAACGTTATAAATATATGAATTAATCAAGGAACAGGTCTGTGCATGTGTAAGATTTGCAAGTACAATGTATGTACATGTATTATGGCCTGTCGTGTAGTAGCACGCGATTAAGGCCACTTTTTGTTAGTATTAGCTAACAGAGTCAGTATGTCGTTGACAAGCATACCACTTATCCGGCACCGAGTGACTCCACACTCCATCGGCTTTATAGATCTACAGAAAAATCAGTAGCATTGTCCTCGAAAGACAAAGGTCGTATGCTACTCAAGGCTTATCACTGAAAAATTCTACTTGTGTATGCACGTTTTGTCACAAACGACTTCCAGCTGAGACAATCGAAGTGCATCCGAGTTTGCTGCAGAACTACAATGGCGAAAACTTGTAGAGACGAGTTAGATGCGTGACGTCGATAATGCACATCTTTAAGCAGTTCCACTGGCCGGCACCGAGTGACTCCACACTCCATCGGCTTTATACAGAAAAATCAGTAGCATTGTCCTCGAAAGACAAAGGTCGTATGCTACTCAAGGCTTATCACTGAAAAATTCTACTTGTGTATGCACGTTTTGTCACAAACGACTTCCAGCTGAGACAATCGAAGTGCATCCGAGTTTGCTGCAGAACTACAATGGCGAAAACTTGTAGAGACGAGTTAGATGCGTGACGTCGATAATGCACATCTTTAAGCAGTTCCAACAATAAAACCACTCGTGACGTCAAAATCTAGAGGATATTCAGTAAGATTTATTTTACCCAACTGTGTCAGAACACCAGTATATAAACATCTTTTCCTCCCAGACAGGGGAGCTAGATGACCGTGTACTCTAACGCTTACTTACAGAAAAAGTGCCTCTCACGGCCTTAGCCCTGAAAATCATGACTCTTAACGTCTTTGCTATATCTGTAACGGCACATATCCATATAGCAAAGCAGTTAAGTCATGATTTTCAGGACTACTCACGGCCTAGGTTAGAATCCCACTCGAGGAGATCCTAATGAGTTCGCTTACGAATGTCGGTGGTTTTCCTGGCATTCAGTTTTCTCCACCACCTCGATAAAAGTTCAAAAATTTTAACTGGGGTGTAAAACACCATTACCTACTTCACTCCACCCCAGATGCAGTTTGTCAAAGACTGTTATAAAATGCACAAATTATATCATAGTGCGAGATACTTGCATTGTAAAGAAAATGAATTTGAATTATTGCCCTTGAGAAAAAAATAGCAATTTCATTCGGGTTAATTCTGGCATTCCAATCGAACAGGTTCCCGGTGTTATATTACAACTTTTAACGTAGTTTTTATGAACGTAAAATCTAGATAAAGCGGGCAACCTGTTTACATTCCAATCTCAAAATAGAAGCGCTATCCATGTTTTGATTGGACAGTTTCTGAATGAAAAGAATGGTTTAGCATTGACGTCAGATATGCTAATGAGAAATGGAGGAATATTGCAATGAGAGGGAATCAGTGGAATTCCTTTGGGTTTATCCATGAAACATGCCAAAGAGGAGGAATGGGGAAATTCCCCTACCGGATGGATGGGAGGAATGTCGCGATTTTGACGGAAAAGTGTTTTATATAGATCACAACACCCGTAAAACGACATGGATAGATCCCCGTGACAGGTGAGGTAGCCCCTTCAACTTTTTCCTGTCGGTGTTTACAAATTGCATTTTCGACTAGTTTAAAGTGCAGCGGTTTATTTAATAATGCAGTAAAGTAGTTTGATTGTTATATAACGTAAATAATTAGTTTTGTGCCAGTCATTGAATGAAATTCCCTTGTCCTGACTTGCTGTTGTCATCGTTGGAAGGTGCAACATGTATTCTTCATAATAAGGGAAATAACTGATCTAATTGAAAAGAAAAACTAGCACTGTAAAAGATCAATTATACCTGTTATACAGTGTTTAATACTCTTTTTACACTGGCATACTGGTGTTGTTTAATACAATAGATTGATATTTTGGTGTATATCTGGGACCTGAGCATTATACTTGACAATTTGCCTTTGAGAGTTATATTCATGATGAAGAATACATGTTGCCAATTTTTGTTAATTGGTGTCTCAGATTGTGTTCTTGACACCAGTTTATACTTTTGCTTTTTGATTGTGTTACTCCCATTTAAACATGTCTATGTTTGAGTAAGTTTCTTCCAACATCCCAAACCTTACCCCCTCAATGTAAGTGAAAGAATCTTTGACCGGGGCATATGATACTCTACTCCACTGTACTCTTTTTAAGAAGAGCTTGCCAGTTTACAACCCTCAGTCACAATCAGTAGTTTGTATACTAAGATTGTACTTGACTAAATTTTATCAAATTTTGAGAATCTTTTATGACAAGTTACAAAATTATGACAGAATACAGATGTCACAAGCTTAAAGAGATCTTCATTGTATGAAAATGTTTTCCATCATGTTTAATTGTTAAACAATTTTTAACTCAAAACAGTGATTTTACAATGTTATGGCAATTTTTTAAAAAAATTTTAAGGAATTGTTATATATTGTTATTTTATGTTGTTATATTGTTATTATGTTTCAGTATCATTAGTATTCAATATTCATCATACACTTTTTTTTGTTTCTTGGAATGATTTCTAAATTGTAAAGTCTAGATTTAGCAGCTTAGCTGTTTGAATTAAAATGAGAATAACAAAATTTCAGAGCTTAGTGTACCAAAACTGTTGCTTTTCAGTGGTTTTGTTTGCCTAAAATTACTACCGAATAAAGGTAGTTTCCCCATGAGAAATAAGACTAAAATTTCCCAATTTGACAACTAAAATTCCCAAAAAGGCAACAGTGACACACAATCAAATAGTTTAAGTTAAATCCAGTTGTCCAAAACTGTTCTGACAGACAAAAAATGTCAGATATTGTCACAATATAAGATGTTTGCAATGAATTTCAAAATTCTGAGCATAATATGTGACATAAAAAGGGTCCAAATTTTCCCAATCTGAAAGGTAGAAGGTAGTTTTTAAAAACCATAGCAAAATCACTGCTTTTATTTCATGATAGTCTGAGATATTGAAGAAAATGTATAAGAATGAATTAAAATTCTGTTCTTTTAGGGTCATCAAGTAATAAACTTGACATGTCATAAATCTAACATGAACTGTAAAGCAGTTCACTAGATTTGCTACTTAAAAACATGAACAATTTGAAAGCCATTTCTTAAAAAGACCCTGACAAGATAATGAACATATATATTCACATAACAATATAACATTATGTACTATTTTTCAGAGTATTTATGTGTGATTACAACTAACATTGTTTTTTTTTTTAAATTGATTTTGCAGATTAACAAAGCCACAGTCATTTGCAGATTGTTTCGGTGATGAATTGCCATATGGATGGGAGCAGTCATATAACCCTCATGTTGGAAACTACTATATTGATCATGTGAATCGTAAGTGATTAACTCAAAATAACTGTTTAGTAATGAGGCAGTTTTTGTCGAGCCTGGCAATGCCATAAGGCAAGACTTAGGTGTTACTTTTCCGGTGTCGGCAACGGCATGTCAAAATGTGAAAGTTTATGTTAAAGTAATGTATTTTCTACTCCATCAAAAACTAACTAGGCAAGACATTTAAATTCGTGTGATTCTTGTTAAATCACTCATCTGATTCAAGTTTACACACAGAACCTACAAACTTTAATGGTATTGCCATAAACAGCAAGTAGTGTGTGTGATGTAGTGTGTGTGACGTAGTGTGAGTGAAGTAGTGTGTGTGATGTAGTGTGTATGATGTAGTGTGTGTAAAGTAGTGTGTGTGATGTAGTGTGTGTGTGTGACGTAGTGTGTGTGAGGTAGTGTGTGTGATGTAGTGTGTGTGACATAGTGTGTGTGACGTAGTGTGTGTGATGTAGTGTGAGTGAAGTAGTGTGTGATGTAGTGTGTGTAAAGTAGTGTGAGTGAAGTAGTGTGTGTGATGTAGTGTGTGTGACATTGTGTGTGTGATGTAGTGTGAGTGAAGTAGTGTGTGTGACGTTGTGTGTGTGATGTAGTGTGAGTGAAGTAGTGTGTGTGGCGTTGTGTGTGTGATGTAGTGTGAGTGAAGTAGTGTGTGTGGCGTTGTGTGTGTGATGTAGTGTGAGTGAAGTAGTGTGTGGGACGTAGTGTGTGTGTATTTCTTAATGTAGCTGTTTACTGTAAATAACATTGTTTTAATGACAATAACAGAATAACAATTCCTTATCTTACAAAATGAGAGTTAA
Organism: Tegillarca granosa; assembly: GCA_029721355.1. Lineage (NCBI taxonomy): Eukaryota > Metazoa > Mollusca > Bivalvia > Arcoida > Arcidae > Tegillarca > Tegillarca granosa. The sequence goes on along the minus strand of CM056604.1, from coordinate 3,212,212 downwards.
TCATGATTCTTTGAACAAAAAAAATCTGAGAAGATGACTTGTCTGTGTCAAGAAAATATTGTCAGTAATCATGTACATGTATATTAGAATTTAAAAATTTATCAAGCAAATGAGATTTTTTTTTTCTTTCACTAGAGCAAAAAATTCATTTTAATTGAAGATGTATTAAGTACTTTCTTTATTTCTATAAACAACTGAGTTTGAAAATATGTTGCTTGGAAATTTGTATGTCTCTGAAATAATACCCAAAGTTTCATTTGCAAAAAATGTCATTGTGCTTTTAAATTAAAAAATTTCGAATTTCCAAAATCTGAAACTGAATTTGTCAAAAATGTCTTCATCAATTGGAAAGTGAATTATTGGTATCTTAGAATATTTTTCTTGATATGATGCTTTTTTCAAATCTTTATTCTTATCTATTTTGTTAATGGTTATTTTGTATTATATTCTCAGCAAGTTATGTATCAAAATCATTTTTTTTTAAAAAAAACATCCCATTTGCATTAGTAAAAATTTTAAATAATGTCACCCGTATTGACAGATTTGTGCATGGTACTCAAATATAAATGCTGTCAAGATACATTCAGTCTACTTGACCTTAGTTGTTTTCAGTATTTTAAACTTTTTAAATTTCCCTTGCGATTTTATAAGTTTTTTATGCCAGTATGTATATACCAGTACATGTGTATTTATATTGTTTGTTCAATTTGAAAATTAAATATTTCTTATGATTAATTTTCAGAAACTAATCAGCTGGAAGACCCCAGGCAACAATGGCGACAACAACAAGAAATGATGTTAAAGGAGTATCTGGTTACAGCCCAGGAAGATCTAGAGGTAATGATGCTTAGAAAGAAACACATATTTGTTTCAGTTATTCTGTGCACATGACAAAACATTTAACATTCACTTTTATGTCATTGGTTCACAAGGGCTCATCATAGGCTTTTTTGAATATTTTGGTAATATCATTGTGTATGAACATGCAGTGTTGCCGGAAATTATATTAGAAAATATGATAAATTCTAACATTAGAACTAGTAAAACTAGGTCAAACTATTATTTTTAACTACATGTTTTATTGGATTAATCTGCTTGTTGGATTTTTGATTGTTTTTAATCTTTTATTTCTCACTTTTATACCTTTCTCTAACATGCCCTATTAGCTGTATAGAAAAATGATCTTTTAGCTTTCTTTTCCCCCCCGAGACAAGACTTTTTGACTGCAGATAGATTTGTGTTAAAAAAGTTGCATATTGACTATCCATGTGTCAATTTATTTGGATATCAATCGGATTTGGGAGCTGAATAGACCCATATTTTAAACATCCCTTTTCAGATGTATTCACAATAATACATTTGATTTTTACAGGCAAAGAAAGAGATCTACACTGTAAAAGAACAGAGATTGATGCTAGCACAGGATGAATATCAGTACTTAAGTGAAACATTGAAAGGATGGAAGTCATCCAGAACAAGCTGTATGTATCTAACCATTGAACCATTTAGAATTATAAGGCTATAATTTCCAGTGTTCAACAAAGCAAACTTAACTATGATAAGTTTACTTGAAACTGTGGTTTATATGTGTATTTTTACAAACATAGTTTGATGAATTTATGATAAGTTTGCTTGAAACTGTGGTTTATATGTGTATTTTTACAAACATAGTTTGATGAATTTATGATAAGTTTGCTTGAAACTGTGGTTTATATGTGTATTTTTACAAACATAGTTTGATGAATTTATGATAAGTTTGCTTGAAAATGTGGTTTATATGTGTATTTTTACAAACATAGTTTGATGAATTTATGATAAGTTTGCTTGAAAGTGTGGTTTATATGTGTATTTTTACAAACATAGTTTGATGAATTTATGATAAGTTTGCTTGAAACTGTGGTTTATATGTGTATTTTTACAAACATAGTTTGATGAATTTATGATAAGTTTGCTTGAAAGTGTGGTTTATATGTGTATTTTTACAAACATAGTTTGATGAATTTATGATAAGTTTGCTTGAAACTGTGGTTTAATACCGGCCTGTATTTTTACAAACGAAGTTTGATACATTTTATTAAAAATTTAAGATTCAAGAAAATAAAGAGATTCATAATTTAAAGTACTTATTATTCTGTTAACTCAATATAAACTGAAAACTTGTTCAAAAGAGATGATACTGTCAACATTAACTTATAAATCAATGTACAAAACTGAACACCTAACTTATTTCAACAAATCCTTTAGTCTGTGTTTAGTGTAAACATTTTCTATTTATGAATTTAATATCTTTTGGCAGTTTTATATTCTATTGGATAAATTTCTCATCTTTCAGTGAACTCCAATTCAAGTGTTGGTAGCAATAAGTATGACCCAGACTTGTTAAAAGCAGATGTAAATTTAGCCAAAAATCGAGTAGCAAGATTACGTCGTGAACTAGAACAAATTCATGCAGAGATGCAATACAAAGAAAGGGGTGTAGAAACACTAACAAGGTTAGTTTAAAGAAAGAATTTCTAATGAACAGCATTGCATGTAAATTTTAGCTCACACTAGCCAAAGGCTTGTATGAGCTACTGTAATGGTTTACTATCAGTGATCAGGGAAATATTTGATGACATTTGGCTGTCATATGTGAAGAAGAAAGGCTGTCAGATTTGCATAAATGAAGGGTTTATGTTTGCTAAGGAAGGGGTTTAAAAAAAGCATATAGAAGAAGTCTTAAAACCATAAAATGATAAATGTACAGACTTAAAATATATATGATGTATCTTCCTATGATGTAGTATTTAATTCAAATTCATTTAGTCCATGGGATTGAAAATGGGGAAAATGCAAAGGGGCCCCAATAAATATTTAAAATCTTCTTTGATTAAGACACATAAAAGGTTGAGACTTTAGAAAAGGTTTTTGTAGCGTCCTTATGGAGGATCTCTGGATTTTCTACCTTACTTCCTTCTTTTCAGACACTGTAGATAAACATGCAGACATATATGATTCATGGATTCTTTTTCTTTTATTGGGACAGTCTGTCATATGGTATTTTAAGGAACCATTTCCTTCAGTTAGAAAACTGACTAGAATAAAGAACTTAGGCAGTGGGAGGCAATATGATCTATAAGTCAGTACTTAAGACTACTGTTTGATTACCTTACTTGCTGAGACCCCTACAGACACACATGATATTCTGATAATAAATAGTTCAATTTTGTTTTAACATTTCCAGAGTTGATGAAAAATTGTCAGGACAAAATGGAGGCTACAATATTTCTCAAGCACAGGCTATATTGAATGAGATACATCAGCTAAAACAATCTTTGACAACTGGAGAACAAGAAAAAAGAAGTCTCATGCAGGTAATGTCTCCTTAAATTTGTATTCTGTATCAAACAGTTTGTCAATCAGAAAACTAGAAAAGAATTTGAGCAGATTATTGAACAGTCAAGCAAATTTAAGTATTGTTGTAAGTAAGTAAGTTCAAGGCTTAGGTACATTCAATTTTAATAATGAATAGTTATTGTAAAAATTTTCTTGATCTCATATTTCTAATGATATATGCAATATCAGTGGCAGTTTTATGTAAACTGTTTTTATAATGAAAATTGAAGTAAGATACATGTAAAAATGTATTATTCCTGTTAATATTACTAATTTTATTTGATGTCTACATTTATTTATTTATGTATTTATTTTGAAGAGTTAGTTTGTTTATTTGACCAGGCTTTTTGTACACACCCCTACATCCAGCGGCAGGTCCCAGGTTTACTGGTGCATTTATGACCAGATTCCAATGTAAAATAATTTTATTTACCTGTATTTATTTATTTATTTATTTATTTTATTTATTTTATTATTGAAAGTTATCTGAATGTGTTTATATACATGTATGTTTTCATTTGATATTTTCAGTCACTTGCTAAATTGAAGGAGGATTTCTTATTCAGCAAGAACAGTGGTTCATCACCAGATATCTCCACATTGTCTATACCTTTAAAATCAAGTACTGCCTCACAGACAGACCTTAGAGGAGAGGTAGAATAAATTATAAATACATGTATATCTGATAATAATTAGGGCTGCAAAATAATTCTGTGGTACCAGGTCAAAAATCAGAAATGTTTGTCATTTATTGATCACATGAAAAGATAAAAATTTGCATCGTTTCCCATTTTTAGCTCACCTGACCAAAAGAACCTAAAAGCTTATGGCATGATATAGCATTTCAACCAGCATTAATAATCAGATGAACATATCCAGCATATTAGGCCTCTTGCTCTCTTGCTATACCTCAAAATAGATAGTAGCAAGGTATTGCCTCCGTTTTTATCGACTGGTGTGTGTTAACTGGTGGTTTTCATATGAAAACTTGAAAACTGTGCAAAATATTTTTTTCAAACTTTCATGAGAAATACAGGTCAAGATGGATTTTATTTTTTCATTGTTTTTAAAATTGGTTAAGTTAGTTTCCACTCCCCAAACCTGCTTGGATTTATTGTTCTACTCATAGGTGGGTATCATTTAATGTTTTATTAGATGCCCTAGTGACCTTCATTTATTATTTCATGACTCCTCTATCTATAATACATGTATCATTTCTTGATTCGGAATTTTATGAACATGTAAATTCACATTTAATTTTAATTTTTACAGCCATACACTAATGTAATTAGCAAGATAAGGCGAAAATTTTTATAAATGCAGAATATTAATTTGAAATTTTGTAAATCAGTTATAAAGTCATGTATTGTTGCTTGTATTCTGCAGATTGGTAGCAATAGGTTCATAGCAGAACTTACAAGACTTCATTTACAGTATGATGAGGCAAAGAGGCGGACATCAGAGTTGAAACATAAACTGGTTAATATTGAAGTACAGATGGTACCAGGCCAGAATGAATCTGACAAAGATAGGTATGCGTTTCTGATTTTATCTTAACAGTTTCTGTCTGTACAAAAACAATTGAAAATTTGATCTTAAATTATCAGTCCAATGATTATTCCGTTACTTTTATCTTTAGCAATAAGCATGAAGTAGTTGAGTGTTTCAGACATTGAACATGCAATTGTACATCTAAATTATTTCACAATATTTCTTCTGAAACCCAATCATTTATCAGCTTGGCCGAATAAAGCAATTGAAAAATTTAAACTGTGCAGTTTAAGTACTTGCCGCACACCCAGTGGGGGCTCTTACCTACAATCCTTAAATCACAAGTCATAATCTATTACAATGTGTAACTTGCAGCAAATTCTGTTTTTAAGTTGATTTCAGTTTATTTTGTAATGAGCTGAATGGAAATGACATGCAAAAACAGGTAGTTAAAATTCAGTATCTAATAGAGATAGACAGTGTCATTAATTTGTAAATCCCAAATCAAAGGATAAATACATGAATGTCTTTGGAATATGTAGAAATTCGTAAAATAAAATTAAGCTTATATATTTAAAAAAAAACAAATTTTTTTTTTTTTATCGACACAAAATTTAAAAAATAAAAATGTACTATTTATATTTGATTATATTTCAGGTTGATGTTATTACAAGAAAAAGAACAACTGTTACGAGAATTGAGAAGTATTGATCCAAAAGGACGAAGTGAAGGGGAGATGATTTCTATACAAGAGAGGATACAACAGTTAGAACACGATCTAAGTCATGCTGTAGAAATATCAAATAAACAGATTGCTGATAGGTAATGGCTTACCCTGCAGGTTTTCTTGTTAGGCAGTATATACATTATTGAGCATTTGTTTCTTGTTGATTTGTTACGAGCTTTATATACACAGTCACTTATATTGCAGGGTTATCATGTTAATTTCTGCTGAGAAGGTCATTTCTTTTCTTTGTTTCTAATTCATTTATATCTTTACTCGCAAGCAATATGCAAGGACAACTGATATTTTGATTCAATTCATTTAAATTACATGTGCATGTACATGTACATCAAAATCTTAGACCATGCATTCCTAAATAATTTTGTGGTTACTGAGATTTAGTGAAGAATTTTACGAACTTAGAGAAATTTTCTATCAAAGTTTTGTTGAAAATAGTGTTGGTAGTGAAGCACTATTATTTATTATTTTTTACACAGCATGTTACTGGAATAAGGTACATGTAGTTGTCGTTACATGGGGTGTTGTTATCTTTTGAATTGTGTTACTTTTGCATATTGCCAACATTTCAACTCCTACTTGTATTGTAATGTATGCAACATACAAAAAATTGATATTTAGGATTATACAATATATATAATCTTGCATTAGTGTTAATAAACATGTACTTATAATATTCCATTTGAGCCTTTTCATGAGAAAATATCCCTTATGGCATAAAATATGGGCTTTATTTTTTATCAGATCATGAAGGTGCATTTTCTTGTGATTCCAAAAACAAATACATTATTTGAATTTTCGAATATTAGACATCAGTATGGTAACTTATATTCATCCACAAATAATCTCTCTATATTTTTTTCAAAAAGGCATTTTATTTTTATAGTATTATAGAACCAATTAGCGTAATTGAAAGTGTTGCAAAACAAAAGAAGTTTCCCAGATTATGACGTAATTATCATAAGTGTTGTTTTGTCATGGAGCGGCTCCTTTAGTAATCCTTTTAATTATTTTTGCATATCACACAAGGCTCATAGCTTTATACATTGTTTAACTTATTAACACAAACACTTATGTACAATCCTTTATTTAAACACCAGACATCTTTGTATTTCTGCTGGTTACCTCATACATATGTATATAAACCACTAATAGTTGTTAAATTAAATCTTTTTACAGGCTTCAGCTACATGAAGAGAAGAATATTATTTTACAAGAATTGACTGAGACTACTCGATTAACCACATTATTAGAATCTCAATTACGCAGGTAATAATAATAATACCAGAAGATACATGTACCTTTTTTTCAGGAAATTTCCAAGCCACGTTAAAGTTTTTTTTATAGATATCTCTTCACTTGGACACCATTGATATTAACTTACAACAGGTCCATTCTTATTTTCAATGTTATGTCTACAGCAGGCCTTTTGCTTGAAGAATCTTGGTGTGCTCAGAAAATGAAATAACATCAGAAAATTTTTTATCAGTTTTTGGTTTTGACTGGCATCTCTTCACTAGGAAAGCCAATGATATTATCACTAGGCCATACCTGCACTGGTAAAAAAACAGACTAAGAATTGTCATTGAGTAATAATATTTGATATTCAGAAATTTTGCATGGAAACAAATGAATGTAATTGTCTGAATAGGTCTCAAGTTAATAATTCTGTTTTTGTAACAATGGTAATACACCAGTGCCAGATAAATGATGGTTAGTCACTTTTAGCAGCAGTTAGTTTAGTTAGACTTACATGTATAATCCACAGTTTCATATGAGCTACTTGTATGCTGTTCTTTTGACATGTTTATTTATTTTACAGTATGTCTATGAGTACACTGTCTGTGTCATCTGGTTCCAGTCTGGGATCATTAGGTTCACTCTCGTCATGTAGTCGTGGATCTTTGACATCATCTAGTATGATGGACATTTATGGACAAATGCAGCAGTCGGACACTAATTTACAAGACTTGCATCGGAGAGTTGAAAAATTGTTACAAGGACATAGTATATCTCCGATACAAGAGGTTCCAGGAAAACATTCAGATATAATGGCTGCTGCTACTGGAAATTATCTTCAAAGTGTTATAGGAACAGAGGAAGGAAATAGATTATCATCATCAATTCATTCATTATCATCAACGTCATCATCACCTCCTCCACCCATTACTCAGTACGATATCGGACCACCACCCACATACGAACAACACATGACTGGTGTCACAACAACTGTCAATACAACCACCAATTATAACTCATCATTATCACCTTCATACAGACCAACCGACAATAAATCAAAATCAGAAAATTCATTCAGTTTACTTTCGAGGACACCAGATGTTAGTGATCGGACATGTGTACCTGGATTGGGCAACAGTGGTGGATATTCGCCGGTTGTGTTTAATAGTGATCTTTCTGAGACATTTCAGAATTTGAATATCAAAAGAGCACAGTTAGCAGACAATATTGATGTAATATCAAATCCGCCATTGAGTCCAATCAGTGAAACAAGTTCCGGTGTTTGCAATAATTTATCAGAAGGAAATACTCGTAGTGTATCAGCAGCAGTGAGTGATGAATCTGTAGCTGGAGATAGCGGTGTGTTTGAAGCATCTGTAAATATTGCTAAAAGGTAGGACTACTATATGTGATTCTTTCACTTATATGGAGACTTGAAAAACTCTCTCATACTAGAATCTGTGCAAGTTGGACTCCATTTGAGGGGTAAAATAAAATTGAAGATACTCCTTGTTCAAGTAGAGTTAAGTGCAAGCTTGCATATCAGTGTCTCTCACAACCTCTTTAAAAATATCTCTGGCAGAGTTGTGTTAAAAAAGTTTGGTAAGTTGGTTTGCTGAAGGTTGGTCGTTTTCTCCTGGCATCTCGCCAGGTATTTTCCATCACCTTAGAACTGGTAGTTTCCATATAAGTGCAAGAATCTTATTGGGGCTTAAAATGCCTATGTTCTTTTCAACTTTACCATCCAAGGATGCAGGGACCAGGTTGTTTTAATCACGAAGCATGTGTTTCATGTATGTTGAAATCCCACTTGGCATAAGTGTTATTAATTCACCATCACAGAACTGACTGCCTTTGTAAAAAAAAATCTTGAATGAAGCACAATTTGCCTTGTAAAAAAAAATCTTGAATGAAGCACGATTTGAACTTTGTATTTATCAATTTAGAGATGTATTGGATATATTTCAGAACTTACCTGTCTTTGTCATATACTTAGTACTAAATACATACATGTAATTCCCACAGACCTTGATATGGCTTAATTCATGTGATCCATATCACCTGCCACAAGCTATATCAGAAAAGCCACATCACCAATCTGATAACGATATCAGACCAGCTACTCAACAAATTTATCTTTTTGAAACTCCTTGGATTCAAATAATGGTTCGCCCACCTGAGGGGGAATATGTTATTGTAGTAAAGATTGTTTACATGGTAAATTTTGTCATACTGTAGCCATTATACATGTATGTAATATAATATGTAATATGTTATATTACATGGTGAAAGTTTAAGTATATGATAAACAGAATAAAACATGGTAAAATCCATATCATATGTCATATCAGACTGACCAATATCGGACCAAGGGTCTGATATTGGGTTCTTGGTCTGATATGGCATATGATATGGATTTCACCATGTATTATTCTATATGAACCACTTAAGAGATGTATTGAATGTATTTCACATCTTGCCTGTACTTACATGTACTTTGTATTTATGATTTCAGAGATGTATTAGATGAAATGAGTTTGGAGAGTGCACAGATCCAAATTAGACTCAAGTAAGTTAGGCCTGTATTTTGTTGTTGTTGTAACACAGGTCTTTAACTTGTTTATTTGCAATATAAAAAGTTCCATACCTATTGTTTTCTTACTTTTTTTTAGTTTTCCCTAGTCTTACTTGCAAGTCTTGTTTGAACTAAAGATTAGATTTATTTCAAAATGGTATTTTCAGGCTCAATATATGGACAAGGTGTAATAGCTGCCATGTACTTGTTCATTAATCTTTTTTTGCTGGTGGATTTTCAGGGTGGGGTATTTGCAGACCAATTTTATTAGCTTGTGATAAAGTTATCAGCTAATAATATACAAGTTTTCTAAACTTACTCTTTATAGAACAGAGACCAGAGTCATCTAAATGAGAAAGATATAATTTTCATCGATCCATGACTTATAGTGATTTATATAAGAATAAGTACAATTATTGTTACAGGTTATCAGTACATTGTTATTTACATCTAAACACACACATTAAAACAGTTTTGCTTTCTCAACAAGCAGAGCAACTTTTTAATGTGTTTTTGTGAAATTCTTTTGTGGAAAAAAATTGATAAAAAATGGTTTATATCCAAACAATTATTTGTGACATATCATGTAACACTCTCTATTTTAATCATGTCTGCCTGTATATCCATTCATTCCTCTTTTGGAACATTGCAAATTGTTTGTTACTGTAAAAAATAAATGTAGTTATTTTGCAAAACATATCTACATGTATTTGTAGTTTCAAGAACAACCCCCCAAACCCACCCACCCCATCCCAACCCCCTCATTGGAATCCTTATCATTAATATTTAGTGATAAAACATAATACATTGTAGAATCAGATTTTTATTCATGACTATTCTATCTTTAAACACTTGGCTATGTTTTACTGTGTGTATTCCATGTAAACACATGGCTATGTTTTACTGTATGTATTCCATGTAAACACATGGCTGTCCTTTACTGTATGTATTCCATGTAAACACATGGCTATGTTTTACTGTATGTATTCCATGCAAACACATGGCTGTTTTACTGTGTGTATTCCATGTAAACACATGGCTATGTTTTACTGTATGTATTCCATGTAAACACATGGTTATGTTTTACTGTATGTATTCCATGTAAAAATGTGGCTATGTTTTACTGTATGTATTCAATGTAAACACATGGTTATGTTTTACTGTATGTATTCCATGTAAACATGTGGCTATGTTTTACTGTATGTATTCCATGTAAACACATGGCTATGTTTTACTGTATGTATTCCATGTAAACACATGGCTATGTTTTACTGTATGTATTCCATGTAAACACATGGCTATGTTTTACTGTATGTATTCCATGTAAACACATGGCTATATTTTACTGTATGTATTCCATGTAAACATGTGGCTATGTTTTACTGTGTGTATTTCATGTAAACACATGGCTATGTTTTACACTGTGTATTTCATGTAAACACATGGCTATGTTTTACTGTATGTATTCCTTGTTAAGACATGTGGCTATGTTTTACTGTATGTATTTCATGTAAACACATGGCTATGTTTTACTGTATGTATTCCATGTAAACATGTGGCTATGTTTTACTGTATGTATTCCATGTAAACACATGGCTATGTTTTACTGTTATTTTCAATGTAAACACATGGCTATGTTTTACTCTGTGTATTCCTTGTTAAGGCATGGCTATGTTTTACTGTATGTATTCCATGTAAACATGTGGCTATGTTTTACACTGTGAATTCCATGTAAACACATGGCTATGTTTACTGGATGTATTTCATGTAAACATATGGCTATGTTTTACTTTGTGTATTTCATATAAACACATGGCTATGTTTTACTGGGTGTATATCATGTCAACACATGGCTTTGTTTTACTGTGTGTATTCCATTTAAACACATGGCTATGTTTTTCTGGGTGTATTTCATGTAAACACATGGCTATGTTTTACTGTGTGTATTCCTTGTTAAGGCATAGCTATGTTTTACTGTGTGTATTCCATGTAAACACATGGCTATGTTTTACTGTGTGTATTTAATGTAAACACATGGCTATGTATTACTGTGTGTATTTCATGTAAGCACATGGCTATATGTTTTACTGTGTGTTTTTCATGTAAACACATGGCTATGTTTTACTGTATGTATTCCATGTAAACACATGGCTATGTTTTACTGTGTGTATTTCATGTAAACACATGGCTATGTTTTACTGTGTGTATTCCATGTAAACACATGGCTATGTTTTACTGTATGTATTCCACGTAAACACATGGCTATGTTTTACTGTATGTATTCCATGTAAACATGTGGCTATGTTTTACTGTATGTATTCAATGTAAACACATGGCTATGTTTTACTGTGTGTATTCAATGTAAACACATGGCTATGTTTTACTGTATGTATTCCACATAAACACATGGCTATGTTTTACTGTATGTATTCCACGTAAACACATGGCTATGTTTTACTGTATGTATTCCATGTAAACACATGACTATGTTTTACACTGTGTATTTCATGTATAAATTTTGTTTTATAGATATGAAGAGAGTGATGGTCATCTTGTTATTGGTATAGAAAAGGCCAGAAATATATCAGCATTAGGTTTACCAGTAGGCAGTAAAGTGTAAGTAGAATTAACTAAAACGAAAAGTTGATTACTCAAACATTGCTTTAAGTAGAAGGTTGAGGGTTTGAACACGAGCCAGGTCTGACCAAGACTTGAAAAATGGTAGCAACTGTTCTTTTGCCAAGAACTCTGCATTAAGAGTTAAAAGTTACTGGGTACTGCAGGGTGCTGCTTGTTGAAGAACCCTCTGTGCACATTGTGCTAAGTGCACTGCAAAGGGCAAAATTTCTGCCACTTCACCTATAGATGGTGACATCTTGATATAGGTGAAATATTCTTGACTGGGATGGGAAACCCCATTAAATCAATCAATCAATCAAACATTACTTTCACTTTCACATTGATTACTCAAATTCATTATTTTGTACCAGCGTTTACTTTTAACTGGATCAGTGGTTTTGTTTGCCTAAAATTACTACCGACTAAAGGTAGTTTCCCCTTGAGAAATAAGACTAAAATTTCCCAATTTGACAACTAAAATTCCCCAAAAGGCAACAGTGACACACAATCAAATAGTTTAAATTAAATCCAGTTGTCCAAAACTGTTCTGACAGATAAAAATTGTTAGATACTGGCACAATATAAAATCTTTGCAATGAATATCAAAATTCTGAGCATAATATGTGACATTAAAAGGGCCCAATTTTTTCCAACCTGAAAGGTGGAAGGTAGTTTTTAAAAACCATAGCAAAATCACTGTGGATAACTTCACTCCCATTACTTGAGTTATTGACCAAGAACTTTGGAAGTCATGATCAAAACTGCTGCATAACAGTACTTTGATATACACCCTCACTAAACAATGAGCCAACAATGCTACATATTTATGTTATATGTATTTTCAGGGGTATTAAGGCAGCACTGTTGCCTAATATGAATGCTTCACTGGAGACAAAATTCTCAACAGAACTGGAAAACCCGAAGTTCTCAGAAGTGTTCCGAGTACCAGTTCCGGAACATAAACTCATGAACAAAACTCTCCAGGTCAATGTCTGGAGTTGTCATGAGAAGATAGGAGAAGAATGTCTGGTAAGTTTAGTTGACTTTTTGATCATAATCATTGCATCTTTCTTTGCACTGTATGTTGCTATTCCATGTAATAGTAAGCATCCTTTATAGCAGCCAAAAACAAGTAACCTACTCTTTCTCTAACTCTACAGAGTTGTTTATATGTAGTTTTCACCAAGAGATGGGGCTTTTGTATTAAGTCTCATGTAAAAGACTTTACTTTTCCAGTCTTAAGCTTTATACAGTCAGTTTGGGTAGAAAAAAATCATTTGAAAATGTCCTAGTTTTGAGCTGGGTTAAAACTCGAGACCCATTATTTTAAAGCCAGAATCATACAAATTGACTTAGTATGTCCATCACTAGCCTTGGAGGACACATGGGACTCTGAGGTTTAAATCTCCTTTTAAAGACTGATTTTTGTCTGCATTCTCCAGGGCACTGTGATTTCTTTTCTCATCCCAAAAATGTGAAAATTAGTATAAGTGAAACGAAAATTAATTAGTGCATGAAACCACACCAAGTCAGTTTGCTTCTATATTTTAATACAAAAAAAGAGTCATATGTCTTGAACAATTTTTTTTAACAAGACTGTTCATATGAGACTTTTTGATGACATAATTGATCTAATCTCTGATATTGTTCTATTTTCTAGGGTTGTGCACAAGTTAGTTTAGCAGATTTTGATCCGAGGTCTGTTTGTTTGAGATGGTATAATGTACTCAGCTTTAAGTTCATGCAATCCGACCAAGTAAGAAGTGCCAACATGACAGTAAAACACAAAGCTTCCCTAAGCGAGGGGGCAACACTGCCGATTATCATAAATTCTCAGGTAAGCATACCTTGAAATCAGGCTTGACTAGGTAGAGGACAACATTGCCAATTATTAATAAACCTCACATCTGCTCATTTAAACATCAGGCTTCACTGAGTCAGGAGGCAACATTGCAAATTAAAATATATATCCTGGGTAATCTGCATGTTAAACTTAGTAATCAATGTGTCCATTCAGCATCATGAGTAATATGTGTCTTGCATCGCCCATAACATTTTATTGTTTAAACCCAAGAAGACACAGTTTTAGCACAATCTTTAACAAACTTGCCTTCGTCTTATTCTCTTGACAAAAGTTAGATCAAGTTTATACCTTTGTGTGTACATGTAGGTCAGATTTGGTCAATAAGTAGATCACTATATCAATTTATGGAATCTTAACACATTCCAAGCCAGGATTTTTGTCCTGTCTTAATCAGAATAACCCAGAATGATCCTTTGAAAAAAGTTTGGGTCAGGTTCCTATATGAGTCATAATGGGTTAATAAGCAGATCACTGAGTCAATTCATAGGAAAACCGTGTTAAGACAGATATTGGTTGGCAGATTGATCCTCTTGAAAAAAGCTTATTAAGATTACATGTTAGGTCATGCATAAGCACTAATACTTGTAATTTTCATTGTAGAAAGAGAAAAATGACAAAGTAGCAGAACTCCTAGAGGCTTCCTCTGAACGTTTAAGTAAAGACACATGACTCTCTGAAATATGCAAGGTATATTAATTTAATCAATGATGTTGTTGTAAGTGTATCTACATGTAAATGTTAACAAGTATACAAATTTCTGAGAACATTTAAATGATGTACAATATTTTGGGGCATCCATACAATATACAAAGGATAAATACTACTAAACAGATATTTTTAGAACTTATGTCCCTTATTTACACTACATTACAGAGAAAGAGACAGTATGAAGAGGTCGTTTATTTCATTAAATGTCCATACAGAAAAGACATAGCTGTTTATTGTTTGACATGCAAATATTATATATAATATCTTGAACAAAATTACGAATATTTAATGGTCATAGTGGTTTCTCATTTATATAATTATAAAATTATATATAAATGTTATTATCTATTTGATCCAGGCCTTGCAGAGTGTTGTAATGTGTATTGAATTTCAGTGCTGGATTACAGAAATTTTAGTGAGGGTAAAAAATTTTGTGATAATTTGCTGGGCACAGAATAAACCAAACTTTTACCCACACGAATATTTTCTCCTTTACAGTAATTATTAGGGCACTTGTACAGTGTACAAATTTGTGAAGGCATCTATACTATGAACAGAGAAAACCTGATCAATGTACAAATTTGTAAGGGCAACTATGCAATGTAGAGGATTCCTCTACACTACACATTTGTAAAGGCAACTAACAATTTACAATTTTAACCTGTACAATGTTTACATTTTTTATCTATCATTGTCTTACTCTATGACATTAACCTATAATTTTGGTCAAATCAGGACTGAATTCAAACTTTCATTGTTGTTATTGGTTTACTTCAGTAATACAAAGTCAGCACATCCTTTGGTGATATCATTAAAGGAAGAAAGTAGTGATGAATCTACAATAATATCATCTCAAACTTCAACACTGACCAGAAATCAAGGTATGAAAATATTAAACACTTCAGGGTTGTCTCATCTGTCACATTTTAGGGGTAGGATCAAGCACCTTGGAATACGGAAAAATGTAATTGATTCTATCATTTTGGGGGAGTGACAACATTTATAATAAAACAAAAGATTCTTTCATTCATCCTTCTGTCAATTATACTTTAGTGACGGAGTGATAACTTAAATAATCTCCAATCAATTTTAATGATGCTGTGAAATCATCAATTTTCACTTTTCGTTGTTTTCATAGACAACTTGACCCACAAATTTACATGTCAACGAAATAGTTAAATATATGTTAATAACTTACCTTTTTGAGGACATGAGTGAAATAAGTAGAGTAATCCAGTAACACTGAACACATAAGACAAAATTCTTACAACATGCGGTTCACTTTATTAACTACGGTATTAACAACGAATTCATCCCCCATGAAATGATATTTTTTCTTAGAACCATGAAAATTGGACACCATGAGAGTTGATGATTTAACAGTATTTAAAAAAACATTAACATACAATTTAGATTGATAAAAAAAAGGCCATTGTCAGTTTAGTTTTGGTTTTAAATTAATAGATTTCAAAAGCATATAATGTACTAAATACCTTTGTAATTGTAAACTGATGGTTTAAATTTTTCAGGTCCTGAGTCGATGGATGTCCATGGTGACTCATTGGTAGTAGGTGGTGATATGTTAGGTTACGGTGAAGAGGATGATGATTTGGTAAATATAGAAAATTACTAAAGTTTTTAAATTTCCAAGACCTCTGTTTGAAGAAAGAAAATCTTGTATGTTCCCAGTAGAAGTTTCCATTTTTACTTGGGTGATTTTTAGATGGCCTAGATTTGTAGACCAACTACAGGGTTCATTATGTATTTTAGAGTAACGAGAATGTGCTGCTGAGGCTAGTATACTGACTAGCAGTGCTGTAGATTCACATCATAAACCACTAAATTACATTATACTTTGCAGTGATTTTGCTATGGTTTTTAAAAATACCTTCTACCTTCCAGATTGGGAAAATTTGGGCCCTTTTTATGTCACATATTAGGCTCAGAATTTTGAAATTCATCGCAAAGATTTTATATTGTGACAATATCTAACATTTTTGTCTGTCAGAACAGTTTTGGACAACTGGATTTAACTTTAAACTATTTGATTGTGTGTCACTGTTGTCTTTTGGGGAATTTTAGTTGTTAAATTGGGAAATTTTAGTCTCATTTCTCAAGGGGAAACTACCTTTATTTGGTAGTAATTTTAGGCAAACAAATCCACTGCTTTGGGACCTGTGGAAACTGAATCCAAAGTAAACTCAGTCTGTTACCCTGATTAATCCAAACTACAGTATAACCATAGTTTATTTCCATTCTATATTTTTAGCTTCTCCCTTTATGCACTCATAATGACTCTAGTCTATCAAACATCTATTTGAAAATCATTTTCGTAATTTTCATCTGTGTATGTTAATGTAGGAATACAGTGAGAAGTTCCAAGGAATTATGGAGGAATTTGATAATGCTGTTAACATCATGGATAGTGATACTTCAACCGACACTGAGGAAAGTGATAAAAAAGTAACATGTGACAAGGAGACAAACACTGAAGCAGTTTATGCCAACGTACAGACAAAACGACCCACTATTACACAAGATAAAACAGCATCTAGAAGTCATGCTATAAGAAGATCTCAAACATTCTCTCCTGCCTGTAGACCAGGGGCTGATTATGTTTGTAAGGTAGGTAACAATCATACCTGTATCAGGTAGTTAGCAGACATACCTGTACAAGGTACAGGTAGGTAACAATCATACCTGTATCAGGTAGTAAGCAGACATAACTGTACAAGGTACAGGTAGGTAACAATCATACCTGTATCAGGTAGTTAGCAGACATAACTGTACAAGGTACAGGTAGGTAACAATAATACCTGTATCAGGAATTTAGCAGACATACCTGTACAAGGTACAGGTAGGTAACAATCATACTTGTATCAGGTAGTTAGCAGACATACCTGTACAAGGTACAGGTAGGTAACAATCATACCTGTATCAGGTAGTTAGCAGACATACCTGTACAAGGTACAGGTAGGTAACAATCATACCTGTATCAGGTAGTTAGCAGACATACCTGTACAAGGTACAGGTAAGTAACAATAATACCTGTATCAGGTAGTTAGCAGACATAACTGTACAAGTTACAGGTAGGTAACAATAATACCTGTATCAGGTAGTTAGCAGACATATCTGTAGAAGGTACAGGTAGGTAACAATAATACCTGTATCAGGTAGTTAGCAGACATACCTGTATAAGGTACAGGTAGGTAACAATCATACTTGTATCAGGTAGTTAGCAGACATGCCTGTATAAGGTACAGGTAGGTAACAATCATACCTGTATCAGGTAATTAGCAGACATACCTGTACAAGGTACAGGTAGGTAACAATAATACCTGTATCAGGTAGTTAGCAGACATACCTGTAGAAGGTACAGGTAGGTAACAATCATACCTGTAACAGGTAGTTAGCAGACATACCTGTAGAAGGTACAGGTAGGTAACAATCATACCTGTATCAGGTAGTTAGCAGACATAACTGTACAAGTTACAGGTAGGTAACAATCATACCTGTATCAGGTAGCTAGCAGACATACAGGTCTGTATAAGTTAGGTACCAGTCATACCAACCTTCTTCCCTTAATAATGAATAATGCAGGTAACAGTTTTCAATTTATAGAATGATTTTTTTGGCCATCAGACTAAAAATCTTGCTTGTTTTTTGACAATCTCTTAAACAGAGGAATCCCATTGAGTAAAATCAACTGCTTAAGTTTGTAAATAAAAACCTTGAAACAGCACTGAACTTCTCTACAATGCATGCATATACTGGAATGTTGAAGAGGTGCATTTCACTTCAGAAATATATAATACTTCTTTCTATGTTTTTTATATCATTTCAGCAATATAGCCAATAGAATTATAGTCACTTTTTATGTGTTTATAATGGTGTTTATTTTTTCCAGTTAAATCGCAGTGACAGTGATAGTTCAATG
This sequence comes from Tegillarca granosa, assembly GCA_029721355.1. Classification (NCBI taxonomy): domain Eukaryota; kingdom Metazoa; phylum Mollusca; class Bivalvia; order Arcoida; family Arcidae; genus Tegillarca; species Tegillarca granosa. The sequence continues at coordinate 3,193,662 of CM056604.1, read as the reverse complement.
CCTCACTATAAAAAAGGACCTTTTCAGAGACATGCTATGGAGCGTAGAAGTCTGAGATTGAAGAAGGTGAGAAACAATAATTATATTTATTATATTGACTCCATTGATTCTGATTAAACCTACATGTAGCTGAAACCACCACCTTTTCTCCAAACTTACAATTCATAGCAATTCTTAATTCTAGTAATATTAGTGGGTGTAAAACACCATTCTACCACAACTATTATTGTGATGACTTTAAGCTTTTTTAAGATGGTTGTATTTTGTTAATATTCAAGTATGTATTAGTATCTTTGTTTAAGACTAAAGCTAAATGGTGCCCTCTGTCTGAATGATGTAAGTGGCTGCTTCCAATCACAGCACCTAGGTTTAAATCCCACTTGGGAAAGAAACAACTTAGGGTTAAATCCCACTTGGGAAAGAAACAATTAGGTTTAAATCCCACTTGGGAAAGAAACCACTTAGGTTTAAATCCCACTTGGGAAAGAAACTAGTGTGAGAGAATTCATCAGATGACTTATTAATGAAATTTCTTCTAAAAATCCTCCAGTTTCTGCTACAGTTTTTCTTTTGTTGTACAATGAAGCCAATCTAGGAATCAAAACTGCAATTTTGAATCATGAGTTAGTGCATTATCCACTTGACCACACATCTGTATAGGTCTTATTGATAACTGTTATATACATTTTTAGAACGCTGGTCCTGGTGGTAAACTTCCAGTACGAACATCTATAGATTTGGAGCTGGATCTCCAAGCATCACAGACTAAACTTACATACTTACAAGATGAGATAAAGCGACTCAGGGAACTCAAAAACATGTTAGAAAATGCAAAAGCCAAAGGTACAGTATATGTACATTCAGTTTTCTAGTGTTAATAACATACACCTTTTTCATAATTACTGTACTTTTTAAGAGTATCTTAATATCTAATTGGTCTAAAGTTTAGGCTGTTTGATTACATTGTCTCTGATTGGTCTAAAGTTTAGGCTGTTGGATTACATTGTCTCTGATTGGTCTAAAGTTTAGGCTGTTGGATTACATTGTCTCTGATTGGTCTAAAGTTTAGCCTGTTGGATAACATTGTCTCTAATTGGTCTAAAGTTTAGCCTGTTGGATTACATTGTCTCTGATTGGTCTAATGTTTAGGCTGTTTGATTACATTGTCTCTGATTGGTCTAAAGTTTAGGCTGTTGGATTACATTGCTTCAGACTGCTTTGGTTTGAATTCAACACATGAAAATTCTTAGGTGAGAATAGTTTGTAGTTTGCTTGCAAAAGATCAGTAGCTTTTTTTTTTCAGCTACTTTAGTTTCCTATACCATCCAAGAATTGACCACCTTGATATTAATAGTAATAAATAGCAAGTACATTACATCATCGGTTAGAAATTTTTGTATTTAGATTTTGTTTTCAAAAACCACAAGTTGGATTGAACTGAAATGAATTTAATTGAGAGACAAGAATGAACAGCAAAAATCATAAGATATTTTTATCTTTAAACCTGAAGCCTTAGTCCCTTTCAAAGTGTATTTAGACATGTAAATCATTCTATATCCTTTACTGGACTGGTTCATTCTTATAAATTTATAACATTAGTCTTAATGACAAGTAGGTATTAAAGACAACAACTTAGAGTGATGAAGCAATTGAGAGGCATTAAACTGTATGTAACAAGTTTTTAATTGGTTATACCTTTTTGGTTGTAGGAGAAACAGAACCACCTGTGTGGTTAACAGATGACGAACAATTTCAGAAATTACTAACAGAGGCCGACAGAATGGTAAGATATAATCTCACTATGACAAAGATCAACATTATTTATGTCCAGATGTCAAAGTGAGGACTTTTTTTAAGTAACTACAATGTTTCATACCATGAAATAGAAGTTGTGTTGTAAATTTTAGGGTAGCATCAACACCATACTTTAACAAGAAAACCGTGATGATAGGACATAAACATGTCACTGTTGGTGTCACTTTGTTTGTGACAGTGTACATTTGGAAACTTTGATGTTTTAAAAATTTTTTTTTTCACTTACTTGAGCTAAGTTATAATCATGATAAGTAGAAAAATGAATTTACACATTTTTGATTACCAAAGAATCTCTCTACTTGAAATGTTGCTGCTTCAGGAATTATACATATGTACTGAAATATTTGATGAATGAAAGTTTCTTTCAATATTGTATTACCTCACCTAGGTCATCAATGTTCATGTAAATAATATAATATCCAACATGTAAAATTCCTGAAGGAATAAAAATTGTCTTCTTTAGAGATATTCTATAGTAATCAATTATGAGTTGCATCTAGACTCAAGTAAGTGAACAGTACCAAAATTAAATCAAATCATTATATTTTCCACGAAAATTTTCCAAAATAAACTGTGAAAATATAGTAACACCAACAGAAGTTTGTGTTAAAGAAAGGGAATAGACATATCAAAAGAATGCAGTCTGTATTTTTGTCGAGCCTAGCATCGCCATAAGGCGAGACTTAGGTGTTACTTCTCCAGTATCAGCGGCAGTGGAGGTGTGTCAAATGTGAAAGTTTATGTTGAAGTCAAAAACTAACCAGGCGAGACATTTAATTCCCTGGAGTTTTTGTTTTTATGAAGTACAGATTTGGTTATGCTGAATATGAAACATTCTTATATATGTATTTCTTTTAAAATTTTGAAGATTAGATCTACATGTACCAGCAATCAAAATAATAAATGCTCACTGATTTGTTTCAGACGCTGAAAATTATTGAAACATTTAAAAAAGTAAGAGTTAACCTAATCAGCATGTAAATGAAATTTTAATATTAAGACCTCTGTAACCATGGTAACATTATCCATGTATGACATATATATATTCATTTGACAAGATATACATATATACAGTATATGAATAATAGTAATATCATACATATAATACTATTTCCTTTACATTGTACTTTCTTAATAACATTTACTAAGCTACACATCTTCTTTATTTCCGTATCAACCACCAAGATGAATATCAGTCACTCTCTTAGAATATCAGGGCCACTTCCTTTCACAAGTATGTTCATCTTCATTTTGGAAGCCATTAATTTTCAACAACATTATCCAGTATATATTTCAACCATTTGAGTTTAATACTAAAAGTGCTTTCTACTACAATAAAATACTAGAATTTGCCAGATTTGGTATGACAAATGTTCATTACAACTTGGCTTGTTTGTTGAAAGTGCAACACATTTTATGTCAATAACTGACATTAATCTCATAAATATTTTGTGAAATTAAAATATGATTAAATATTGATGAATTAATTAATTAATGAATAGGAGATTATTTTTTCTTGTGTCAAATTTTTCATGATATACATGTAAGCCCCAATTCATATAAAAAAAAACTCTGAGTGAAATGCATGTTTCAATGCATGATTTCTGCATGGCTGGTCAGAAAACTTGTATGCATTATGGTAGTTATAAAATAAGATAGAATGTCTTGTTCTGGTAGTTAAAATGTGTATGTATTCATGATAACCAGAATGAGTACATTACATTAGCATTCATACATTTATAATATTCAGACAAAGTACCATATACATGTATGTTTATATATTGTTCTCTATCTGTAACCATAGAATATTATTTTAAACTTGGACCACATAATAGTTATGTTTCACATAATAAAAAATGCAAAATATGGTGATGACAGAGACAAGTTAAAACGGAATTTAGAATTAGGGTAAGGGAAGGGATGAAAAGGAAACACTTTAACATGCATGGCAGTTTTTCTGAATGTTTGTGTTTCTTATGGTCCATGTTGGTCCGCTCTGATAGAAATTGATAGGTCAGTTTTTGAGACCATGTGTCATACAATACACCTCGCCAATGATCCGAAACAACATATTCATTAGACTGATTTTGTTTTATTTGAATTACAGTTCATATTTTCTCTGATATCAAACTTTACATATTGTCTCTGATATCAAACTTTAGATATGCAAGATAGTGAAATGTTGGAGAAATTGTCTGGTGTTAAAAAAATTACAGTACATATGCATGTTTGCATGAAAAAATGTTTGTTTATAAGAAACCATGATAATCATGTTTTTAGAAATGAGCAACTTTACATATTTAGGGCACTTCGTTTTTATGATTTTTTTTTTTTTTTTTTTTTTTTTTTTCACGATATTTGTGTCTTGATAACTGTGACATTGTTTTCACAGTATCTGTTGACTTGGTTTGCACTGTATTCATGATGAATAATTAAAAATTAAAGTTCATAAAAGTGGTTTATGATAAATTTGATATGAAAACCTAAAGTTTTGATGTTAAATTTCAAAGTAAAATGTCATGAAATCAGAATTGAATCAAAAGGCTCATCAGTATGGTGACACAGGAGTAAAGCAGTTCAAGTTCAAAGTTACATCCCCACTCGCAGAACTATTTGTATTTCAGTCTAAGTTAATCCCAATCATATCTGCTAACAGCCATTGATATAGAAGCATGGTAGAAAGGAGCAGTGTGAATTTAATCCAGATTTCCAATAAGCTGCCTTTCTGAGAATTGTTTCGTTTGTTTTTGATAGGACCATATTTTCAGGCAAGCTACTATATTCATCTAAAAATCTCCTATTTGTATAATACTCTCTTATTGGTATAATACTTGATTTATTGATTAAACAAAGTCTTGATTTTTTTTCAGGTTAAACAAAACCCACAATCAAAGCAGGACAGAAAAGCTGAGCAGCTGCTGAAACGTGTTACCAAAGATGTACAGAAACTAAAGAAAAATACTGAAAATTCCAATGCTAATTCCTTTAGGTAAGGTTATACCTCTGTGACAAGGAGAGGAGGATAATAAACACTTCTTTCTCTTTCTCTGCAAATGAAAAAGAGATTTCTAAAATTGAGAGAGAGAGAGAGAGAGAGAGAGAGAGAGAGAGAGAGAGAGAGAGAGGTTCATTGAAAAGATATTTTAAGTTCAAGTCAAGATTATTTCACTCATTTTAGCCTCTAACACTGTATGATAAAAATGTTAAGTGATAATTAATTAGTGTGTGTGTGTGTGTGTGTGTGTGTGTGTGTGTGTGTGTGTGTGTTAGAGAGAGAGAGGGGGGGTTCTAGCTTTTATTAAAGCCTTGTTGGAATATGTATGACTGATAAAAAGATTTTTATGCTTTTCTGCTAAAAACAATAGATGTTCATATTGCAAATCTTGTCTGAAAAGTTCTGTATAAAAAGTCACAGTGTTTAAGATTGTTGCATGAACTTATGATGACACACAATAATTCCCACATTACCAATCTTTTAATGCAAGTCATAGACACTTATTATTCATATCAAGAGGTTTGTTTTATTTTAATTTACAGGGAAAAGATGGCATTCTTTACAACAGTGAACATGTCTGTGCCAATAATACCTGATGAAGGTAGCAATAAATCTGAGGAGAATCCTCTAGATGACTTCCTCAAAGATGACAGAGTTGGTCAGCAAGTCTGAACAAAATCATTCTCTAGATGACTTTCTTAAAGATGACGGAATTGGTCAACAAGTTTGGACTAGAATATTCCCTAGATGACTTTCTTAAAGATGACAGAGTTGGTCAGCAAGTCAGAACTAAAAATCCTCCAGTTCACATAAAATGATAAGTAGAGCAGCAAGTCTGAACAGAAAATTCGTCTAGATGACACTCTTAAAGACGATAGTGGTAGTCAGCAAGTGTGAACAGGAACATCCTTAGGTGACTTGTATTTCATGATGATAGAGTATGTCAGCAAGACTGAACCAGCTCATCATTTTATTTTTGTAAAAAAAAATCACCAATTTGATACAGTGCCAAAATCATTTATGATCAGATGGTGTAAAATATAATTGTGTACTTTGTTACCTTGGCTACAGATATTACTTGGCAGTGATCTGGTGCATTGAGAATTGATACATGAATTTGTGAACATCTGAACATGTGAATTTTTGTTGCTTAATAAGCATGTACTTGAATCATATTCAGTTCATTCTGATATAAATGTATGTTAGATAAATCATGGTGCACTATTTTGATGTGATTCATGTGACTGGTTTCAGTGATCATATGACCTTTTCATTATCATGTGACATTTAAACATGTATGTTTTATATATGATCATGTGACCATTTTATGTGAAGCATATTTTTTGCAGTGATAATGGAACCACAAATGACAGAAGTTGAATATATTTTGTATTTATGTATATGGACAGTAAATGATGAAGAAAAAAAATCAAAACTTTGTATAGATAAAACTGATATAATTTGTGATATGTAAAGTTACCAATCAAAACAGTGTTTTATGTTTTAATTTTGATTATTAGATTTATGTCTTTTTAAAATCAACATTTTTAAGTCTGTCCAGTATTTTGATTTTGGATGAGATTTGACTTTATTATTATTATTATTTTATTATTATTATCTTGTTACCATGGTTACCGGCATTCTATAAAACTGATATTAATATTTATTTATAAGGCTTCACATTCAATATTTATATTCTGGTAGTTTTTTTTATACTCCATCTTGTTTAGTTGAGCATTTTGTAATTTTGATTTTTTTTAATTTAAAAAAAATCATTTTCTCAAGACCAGGAATTGTAGAAAATAAAATATACTAAATGATGATTTGTTGCTTAATCAATAAAAAAGGACTATCTTCACCAGACAAAATAAGTAGAATGTATATATTGGCATAATGGTAAATCACTAGATATTAAAGTATGTTCAAAGTCTGGAGTTTGTTTCTACAAAACATGTTAAATTATGCTAGTGTCTGTTGATAGCCCAGCGCCTCTAGAAACGACACTTTTTCGGCAAAAAATGCCGGTTTGCAAGCAAAAACGCCGGTTGTGAAAACATCCAACTGGCGAAAAATAAATTATAACTGCACCCTTATTAATTGAGATGAATATCAATCACGTAACAGAACTATGGGCTTATATAGATCAATAATTATCTTAATCCGTTAATTACCTGTAATTATGTGACACGTGTCCTGGCATTGTTAGCCAGGACATTGAATGGTTTAATGATTGAGTAATATTGGTGTCACTTCTTTAAAAACAGTGATGCTCGGAAAGTAACGTGGTTCGCCGGAAAAAGACAGACAAAAAACAAAATTAGATCTAGTACAGTTTTTTAGCTCACCTGAGCTGAAAGCTCAGATGAGCTATTGCTATCCATCTCCGTCCGTCGTGCGTTGTGTGTAAACTTTTTACATTTTAATGTTCTCCTCCAAAACCACCAGGCCAAATTTAATGAAACTTGGTAACCATCATGCTTAGGTGAAGCCCTTTCAGATTTGAACAAATGAAGGAGCTATGTCCCCTTGGCCCCCACAAGGGGGGAAATAGTAAAAAACTTTAAAAATCTTCTCCTCTGAATCTACAAGAGATATACCTTAGTTAATTCATTTATTAAATCCTTAGGTCATCTATTTTCAGATTTGCACAAATGATAGCCATGGGGCCCAAAATGGGGAAATTGTAAGGCACTGAGTGGGGAAATTGCTAGAAATTATATATTTGTCACTATATCTTGAAAACTATCAACTTTTTGTATAGGCGTGTATATTAGAATATTGTAGGTATTGACATGACAATCATTTTGATGTATGGTTCAAGGTCATATGTTGAAAGGTCAAGGTCACAGCTGCAAAAGAAGACTTAAATTGCCAATTATCTTGAAAACTATTAACTTTTTGTATAGGCATGTATATTAGAATATTGTAGGTATTGCATCAACGATCATTTTGATAAATGGTTCAAGGTCAAATGTTGAAAGGTCAAGGTCACAGCTGAAGAAGAAGACTTAAATTGCTAATTATCTTGAAAACTATTAACTTTTTGTATAGGCATGTATATTAGACTATTGTTGGTATTGAAATGAGAAACATTTTGATATATGGTTCAAGGTCATATGTTGGAAGGTCAAGGTCACAGATGCAAAAGAAGACTTAAATTGCTAATTATCTTGAAAACTATTAACTTTTTGTATAGGCATGTATATTGGACTATTTTAGGTATTGACATGATGATCATTTTGATATACGGTTCAAGGACATATGTTGAAAGGTCAAGGTCACAGCTGCAAAAGAAGAATGAACTTGCTAATTATCTTGAAAACTATTAACTTTTTGTATAGGCATGTATATTAGAATATTGTAGGTATTGACATGAGAAACATTTTGATATATGGTTCAAGGTCATATATTGAAAGGTCAAGGTCACAGATGCAAACGAAGACTTAAATTGCTAATTATCTTGAAAACTATTAACTTTTTGTATAGGCATGTATATTGGACTATTGTAGGTATTGACATGAGAAACATTCCGATATATGGTTCAAGGTCATATGTTGAAAGGTCAAGGTCACAACTGCAAAAGAAGACTTAAATTGCTAATTATCTTGAAAAATATTACTTTTTTGTATAGGCATGTATATTAGAATATTGTAGGTATTGCAACAACGATCATTTTGATATATGGTTCAAGGTCATAAGTTGAAAGGTTAAGGTCACAGCTGCAACAGAAGACTTAAATTGCTAATTATCTTGAAAACTATTAACTTTTTGTATAGGCATGTATATTTGACTATTGTAGGTATTGACATGACGATCATTTTGATATATGGTTTAAGGTCATATGTTGAAAGTTCAAGGTCACAGCTGCAAAAGAAGAATGAACTTGCTAATTATCTTGAAAACTATTAACTTTTTGTATAGGCATATATAGTAGAATATTGTAGGTTTTGCAACAACATTCATTTTGATATATAATTCAAGGTCATATATTGAAAGGTCAACGTCACAGCTGCAGAAGAATACTTAAATTGCTAATTATCTTGAATCAAAACTATCAACTTTTTGTATAGGCATGTATATTAGACTATTGTAGGTATTGACATGACGATTATTTTGATATAAGGTTCAAGGTCATATGTTGAAAGGTCAAGGTCACAGCTGCAACAGAAGACTTAAAATTGCTAATTATCTTGAAAACTATTAACTTTTTGTAAAGGCATGTATATTAGAATATTGTAGGTATTGACATGACAGACATTTTGATATAGGGTTCTAGGTTATATGTTGAAAGGTCAAGGTCATATCAACATAGGAATACTAAAATTATTAATTATCTTGAAAGCTATTAATTTCATGTGTAGGCATGTATATTAGAATATTGTAGGTATTGACATGACAATCATATATGGTTTGAAGTCATATATGTTCAAAGGTCAAGGACATAGCTGCATAATTATACTGAAATTGATTAATGATTGCACTACAGTTACTTCATGCATATTTTATAAGGTACTTATAAATGAAAAGTTAGTGGATATATTTCTGATTAAGTTTTGTGGGAGTTCTTAACTTGAGAAAACTTGTAAAGTTTCTGTACTTAATGTATTGTCTATTGCACTTTGCAAACAATATTAGACATATCTTCAGATGAGCGTTAAGGCCCTCTGATCTTTATTATTATACAGTTGATGACTTGAAATGTTCATTATACATTAGGTTATAGATAATTATATTTAATAACGGTAAACTATCAAATATTAAACAATTAAAGAAACTGACATTACAAACATAGACGAAATCGCGCAACGGTCGGGAAGGAGAGAGAGAGAGAGAGAAAGGCGGGGGGGGAGTTGTTACCAAGGACGCAAATATTGGCATTAAAAATCTTGTTTTACTGATTTTCTAAAATCGCCGGTTGACACTGCCGGCATTTCTGGAGCGCTGCGCGCCGCGGCCAGACGGTTTTTTCTTCAAACTACTCTAACCATAACGCTGTAGATACCGGTGTCTGTTCAAAGTTTGGAGTATGAGGCAACTAAAAATCTTTCACTGTACCACTAAACACCAGTGTCAGTCCAAAGTCCAGTGTCTGATTCTACACAACCATTTAAACCATATCACTGTAGATACCAGTGTCTATCCAAAGTTTGGCATAAAAGGCAACAAAACAACTTTCACTGTACCATTAAACACCAGTGTTGATCCAAAGTCCAGTGACGGTTTCTACACAAGTACTTTAACCATATCACTGTAGATACCGGTGTCTGTCCAAAGTTTGGAGTATGAAGCAACGAAACAACTTTCACTGTACCGTCATACACCAGTGTCGGTCCAAAGTCCAGTGTCTGATCCTACAAAACTACTTACCGGTAAACCATATCACTAGATACCAGTGTCTCCCAAAGTTTGGAGTGTGAGGCAACTAAACAACTTTCACCATACCACTAAACTCCAGTGTTGCCCAGTGTCTGATCCTACAAAACTACTTAAACAATACTAATGGATTCCCCTGTTTGCCAAAAGCTGAATTTTGACTCTGCAAAACTACTTTAGTCATTTTATTATAGGACATTTGTTGTCCAAAGTCAGAAGTTTAGTTCTACAAAATTATTTGATCATACCCTAAATACCTGTGTCAGTTTAAAGCTCATAATTTAGCCAACAGTAGATTAACTATACCAATACATACCAGTGTCTATCAAAAGCATCAAGTTTGTCGTTATAAAACTGCTTTATCTATATTGCCAAAAAAAAAAAAAAAACAACAACAAAAAACAGTGTCCATCCTCATAACTTAATATTAATTTCCAAACATACCATTCTAGTGTGAGAAAGTTTGTAAGTTCACTTGCCGAAGGTTGGAGGTTTTCTCTGGGCACTCCGGTTTCCTGCACCATCCCAGAACTGACAGCCTCAAAATAAGTGAAAGAATCTTGACTGGGACTAAAAATACCAATTACTCCACTCCACTTTAATAAGATTATTATTATTGGCTCAACTGGCTATAGCTTTGCGTGAGTCCGTGCGTGCGTGCGTGCGTAAACTTTAATCTTCTCCTCTGAGACCACTGGGCCAATTGGGACCAAATTCGGTGTGGAAGGTCCTTAGGTGGGGTAGTCTAAAGTTTGTACCAGGCGACCCCGCCCGACATCCAAGATGGCCGCTGTTACTATAAATAGCAAAAACACATAGATAGCCATTGTTGAGTAATTTTTTAACCGTTTTTGTTCAAATTTGAAGTGAAGAGAGTAGATAGCGGGGCATTTAACATATATAGATCTAACGGGTTTTTCTGAGAAATTTTTCGTTGACCCGATTTTTACGAATTATGCAAATGAGGTGTAATATTTAATCAATTATTTGAAAATCTTCTCCCCTGAAACCACTGGGCCAACTAAAACCGTATTTGGTGTGGAAGGTCCCTAGGTGGGGTAGACTAAAGTTTCTACCAGGCAACCCCACCTGACATCCAAGATGGCTGTCGTAACTTAAAATAGAAAAAAATGGCCATTGTGGATCCTTTTTTCCACCAATTGAGTTCAAATTTTAAATATAGAAAGTATACTGTTGGGATTCAAAATATATAATTTTTTTATGAAAAAATTTTCATTGACCCAATAAAAATATGCAAATTAGGTGTAATATTTAGTAAAAATCTTTTCCTCTAAAACCACTGGGCGAATTGGAACCAAATTTCGTGTGGAAGGTTCCTACATCGGCCTAAAAAAAGTTTGAACCAGTTCAAGATGCCCGTCCTTACTAGATATATAAAAAAACAAAAACAAAAATAGCCATTGTGGATCCATTCTAAGCTCAACTAGCTAAACCCAGCTGAGTTTATGGCATAGCGAAGCATGCCTGCATATGTGTGTGTGTGTGTGTGTGTGTGTGTGTGTGTGTGTGTGTGTGTTGCAAAATAGGCTTCATTGAAGCAAAAATGGTCATAAGTTCAATTTATTTCCCATCTTTAGCTGATGGACCAATTATGATAACCACATCATATTGTCTTACAGGGGCCACAGTGGCCGAGTGGTCTTAAGCATTCGATGTTACGGATCACATTTCCTCTCATTCCTGACATTGCGCATTAACGTCCCAGTGGCGGTAGCAAGTTTGTCAGTTAACTTGCTTCGTGGTCGTGGTTTTCTCTGATACTCCAGTGCCCTCCACCATTTCCAAAACTGACAGTCTCCATATAAGTGAAATATTCCTAAGTTGAACGTTAAACAGCATTACAATCAAAACTTGAACAAAGATATTGTCTTACATATGCAGCCAGTTGAGCATCACAGGCCCTATTGGGCCTCTTGTTTATGTATGTAATTTATTTATTTAATGTTCATACAAATCACAAACCTTCGGCAAGCGAACTGACAAGCTTTCTCACACTAGGATCTGTGCCGAGTGGGATTCGAACCCAGGCAGTGAGAGGCACTGTGATCCGTAAGCGAATCTTATTAGAGGATTTACATAAATAATTACATTATATGATGTTTAGTATCATATATAACATACATAATCTGAGATAAAAGTGTGTGTGTGTGTGTGTGTGTGTGTGTGTGTGTGAATTGACAATACAAGTTCATTGTCCCTTTCGTCAGTCTTACAGTCTAACACTAGATGGATTAATTTTACCGGTTATCTGAGAACTAATACCTCCAGGTCTTGGTTTTATGTCCTGAATGAACCGTTTAATCGGTGATAAATTTTACATCTTTTGTACAAAATTGTTATATTTTACACTTGATGCCAAATTTTTAAAGTTACAATTTATTTCATTTTCAACTGGAAGTAATAATAAAAACATAATCGCTAGAATGGTCTATGGCATTTCCGTAGCCATCTTTCGTTTCCGATTCGTTATATTATAATTTTGGTGTTACTTCCACCAAAGTCATGTAGCCTACAAGATACCGGGAAGTGATGTTGAAATTTGATTAATTAATTAACATTTTGTCATACTATACTACCAACCCATCGATGACGATGTTGCTATTAAGCTATTTTTGGTTGTTAGCGACTGCGATTGTGGGCTTTGGATTCGTTTTGACGCAGGGACCACTCCTCGCCAAGTTTGTCTCTCATCTACTGATGTATGGGAAGATGCGATCACTAGGAGGATTGACATCTAATTCAGATTCAAATTTGATGGTCCCAAAAAAGTAAGAAATGCTGTTTTTAAATGTGGGTCACTCACAATAACTCTAAAACGTTACTAGTTGACCTAGATAGCTTATCCTCGTGTAAACGAAATTTGTGTTACTAGCAGTTTGTTGCTAAATTGATTGCTAATTTTTTCTAACACAGTTAAGTTTTTTATTTACTCAGCTATTTCAGTATACATTGAAGGCTAAAAACTTTATTTTATTTTGTTATTTATGAAAATGCTTAAAGCTGCATTAAGTTTACCAATTTTCTAAAAAATTTTTGATTTTCTAAAAATATATTTTTTCAAAAGTAGATATCTTCTAACCACAATCCGTGACATTCATTTTCTAAAATTTCATTTCTTTTAGCTGTAAATAAACGGAATCCTCTGACCGGTTGGTCAGTGTTCTACGATGGTAATTATGAGCTTGGAGCATGCACACGGATGTACAGAAAAGCCTAGAATCGAAGGTGAAACATGACAGATTGCATAAATTGTCCTTCATCAATATCCAGATGTATTTAAAATGGTGTTATTTATACCTTACTAAGTCACAAATGACAAATTCAACGAAGTTCTGTGTTTAATTTTTCGTATTTCAACATTTTGAAAGTTGTGTTTAAATGACCTGGGTTTTGATGACGTAACTATGTTCTAATATTAGATCCCAAATGCTGCATCTCGCTGGGTAAATACTGTAATTTCTGTATTTATTCGAGCTTTTATTTTTGAACCAAATGTAAAATTGTTCATTAGGAACATCATTTATTAGATAAGCACCGTTTATTTTTCTTTTGAAAACTTAATGCAGCTTTAAACTGCAATGCTAGAAACATCTAGTCTTTTTTGGTGGAAAACATTTTTGCCATATTGAAGACCACGATATCTAACTAGATCATAGATGAGCATTTTTCATTTTTAAACAAGTTCTGTTAGGCTCATTTTACAGAATTTTCTTTTATATCATTATCACATCTAGAATTAATTTATTCCCTAGATATACCGAATTGGAACAGATTAGCCTGTAATTACCAAATTGGACTTGCTTCGGCCCTCATTTTAAATGATATAAATGAAATATTTTCTTTATGTGATGTAAAAAGTGTATACAATCAATAAAAATATATTTTGAAATATAGAAAGTTTTATTTTCTACGATTTTTACTGCTGATTCGGTAATTTACACATGCTGTCATAATGGTCATTAAAACAGGAACTGAAAGATCTGTGGTAAGTACTGAATCAGCAGTAAAGTATTTAAAAAAGAATATGTAATTTATTTGTGTTATTTACCTAATCAAGGATTAAAATCACGAAAAATGAAACAATTTTTTTTCAAAATATATTTTTTATGAATTTTATACATTTTCAATGCAAATATTTTAAATATTATAAATATAACATGAAAACAAAGGCTGATCCAGGTAAGTATACACTGATCCCGAATTTCTAGGGACCCACTTTCTTCTTGAGACCAGAATTTACTTCTAGTGTACATAGTATTGTTGTGGATGTTAGTGAGTTTATATTTAAAGTATTACAGTGGGACCAGTAAAAATTAAACACTTTCCAGACTATAGACAGGTTTTCAGTTGCTTCATATTTTACACTGTATATACAGCCTATGGTGACTAAAGGAGCTAGGAGTGGTATCAGCTTAATGTAATTCTTGTATTTCAGATGGTTTATACATTTTTACCTGGTTGGTGTTCTGTGTACTACAACAGTGCTATGTCTGACAGTTCAAACTTTTGTTTCGACAGGAGAATGGCCAGTAGTATTGAAGACTATCTTCTCAATCATTGGACAGTTGAAGACTAATGGTAAACATGGTTATTTAAATCTCAAACAAAGATGACTTTTATTTTAATCTAACATGCCAAAATAGCAATATACAACATAGCTCAGTAACCCTAGAAAAGAAAGTTTTTAATTCGCTCTGTCTCCGTACATATTTCAGTCATCTCTAGAATTGATCTTGGTATGAAGAAAATTTTTTACTGGTTTTTCTCCACCGTTCCAGAACTGACTGACTCATTATAATTGAAAGAAGAATCTTTGACTGTGGTTTGGGGTAGTAAAAAATCACTATTCCATCTAAATTCTTCTAGCTAGTTATGTTGCCATAATTAAAGACTTATACTCTAGAGATAAGTCTAGCATTTGTTTGCCTTAGACAAGGAACCTAAGTGGTCTTATCTAAAAGACTTTTTAGGTACAATATTTTACCTAAGAAGGGTGTGAAAAAGTCACTTTGAACCTACAAGTGGAGTGGGGTAATTTTTTTTTTTTTTTTTTTTTGCCCCAGTCAGGATTCTTTCATTTATAACAAGGACGTCATTTCTTAGATGGTGGAGGAAATTGGAGTGTCCAGAAAAAACTATCCACCATTGGCAAATGAACTAACAAGCTTTATCAAGCTAGGACCTGAAGGAATGAAATTGGAACCTAGGCAGTACAAGGCGCTTGGATGATTGGACACCAAGACCTCTGAACCTACAAGCTTTAACTTCCAAAAACCTATCACTTTGAGTAAAATTTGTTCATTGTCCATGCTTGGCCACTATGGGGATTTTACATTTTTAGCTCAGATGAGATTTGAAACTGGGTACATTGAGAGACCTGTGATTAATATGCTGGAATATTAGGTCTTTCCCATAAGCTTAAAATTATAATGGGACAAAATACTAACAATGATATATATCTGTTAAACAAGGCTTTCTATTTTACTGATATGATTAAACCGTTGTTTATATTATATGACTTGGTGATGAAAAAACACAACAAACTGCTAGCCAACTGATCGCCGTGCCATCTACAACTTAGGCTAGAATACCACTCTAGCAAACAGTTTGTCATTTCACTTGCTGAAAATTGGTGATTTCTTCATTTTTTAAATTTCTATTTTTAAGTTTCTATTAATTTTACAACTGACCATCTCGGTATATACATGTATTTGAAATAATTTCGACTTTGGCTTAAAACATCCCTTCCTAACCAACCAACTATTAATACAAACGTAAATTTGAATTTCTATTTCCCAGATATGATGGAACCATTGCCTATATTGCTAGCATTAATAATGGAAGAGATACAAGTCATTCGCAGATTATATGAGTGTGTCTTTGTTAACAGTTACTCAGACAGTAAGATGAGTTTGGTGATATACCTGACTGGGTTGGTGTATTACCTGTTAATTGGATTAACTGTATTAACTGCTGCACCTGAAGGATTTATAAATACAGGTATGACTAAAGTATGATATGGAAATTTACTGTAAAGCCTATTTGTTTGATATTTTGAAAGATGTCCCTTTCTTTAGTTATAAACCGGTCACATAAACAGATCTCAAACCATGGGTGGAGTGGGGGTGGGTAGGGATGGTGGTGGTCTGGATGGGGAAGGGGTGGGGTGGGGGGGGGTTGGGGAGCATGGCAGTTCCAAACTAAATAAAACTTGGAAAGTTTTGTAATTACCGATAAGTTCTTTCTTTGCAAATGATTTTGGACATATCATCATGAGAGCATTAAGGCCGATGGGCCTCTTGTGTACATTTTATTCTTATTATATATATATATATATATATTTGGCCTTTTTTAGGGTTATTCACTAAGTGTTTATTATTTTAATAATTTTTTTAACATTTAGGTCAATTGGCTTCATAATTTTATATCTAACATCAGTTTAAAAAAAATAGATTAGAAATGTTATTTTAATTTCTTCTAGACTGCTTTGTAAATTTTATTCTTTTTTTTTTCTTTTGTGTAAGAAATATTATGTTTTGTTTCAGAAATGTTAATTGTGAGATGGTATCATGTAGTCGCTGTTGTAATATTTCTCTGGTCCTCATACAAGCAGTATAAAGTCAACTCCATCATTGCAAAACTAAGAAAAGACAAGTCAGGTAAAATAAGTCAATTCTATCATTGCCAAACTAAGACAAGTCAGGTAAAAGAAGTCAATTCTATCATTGCCAAAGTAGAATGGTAACTGCATAGTTAACTAGAATGTATACTTGTGAGCAAGTATATGTCTACGTATCAGCTCTCTAAAGTGGTGCTCCAAATAGCGGAGGAAATTCAAAGAAAGAAAGAAAGAACCCTCCAGAAAGAACTCTCTGGAATTCCGTGGTTTTAACAGGATTTCCCTCAATTCCTTTCGAATTTCGAAAAAAGGTGAGGAAGCGACCTCCCTGTGGTCAATCCCTACCAGTTGACAAAATTTGAACCTAATTGGATAAGAAACGTAGGAGGAGATGTCTCTCAAAAAATCTGTCAGAAACGAGTAATAATAATAATAATAATGATAAAGATTGCGAGTAACAAGATGTCTGCTGATACGCAGACATAATTATTAAGAATATTTATTGAAGTAATCACTTAGTTACGTATAAATTAGAGGTCATTACCACATTACAAGAGGTCATTACCATGTAATCAGAGGTCATCTCCACGAAATCAGAGGTCATTTCCATAAAATCGGAGGTTATAACCACGTAATCAGAGGCCCTAACCATGCAATCAGAGGTCCTAACCCACAATGTATTTAATTGCATTTAAATGCTCATGAAAGCAAATGGGTTTATGTAAAGGTCAATTGTAATTGTAAAAATAGAGTAATAATGTGCTGTAGTGGTGGTTCATGTCAAGTCAAAATTCCTTCACTAATATTGAGGTGGTCATTTCAGGGATGGTACAGGAAACTGAACTGTTCAAAGAAAATGAACTTATAAACTTATAAACTTTCTCACATTAAGTTACATAATTTAAATGAAGGTTATTGTATGTGCTGTAACCTGATGCTTCAGACGACTTGATCACAGAGACCTGTTTTTAGGCTAAGGTAGATTATTAAAATGTTTGCTTTATGTTAAACATGATACAGTAAGTTTAACACCTATGTAACATTTTAACCTTTTTATTTTAGGTAATATTGTTGACAAGAAACATCACATACCTAATGGGGACTTGTTTGAATATATTTCCTGTCCTCATTTTTTCCTGGAAATACTTATATATACAGCAGTTAATATGTTGTTTTTATGGCAACATGAAGCATGTTTCTATTTGTGGATTTTTGTAGCTGTCAATCAAATGATCATGGGTTACTATGGACACACCTGGTACAGAGACACTTTCCCTAAATATCCCAAAGATCGGAAAGCTATAATTCCTTTTATTTTCTGAAAGTTTAGTGAGTGTGACAAGTGGAAATCAGGCTGATGCCTGTTTGTGATTTTTTAAGTACCGGTTATACTAATGTAAAATTGACATTGGATGTCAACTAAATATCAAACTACCTACTTGATATGTATTTTATCTTTGTTGTAATCAGTGCACTGGACAAGCTGTAGAATCATTAATATTTGTTGGGTTGAAATTTCGGGGTTTTGCCTTTTTAAAAAATTCTGTCAGTAGAAATTAGGCTAGAATTAAGTTTTGTGAAAATAGAACCCACTGAGGGCAATGGTAATTAAAAACCCACGAAAATAACAAAATTTAATCCCCCACGAATGTTTGTGATTTTACAGTAATTTTTCTCCAGAGCAGTCATTTGCAGCATCTTAGAAATAGGACAAGTATAGTTGTCAAACAACCCTTGTCTGATGGTACTTTTTTTATTGGAAGTAAATTTTTGGCATTTTTTTTTTCAAAACACAAGAAGGGTAGTACAAAATTTACCAGTCTGTCTATAAAGTTTATCAAATTTTTATCAGTCCTACGGATAAGCCCTAAATCGCTGAAATTTGACCTTCTGAGTGTTATGTCATTAATCAGAAAAAATAAATATTGAGTTGTCCAGCCCACCAATTAAATAGTTGGTGAAAATCTTAATTTTTACCTGAGGAAATGTAATTTCAACTTCAATTTCAAATTTCGAATTAGTTTTTAAAACCATCATTTAAAGGATTGACAGGATATCCATTGATGTTGAATGGTCATCCAAGGTAAACAAGACTTGAAATAGGATTTAAACATTTGTAGTTTCCATCTATTTACAAATGACCAACACCTTTTATACTTTTAAGTTTTGAAGCAGGTGAAAAGTAATTGTAATGACACAAGACTCTTGCTCAGAATGTGTAGAATTTTAAGGCTTGTACATAGGACTGTTATGGCACTGAAAAAATAAATGTCATGTTATTTAACCAAAGAATTTAATTAACTTGAGACAAAGTTGAAAGTTAACCTTAAAACATGTTCATTATTTTTAAACTGTAAAGCAAATATGATTGCATTTTTCTGACTTGTATGAGTTCTCTAAAGAAGATGAAATACATTGATTGTCACAGTTTTTTTTATATTTTAACATGTTTTAATACATATTGTTATCTTGAAAATATAATGAAAGAGAAAGTTATCATTCTGGTAATGAATTTAACAAAGTAATATTGATTGATCGTTATTTTCTCCAATTTCAATTCATATAACACTCCCATTTTATATAAAAAAAGAACCTTTATCATTTTAACTCCCACTAGTAAGTACTTGGAATCCTACAAACTGTGATACCCTTGTGAAAACTCAGTTGGTAGAGTGCTCTCTCCATAAGTGGGAGGTCATTGGTTCAAACCCCAACTAGGTCTGACCCAAGACTTTAAAGTGGGTAGTGACTGTTCTTTTGCCAAGCACTCTGCATTAGGAAATTAAAGTCACGGTTCTTTCGGATGGGAACTTAAAATAAACCAGGTCCCGTGACACTGTAGGCATGGCACGATAAAGAACCCTGCTGTAAAATGCCATCAGCACAACACACGGGCAAAATTTCTGTCCTTTAGCCTATAGCTGGTAACGTTATGATATAAGGAAATATATTCTTGACTGGGGTGTTAAGCACCATAATGCAACTCAACTCCTACAGACTGTGGTATATTTTGATAAACAAGTTTATTTTTATGTACTTTTACATGTAAGGTTGGTCATGTTTTTCAGTTAGTAATATAAACACATTCATTAATTATACATGTAAATTATACAGTCAGTGCATTTCATTGCCGTTAACATCTTTAATAGTTAATAGGTATTTAGGGTTGGCAAGTTAACTAAATTAAATATTAAAAAGTACTTTAAAATCTTTTATGCATGTTTACTCACATATAGAATTTCAAATGCGGAAATAATTTACTTGCATTACATAATTACTAAATTTGGTCCATAATATTATTTGTTATGCATGATTAAATCAGGATAGAGATGTTGACTCAGTAATATATTATTTTGGTATAGTTTAACTTGCGTTATAAACATTCAACCATTTAGGTGATTAAAGCTTGTGGAACTCTTATGTAATGTAAGTTAAGAAAGTTAAGGTTTACTGTCAGTCCTTATCATGGACTTTTTTCTAAAGTATAGACTGGGGTCTAAAGTGCGCGCTTACGAATCACAGTGCATCTCACAGCGAATCCCACTCAGGACAGATCCTTGAGTGAGAAAGTTTGTCAGTTCGCTTGGCGAAGGTTGTGGTTTTCTCCGGGTGCTTCGGTTTCCTCCACCATCCCAGAACTGACCGCCTCGATATAAGTGAAAGATTCTTGACTGGGGCATAAAACAGCATTACTACACTCCCCTTAAGTATAGACTAATGGAAAACACAA
Organism: Tegillarca granosa; assembly: GCA_029721355.1. Lineage (NCBI taxonomy): Eukaryota > Metazoa > Mollusca > Bivalvia > Arcoida > Arcidae > Tegillarca > Tegillarca granosa. The sequence goes on along the minus strand of CM056604.1, from coordinate 3,173,109 downwards.
AATTAATATCCTTTGTTTTTTACCTGCTTGCCTTTTGATGTATATTAGGTTGTATATTATGTTTTAAAATTTTACCTATGTACGAGGTTTGTCTGATACAATATTCATGCATATTTTTGCAACAGAGGAACTAAATAAAGAGTAAATGAATCCTGAATTTACTTATAACCAGTAAAACTGTATGATAATGAATAAAATATTTTATATAAATTATAAATCGAATGAAAAAATGTATATTGTGGAATTAAAATCAAGTACTTTTTTTCTTTTAAAATTGGAAACTTGTGTAATTAAAAATAAAGCGAAGTTTTTTCATATATATAAAATTCCAAACTTGTCAAATTGAAATATTGTCAGGTAATTTTAAATGAAATTTAAAACCTTTAAAATTAAAACTTAAAATCATATAATGTTACATATAGTGCCTTTTAACATTGAGATTATATTTGTGTTCAGAAATGTTTTATATTGTGAGTTATAATTGAAGTAATGATTTATATTTTATTCAGGAGTAGTTTATTCAGTAGTATTAGCATGTTGTACCAATTTTATAGAATTCTCCAGAGTACACTTTGATTAATATCCCGTAATGCTTGAGCAGAGTTAACATTTCCAACACAAATCCCTGGAATAACAGATTAACTTATATTCATTTGAAACAACAGTTCTGCACCAAAGTTACAATATATGATATATCAGTGGTACTCTGGCAATATTGCCGTTAAGTTGTAAACACATTGACTTTTAAAAGTATAAATAATATTTTTGTTGAAAATTCCTATCATCAACTTCAAATATATATATATATATATATATATATATATATATATATATATATATATATATATGCCCATTGATATGATCTTCAGGGCAGTGTTTCTCTCTCTATGGTAAATCTATGTCCGGTCATAATATACATGGTTTACTCTTTTTTGTCTATATATTTTTATGGTGCCTTTTGTAGGATGTTATCATGATTTTTATAGATAATTAATTCATTAATTCTGTTTCACGTTTAACATGTTTATATGGTTATTATTAAGAATAAGCAATTATATGTATAGGTTCTAAAAGGTAATTAGATCGAATATATTCTTGGTATTGTAAAGGCTTTTATAGATAATTTCAAAATAGCAACTAACGACAGCATGGCTTTTCATATTGCGATATGTTTCGAATACACAGTATTCCTTATCAAGCTTACATTTTAACTGATAAACTACATGACAAGATGGATATATATATATATAACATTAGATTGTTAAACAGATGATACAATATAATTACATAGTACAATTATAGATAGATTTCAATTATAAAACCCAATTAAGTTTACAGTCTAAGAGTTATTGGAATATGTAAAGCCTCCAGGATCACCAAATCAAAGTCTGTGTTACCTTTATTAAGGGGTTTGAATGCATTGGTAATACTGGATTCTTTACATGTCTTACAAGTTTCAGTGTGATTAAATATGACACTTCCTGTTTTAAAATATTTTTTTATTCGTCTCTGAAGGTATCTTTTTGTCTTACCTACATAGGTAGTACTTGGATCGTCCAAGCATTGAAATCTATATATTACAGATGCCTTCAGGTGACTATTACTTCTGTCTTTAAGTGAGAAGTAATTTCTTACTATAAAAGAGGAGAATACTATATTTACATGTAAATATAGTATTCTCCTCTTTTAAATATTTGATGTTATTTTTAACTAGCCAATTGCTATCCATATTGTTAGTATTAGAGGTATTGATTGGTTAAGTAATGTTTTTATTGTTTTAATTTTTATCGCAATTTTATAATTAATATTTTGCTTAAGAAAATAAAAAAAAAAATACAGAAAAATAAATTTTAGTTGATATTATGTAGTCAAAATTCATTTTTACTTTTAAAAAAAATAAAATAAAATAAACCACCTTAAAGATAAGCGGCATTTAAATTTCGCTGCAAAGATGTTACCCTAACCCAGTTCAGTCTTACCTTAAGTAATAAAAAAGATATTTATAAAATCTCAAAGTCATCTGTGGTTATTTCAAACAGTTTGTTTGGCTTGCGAGTAACCTGATTGTAAGCATCAGTTTGCTTTTTCTTTAGTAGAGTAATAGTATATTACCGTTGTGTGTCAGTCAAACTTCTTTCGCATAAATAGAACATCACAAATTGAATGGCAGGAAAATTGCAAGTTAAGAAAATTACCGTCTTTGCTAAATCAACTGACAAACTGTTTTATACTGGGATCCACCAGAGTGACATTGAAATAAAAATCAAACACCAATCTATGTCCATATCACAATCTCAAAACACAGACATACCAGTCTATGAACAAATCACAATCCCAAAACACAAACATACTAGTCTATGTCTAAATCACAATCCCAAAACACAAACATACCAGTTTATGTCTAAATCACAATCCAAAAACACATGGAACCAGTCCATGTCCAAATCACAGTCCATGTCCGAATCACAATCACATAACACAGACATACCAGTCCATGTCCAAATCACAATCACAAAACACAGACATACCAGTCTATGTCCAAATAACAATCTCAACACACAGACATACCAGTCTTTGTCCAAATAACAATCTCAAAACACAGACATACCAGTCTATGACCAAATCACAATCCCAAAACACAATCATACCAGTTTATGTCTAAATCACAATCCAAAAACACAATCATACCAGTTTATGTCTAAATCACAATCCAAAAACACATGGAACCAGTCCATGTCCGAATCACCCGTCACGTGCAAGTCAATTTTGAGAATGAAAGGAACAAAGAACTATGGTAAGTCAAATATATCCAGTATAAGTTGGGATACAGTGACTACATACTTATCAACAATATTGCGAAGACGGCCATGAAACTTTTTAAGGGACCTGATTAGCCTAGGCTTGCAATATCCTTGTGTCAACAATTTAATTGTAAGTAATTTGCTTCGTTGCAGAAAGTTCCCATAGTGGGAGAAGCAGGGATATTACTGCAAAGAAACGGAAAGTTGACCATAGAAAAATTGAAGTCATCACGTTTGTCGTATAGCTTCAGATGTAACCTTTCATAGGTGTCATAATTGAGGTATAAGTCCAAATATGACGCAGAACATGATGAATCTGTCGTGTCGTTTATTTCAAGCTCACTTGAATAGATGACATTCACATATTCTCCAAATTTGTGATTATTTAGAGAAAGAACGTCATCTATATATCTGTATGTGTAGTTGAATGATTTAGCGACAGCCTTTTCTCCAGATTTGACAAGGTTCTGTAAAAATTCTGATTCATATGAATAAAGAAACAAATTAGCAAGTAAAGGTGCACAGTTTGTGCCCATTGGTATACCGATTGTTTGTTGAAAGATAATATTGCCAAACACAACAAATATGTTGTCTATCAAAAACTCTAACATTTTGTTGATGGTATCTTCAGTATATTTTTGTTTGCAGTCTGTATGGTGTTTTACAAAATAACCAAACCCCTGTTGAGCACTAGATATTTATATCTTAGGTTTACCGTTTTTGTAAAAGAATGAAAAGTGAATGATTTGTTTTAGACGTTCTTTCAATTTAGCAAACTAAGACTTGATTTGCAATTTGAGCTCATTGCCTACCACAGTGGACTTTCACTGTCGACTGTTGATGATTGTTTTGGTTGTGGATAGAACTAATAAATACAAAATTAGATAATTACTAAATGGTCAGATCTTGAAGAAATACAAGCAATTTTACCAGGTGTGTTCGAAAAAAAAAATTCCAAGACTTACTTGCATAGTGGACTGTTTTGAAGTTTTCAATTGACAGACCATAAGATTAAAAGGCAAGAGCAAAATGTTATTCAAATTACAAATACCACAGTAATGTGAAAGTTTTTATTGGATATACGTCATTAGGGATCTGTGTCTTTTTTATCTTGTGCATAGAGTGGCAGAGTATCTGACATTGAGATTGTGCGCAACTCTGGATTCATTTCAAGTAATAATTACCTGCTTGGTGATCAAAGTTTAGTTGATAGCGGTTTTACATTGTAAGATGATTTTGCAGCAATTTGCAGTGCTGAATTAAGTATTCCGCCATTTACAAAAGGTAAAAAAACAGTTATCTGTTCAAGAGAATGAAGTATCACGCAAAATTAGTAGTGTATGAATACACATAGAGAGAGTAATCGGACTAATTAAACAAAGATATAACATTTACAAGGAACCAATTAGCCTAGTAAAACACTAACTGATGAAGCAGATGATGCTCAATTAGCTCGAGTTGACAAACTTGTACACGTGTGTGTGTGCTATCCTTGTTAATTTAGGTGAAGGTATCGTTTATAATGAAACATGAGTGGCATAAATGGAATTTAGACAAATTAGTGCTAATCAGTGTAATACTATATTTGTGCTTAAAATTGAAAAGTTATTTTGTGTAATTATAATAAATTCTTAAAATATTTTAACTGGATTACTTAATTAATTATTAATTGTAAACCATTTTGTTATTATCTGTTAAACTTGCAAAGAATGGAATATTTATTTTGGAAGTAAAACTAAGCATCACAATTGTAACATTTTGTGTGTTAATGAAATACTTATCTAATAAGGGCATGTGACAGAAATTTATGAGTTCACATAAAACCTTTCAATATAATTCTTTTTAACATAAAAGATAGGTTAATCATTTAAAAAGTTAAATTATTATTATTATGATTATTATTATTATTATTATATTTTTTGTTTGTTTTGTATTTTAATTTGTCTTGAATTTACTTTATTTATTTTGCACTGCAAATTAAACTATATTAGGTTACAACATCTGATTATATTTTGAACAAAGTTAAAACACTGTATTTCAGATCATTTGAAATTGTTTAAAAATGTTAACCATTGTCTTTATATTTTAAAAATTATAACTTGAATTTTTCACAAATGATTTTGTAAAACTTTTGTAAATTTGTAAAAGCATGTTGTAGTTTTAAACTCTGTAAGTAGTCTTAAGTTTTAATATATTAAAAATTGGACTTAAGCCAATTTACAATGACACTAGTTTAGTCAGTGATGTATATTTATTAATTAGACTTAATTCACAACTGATACCTTGATCATGTCAGAGATGAATTAACCCCTAATTAGAAAATAGACAAATACTGAAAACCATGAGAAATTGTTAATCCCTTTACAAGTAGGATGTTCACCCTATGCATGAAGTTTTCATAGAAGCAAGTCAAGAGAGGTGTGAATTTGTTTACACAAAGATGTCTAAATAAATATATTGAAACCACAAAATTATTGAAAATAATTTTTAAAAAATCAATGTTGAGAATTTTAATTTTTAAAATGATACTTCGATAACAAGATTTAACATATCTACACTTTCGTATTTGAAATTAATTGAAATCAATTCAAAATCAAAGTTTTTGATTTAAAATTAAAAGCATAGAAAACCATGTTTACACAGCACTTTAATGAATTAAAAAAGTCTCAAATTAATAATTTTAAATAAGTTTTTATTATCATATTACGTATATCTAGTCTCATATTTTATTTTTTTTTATTTTTTAGATTAAATTTAAATTTAATTTTTTTAATCACTTTGTTTTTAAAAATATAATCATGCCTATTCTTACCAGGAGTATTAATTAAATAATTGTACAATTGTCCATATTCTATATCTGGCCATTCTTTGGGATTTTTTTCCATAATTTCGCCGATAGCTTCTATGGGCAATCTTTCAAATCTAACAATTCTAATTTTTTAAGGTATCTTGACTTCGAAACTCCGCCAAGTCTTTCAAAAATAATCGTAAGAAATAATTGTGTTAAAAACCGTTTCCAAGGAGGCCATTTTGTCTGTGACGTCACAACGAATCTATCTATATATTAATATTGATAATTTGTGGATTCATTTTATAACTGTCAAATTGGAAACGTTATAAGTCAAATGCATTTCAAGGGACATAACTGGTCCTCATGATATCGACCCTGTCTACAAAAGTCACCTGTTAACAAAGGCCACTTTGAGCGAGTCCCTTAATATATATATATATATATATATAGATATATATATATATATGTATATATATATGTATGTATATATATATATATATATATATATATATATATATATATATATATATATATATATATATATATATATATATATATATATATATATAATGACGCTTTATCAATAGTTTCCACTACAATTAAAAAGTTCAAAACTATTCATATACAGTAATTGTCATGTGCTAATTTATTGAATTAAGTTGGTGAATTATGTACTCATTTTATGACTGCTACATTGGAAAAGACAATAACCTATATGTCAAATGTAAATTGCGGGAACTTTCTGGTTTGTGAAATATTGACCTTAACTACAATGGTCACCTGTCCACATTCCTTAAAGTAACTTCAGTAAACAGGTTTCACAGTACTGACTTTTCCATTTCAAAACAAATTGCTGAAAATGCTCTGAACTCTTACAGCAGGGGAGCATTTGTGGCAAGTGAAAGAAAATAACAAGACACTGCCAGAAAATAAGAAGCAAAAATTTTCAATGATATCAGCAAAGATGGTTTCATCTAATCTTAAATTTAACTGAATATCTTAATTTAACTGAGCTGTTGCTATCCATCTTCGTTTTTTAACATTTTAATCTTCAAATATTTGAGTTGAGTGTATATTTTGAAACTGAGGCCAGATGTTATGAGTTAAAATAAAGTAAATTTCACCTAAAATTCTTGAATATGTCAATATTGAAATTATAATGACCTTTTAAATTTGCTAGTTTTTAACTATGGAAAACATCAATTTTTCGGCCCCTACTGTCAGTGATGAGGAATGATTATCCGAAATGTGAACACGTGGCACATCTAAATTTAACAGGTATATTTTGTTATATTTTTAATATCATGCCTGGGTGAAGGCCTTTCAGACTTGCACAAATGAAGTTATGCCCCCTTTGCGCCCCATAAAGGTGGAAATAGTGAAAAGCTCAAAAAATCATCTCCTATGAATGTACAAGAGATACACATTTGTTATAATATTTTAAGGTCATCTTGTTTCAGATTTGCACAAATGGTAGCCGCGAGGCTTTAAAAAATGAGAAATGACAAGGCACTAATTGGTGAAATTGCTACAATTATATATTTGTACAATATATCTTTAAAACTTATTAACTTTTTGTATAGGCATGTATATAATTTGATACATTTGTCATTTTGAAATATGGCTCAAGTTTATAAAATTAAAGGTCAAGGTCACAGCTTCAAAAGAAGACTGAAAATGTTAATTTTCCTGAAAACTGATAACTTTTGTATAGGCATGTAAATTAAAATATAGTAGGCATTGATATGACGACCATTTTGATATATGATTCAAGGTCATATGCTTAAAATTCAAGGTCATAGCTGCAAAAGAAGATTAAAATTGTTGTCTAGAAAAATATTAAGTTTTTGTAAAGGCATGCGTATGGGAATCCTTTAGGTATTATTATGATGATTATTTTGATATTTGGTTCAGTCATAGGTTTAAAGGTCAAGGTCATGAGAGATTACTTAAGTTGCTTATTATCTTGAAAACTATTAACATTTTGTATGGGTATATATCTAAAATATTTTAGTTAATGATATGATGATGATTTAAATAAATAATTCAAGGTCATAGGTTTTAAGTTCAAGAACATACCTGCATAAGTAAACTGAAATGGTTAATGGTTAAAAATTATGTTCATAGGTCAAGTTTATAGTTGCATGAACAGAGAGAAATTCTCAACTATCTTGAAAACTATAATTCAATTACACATACAGATATATAGATGACGTTCTTTCTCTAAATAATCACAAATTTGGAGAATATGTGAATGTCATCTATCCAAGTGAGCTTGAAATAAAAGACACAACAGATTCTCCATGTTCTCCTTCATATTTGGACTTATATCTCAATTATGACACCCATGAAAGGTTACATCTGAAGCTATACGACAAACGTGATGACTTCAATTTTTCTATTGTCAACTTTCCGTTTCTTTGCAGTAATATCCCTGCTTCTCCTGCGTATGGTGTATATGTTTCACAGTTAATACGGTACGGTAGAGCTTGTTCCCACTATGGGAACTTTCTGCAACGAAGCAAATTACTTACAATTAAATTGTTGACATAAGAATATTGCAAACCTAGGCTAATCAGGTCCCTTAAAAAGTTTTATGGTCGTCTTCACAATATTGTTGATAAGTATGTAGTCACTGTATCCCAACTTATACTGGATATATTTGACTAACCATAGTTCTTTGTTACTTTCATTCTCAAAATTGACTTGCACGTGGCGGTTGTAGCTAGCTAGACAGGAGGTGCTTACCCTTCCGGAGCACCAGGACTCACTTCCTTGATGGAAGTTCACGTGTATAACTAATTTTGCCAGCCTTCAAGTTATTACTTTTTTTTGTTTTTTTTTTTTGTTTGTTTTTTGCCAGTTTGCACATTGCAAGTTTTTACTTTGTTTTTGGGATTGTGACATGGACAAGGACTGGTATGTTTGTTTTAATTAAATATACTGCATGAATATTAGTTACTTATAAATGAAATGTGACTACATATTTCTGATTAAGTATTATGGCAGTTCCAAACCTAAGAAAACTTGTGTGAAAAGTTTCTGTAATTCATATATTGCCCATTGCACCTTAGAAACTATTTAGGACATTTCCTCAGGTGAGCGTTAAGGCCCATGGACCTCTTGTTTCTGGGTGCAATTTTCACTATATTTTTGGGTACATTTTTCACTATGTGCTCACTTTATTAAAATATTTTGATGTGGGGTTTTCAATTTTTATGTTTTTCTTTAAATGCAATTAAATGGCTTCCTGGCTTTTGTAGTCCACAGTTTAAAGCATGGTCAGTTCTAGTACTTTGAGTACTTTGATTTAATACTACTATGAAATTTTTCAGATAATTGTAACTTTAAACATATTGTAGATGTCGATTTTTGTTGTACATTCGCTATCCGCAAATTGACAACTAATGTAGCTCAGTTGGTGAAGTGCTTGCTTTGTATGTGAGATGTCGGGGTCTGACCAAGACTTAAAAATAGATAGTGACTGTTTTTTCGCTAAGCATTTGGTATGAAATGAAATATATAAAACAAATACCAATTAAATTTTGATGTGCCAGATGTGCACGTTTCGGAAATTCATTCTTCATCAGTGACACTAATAAGACCGATAAGTTCGATAGATAAAAAAATATTAGCCAAACATTTGAAAATAATGAATCCAAAGTTCAAAAATTATATAAATCGAAATCCTGCTATGAAAATTATGGGGCCCTTGGAGGAAACCTTAAAAACTGCAGGCGTTGCATGCGGAAGAACCACCCTGTACATTGTCCTTAGCGCACTACAAAGGACAAAATTATTCCATTTTACCTATAGCCGGTGACGTTCTCAATAAAGTGTAATAGTCTTGCCTGGGACGTAAAATCTCATAAGATTCATCAATCGATATCCGCAAATGCATTTATGATATTTATATGAACGTAGGTTTGTATATAGGGTTGATTTTATCTGAAGCCAATTAAATCTGACATTATAAAGTTTGGGGTTGGGATTGGAGTTATTCGTCATTAGGTAAGATTTGAGTTGAGTTGAGTTGAGTTAAGTAATGTTGTTTAAGCGTCCCAGTCAAGAATATTTTACCTATATCGAGAAGTCGGCCAGCTATAGGCAAAAGTGCAGAAATTTTACTTGTGTGTTGCGCTGATGGTATTATACAGTAGGGTTCTTATCTTGCCACGCCTAACGTGACACCGGACCTCGTTTATTTTAAGATTCCCATCCGAAAGAACAGTGACTTTCATTTCGTGATGCCGAGTACTTGGCGAAAGAACAGCCACTACCCACTTTCAAGTATTGGGTCAGACCCGGTCGGTGTTCGAACCCAGAGACCTCCAACTTACGGAGCAGGTAACATTTGAGTATTCTTGTCAATAATGTGAAAAAAACCAGCCAATCAACAAATGTTTTCTAATCTCGCATAAATCTAGGTTGTATAGAAACATTTCAAGTATTCCATTTAACGAAGAAACCTTTTCTTAATTTCCAGAAATTAAAATATAGCTTTCGATTACTTAGGAATTTGTTTCCGAAATGTGCACATCTGGCACATCAAAATTCAACTGGTATTCGTGTTATATATTTACAACAGTTTTTTTCTAATTATAACTAACATTGTAAAAGCTTCCAACGTACTGGGATTATTGTTTCAATAGCAAATTGGATTTTTCTTCGAAAAGCTGGTATCGTAAGGATTGACTTTATTTTCAAATCGACCATTAAGATATAATTACAAACAGTAGATTTAATTTGTCTCATTTGCATACTTTAGAGTCAATATCTGTGTTTTAACTTTATGAAATGAAACGGAAACAAATTTGTAAATGTTTTTATAAAATGCTTTTACAAAAAAAACTAGAATACATAAATTTAAACAACACAACACAAAATAACAAAATAAAACGGTTACAAATCTCTCCTCGGGAATGTTATTGACCGTTTATCATAGAGGGATAATGTACTAATCTCTGTGGGCGTTTAATGGTTGTTTTTTAATGTATTTAAGCTTATTTTTTAATTAGATTCAAAGAAAATGAAATCTTGTTGATACAATCTTGTTTATTGAATCAATTCTTTACTTAAAATTGGATTTCTAATACAGTTTAAAATAATTGCAAAAAAAGTGCAATAAGTAATCAAATTTATTTTAATTTTAGAATTGCCACATATTCTAGGATTTTTCGTATATCTGCTCTTTTCTACTAAAGATATTTTAACAATTTTGATCTTTGTAATCATTTCTTTATTGTTGTTTATCAAAATAATTAAGATAACTTTATGGTTCATCGTCATTAGTTATGTTAGATTAATATTAATATTTTTTTTATTTTATCTAATTTTACACTCGATATATTTGACTTACCATAGTTCCATGATCCTTTATTCTCAAATTTGACTTCGAACGTACGGTTGTAGCTAGCTGAACAGGAGGTGTCTACTCTTCCAGAGCACCCGGCCTCATTTTTTGTATGAAAGTTCACGTGTATAACTAAATTAGACAGTTTTCAAAGTTTTAATTTCTATTTTTTTTTTTTTTTTTTTTTGGGGGGGGGGTGATTTTGACATGGACCGGTATGTTTGTGTTTTATTTCATTGGTTTACAGTGAAGTTTTAATGTCTTCATTTGAAACATGTTTATGTTTTTTTCGGGTTAAGTAACAACTATGGGAACTGGCAAATTAAATATGTAGAGTGAGGCCTAGTTGCATTATTCTTCATAATAAAAAATAGATACTGTCAGCATGACACCAAACTAGGCTAAAATTTACCATATGGTACCATTTGAGATGACCACAATTATTATAGAATGACAAAATAATTATTAAAAAATCAGCACATAAAAATAAAATGAGATTCAAAATAAGCGAATGACACTCAAACAAAATATTCATAAACAGTTCAAAAATGTATTGTTTAATATAAAAGTACATGACAACTTAAAGTAATAAGTACTGTTCAACTAAATGCGGGTTTATCACTTGTGGGTTGTGTTTCTTTGTTAATCTGTACAATTATTATCGATTTAAATTAAACATGTTGAAAAAGTAAACAAATATTCCTTCAGTTCATGAATCAATGAGGATATGATTAAGTTATTTTTTATATTTGTTTAAAGCTGCATTAAGTTTTTCAATTTTTTGATTTTTTTTCTTTAAATAGATCATTTCTTTTCACCATCCCCGAGATTCATTTTCTAAAATTTCATTGAAATTTTATTAACCCGGTGGAATAAAAGACAGAACGTGGTAAACACATTATCATTAGTTTTGAGAGACAACATTTTTTTAAGCAGATTTTTGCAGAACCTTGTTCATCCTGGAGAGAAGACTGTCGCTACAGAATTAGTGCAGATCCTTGTCCAATCAGGAGAGAAAACGGTCGCTACAGAATTTTTGTAAAACCTTGTTTATCCTGGAGAGAAGACTGTCGCTGCATAATTTTTGCAGAACCTTGTCCAACCTTGAGAGAAGGCTGTCGCTACAGAATTTTTGTAGAACCTTGTCCAACCTGGAGAGAAGACTGTCGCTAAGTCAATTTTACTTCGCATACAGAGAGATAAAGATCACGTTCAATATCTTAATCCAAACTCTGGAGAATATGCGAATGTCATCTATCCTAGGGAGCTGGAAATAAAAGATACTACTGATTTTTCATGTTCTGCTTCATGATTGGACTTATACCTCGGTTACTATACTCACAAAATGTAACATCTGAAGCTATACGACAAATTTATGACTTAAATTTTTCTATTGTCAATTTTCCGTTTCTTTGCAGTAATATTCCTGCTTCTCCTGCGTATGATGTATTTGATTCACAGTTAATACAGTATAGTAGAGCTTGTTTCCACCAATGCAATTTTTACAACAAAATAAGCTGCTTACAATAAAATTGTAGACTCTGGGATATTGCTTTCAATATTTTATAGATCTAGAGGTTGTTTATTCACTGTTAAGTCACATAAGGTTTTAATTTTTAATATTTTCATAGTTTAGTACCATTGATTGTCCACAATAGTATGTCAACATGAAATTTTCCATGAAATATTAAAAAACTAAACACTTTCATTTATAACATTTGTTAATGGCGTTCTGTATCTAAATTTGGAGAATATGTGAATCATCTATCCAAGTGAGCTTGAAATAACAGATACATCTAATTTTTTATGTTCTGCTTCATATTTGGACTTATACCGTAATGATTAAAACAACAAAAGGTTACAAAAAGAAAGTATGATGATGTATCATATATCAGTAAAAACTTTAAAAGCTGGCAAAATTAGTTTTTCACGTGAATGTCCATCAAGGAAGTAAGGCCGGGTGCTCCGGAAGGATAAGCACCTCCTGCCTAGCTAGCTACACCCGTCACGTGCAAGTCAATTTTAAAAATGAAAGGAAACGAATTATACAAACAATATGAACAATACATAGAGGGGTTAGTTGTGTGGAGATTGTCCTTTATTTCCTCATGTGGTACCGTCAATTATGGTGATTTATTTCGTTTTACTTTTCATTGTTTCAGTTTCTGTAACAATCAGTCTTTTTTATTATTCATTCATAATTTAAAACAATATATATGAATAAACGATGTATAATATTAACGATGATGCTATTGTTATGATAATGAATAAATGCACAGGATTCAATAAAAAGACTAATAGACGCATGATAGGCTTTAATTGTTTTGCTACATGAATAATTTAAGGCTTGTATTAAATCTATATCAAACAGAACCTATCCAAACGAAAATTACTAATTGAATCTAAAATGTTTTGGTATTTAAGTTACAAACGCAGTGGATAATTTGCATTATGACAATAATAAACGTTTGTTATACTCTATATTCAGATACACTTATATGTTGATACTAACTCTATGGGTGATTTAATGGAAATTACAAATGTCGCTTATTAAAAACCCTATAAAATATCTATTTAAAAGAGGAATTGTTGAATTGAGAACTATTTAAAATACTTAAAACAGACAAAGCATCAAAAGCCTAAAAACAACTTATTGACAAGTGATAAATTGTTATGATCTATTAAATTATGAACAAAACATACATTGAAATATGATTTAAAACAGTCGTTTTGCCCGTATACCATCTGTCAGATCGATTTAACATGGATTGATTTAAACAAATAGTGTTTTAAACATTTTAAAACTTGATTTACAGTTATTTATTTAGCTACACTAATGCACGTTTGTTTATTTCTTATTATTATTGTTTATTGATGATGTTGACGTTTATTACGTGCGCGGAAATTTTTTGTTACTTTCATGGTTTTATATATTTGTCAGACTTCGTGTGTTGTGTCCAAATATAATAGATCGGAAATATTAATTCGATTTACGTACTCGTATGTTGTATCTACAACTTTTGAGAATTCAAAATTATATCAGTTTAAACTAGATAGCAACAAAATTTACCCTGAAGAATATTTTGGAAAATATATTGAAAAAATTGATATTTCTGTCAATTTTCAAAATAAAACTTTTAAGACTGCAGAAAAACTGTTGAATATATACTCAGAAACAAAGAGAGATTTTAATGAAAATGAAAATAGAAATCAAACGATCGGATTCGGATTTAGAAGTGATTTTGAATTCGAAACTCTACAACTTAAAACAAAGGCAACTTTGAATAAAGATCCGGATGCAGACAACCAGAGTTTAAAAGAATTATCTATTGTATGGACAAAAAGAATGGAAACAGATGTGTATTATTATTATTGCGGAAAAACCGTTTGTGAAAATGTAGAAAATTCGTTTGCAAAATGGCTGATGAATGCAAATGTATTTGATAGTTTATATATTACGATAAATCAGACGAGAAATAATGTCAACGTAACAAACGACTCTTTGGATCACGTGAACGATGTCAACTTGATTGTCTATCTTTCAGGTTTGTAAATATATTTATTTTATTTAAACTTTAAAATTACTCAATTTGAATATTTAAAAACAGTGGGATCTAAATTCTTTGAAAGTTTTTAGTGATCCATACACACAATATATATATATATATATATATACTAGAGAGAGAGAGAGAGAGAGAGAGAGAGAGAGAGAGAGAGAGAGAGAGAGAGAGAGAGAGAGAGAGAGAGATTAATCGACTGATTCCAGCAGAACATGCGTGTGATCATTTAACAGTACTCCCTACATTAGAGATGACTTCATCAGTCTAGTTTTGAGTGAAACAAACTTAAATAACTTATTTAACTTGGTGTTTTAAAGTTTCTAATCAACTTGGTGCTTGTGACGAAAATCATTATGTACGTCATTGATCAATCGGAGAACATCTTTTTAGGATAACGTTAATGACAAAATGTTGCCAGATTTCCACAAAACTATCTTTCAATTGCAAAACGCTTGAAATTTTTATTTAAACTGATATATTTTATAGATATCAAATATGCGCAAATTAATTGGTTTTTTTAACTACGATAAGGCTTAAGTAAATTAATAACACACATACCTGCTAAATTTTTGATGTGCCATATGAGCACATTTCGGAAAACCATTAAATGAATAATTATCTTTATAGATTAAACATGTTTTTGTACATCATCAAAATAAGCTGTTTAAACACAATGTCGATTTATTTAAAAGGGGTTATTTTGAGTAGGATCTCGCATATTTTTTTTCAAGTGAGACTACACTATCTGGTCAAATGTTATAATAAATGTCAACCACAAAGATAAAGTGAGATATGATAAAAGATTATCTACAAAACAGTGAGATGGTTTTTTGTTGGAAATATAGCAATTTTTCTTTGCATTGACGATTGCAAAGTATCTTGTTAATAAAAATCAAATTCAAATTCCTATATACCGTTATATTATATATATTCAGATTGGAAATGTTTTAAAAATCTTGCAATTTTTTCGTTTTGGAATGAAATGCCTACATCATATCATTGTTTGTAAGAGAAAGCAATGATAAATTCCCCAAATTAATTTTTTTGGCTTCATTAGCAGAGTTGTAAACAGCGTTCGCTTACGGATCAAAGAATTATCACCACTTTGGGTCAAACTTTACTTGTAAAGTATGAGAAAAAATTATTACTTCTGTGTCAAAAGTTCATTTTTTTGTAACTTTGGTTTCCTTTTTTATCCTAGAACTGATCGATATAAGAATCTTGTTATTGGTCTAAAACACCGATTATTCCAGTCGAATGTAATTTGTACTGTATTAACTAGTATAGCGACATACAAACAAGCGTGGCTAAATGATTTCAATGATTTTATAATCTGTATGTAGTTTTTAATCAAATCAAATAATCCATTTTATAAATCATATCAACAGGTGTCGGGTTCAACTGCCTTTTAATGCATTTGATACTGTGTAAATAAATCGATGTTGATTCATGTATTAACTGTATATATATTTGTAAAATCTCAACATCTTAATGGCGCGTTTATACAAAGGACATGCTTTTGACATATATATGCATATATATATATATATATATATATATATATATATATATATATATATATATATATATATATAGATATATATATATATATTCTGGTGACCTCTATCTTTAGTCTTCGATCATATCCTTTTGTGTTCTTGCTTGCACTGACTGTTGCAAAATCTACAATAAATCAAGTAAAAAACAATAAATATATTGTCAGTATTTTCTGTGTACTGGTAGTTTATCTGTGCTGTCATTTACAAAAAAAAAAATAAAATAAATAAGATAAAAATAAACATTTTGACCTGTTGGGAATGTAAAATAACATTAATTTCAATATTGTTTTCAAAATTGGTTTTATCTTCGTCCAAAATTTGTACTCTGAAATAAATGGTATTTGTTTGTGTTTTATTTTTGACTTATTTTGTAGTTTTCTTCTTTTATTTAAATTCAAAATTAGTACTCTGAAGTTAGTAAGGTTTTGTTCTTAATTTTGCCTTATTTATTTTATTTAGTTTATTTTTTAGAATATATTTGTACAGATGTATACAATCAGTAAACACAAAAAACTTGTTTTCGAAAGTGTTCAGGTTTTGCGAAAATTTATTTTATGCATGTGTTAAAAATAATCAAGTTATTATTTGATTGAGAATATGGCTCAACTTGTAAGGCTTTGTCGTCTAATCGCTTGCTACAAAAATACTTAAATGTATAACGCAAACAAACATTCGACAGGCAAAAACAGAAGCCAAACAGTCCAAAAATTGATGAATCTAAAATTTCAGACTTATATGAACCCAAATTCAGCTTTGCTTAAAGGAAGAAACCTTAGTTTTAAATAAATTTTTAAAATTTGGTAATTTAAAGCGACTGACTAGCTAACAATCTCGAATCAAACTAGATATCAAAAGATTTGTTTGGTATAAGATAAATGATTTTGTTTAGATTCATTTAAATATTTCATAATAACCGGTCGTATTAGGTCGTATTTCGGAGTACAATTCATACTAAAAGGAATTAAAAACCGATTTATTTCAAATAAATGAACGCATAGCTATCGAAGTATATATGTCTCGAAACTTGTCTTACAAGTGCAAATTTAATTGTTGTTCATTGATTAATAAAATATATCAGCACATATATCAAATTGTATTTCTAACATTATACAATGAAACCTGTCTATAAAGGCCACTCAAGGGATGCGGCCAAAGTGGCCTTTATAGACAGGTGGCCTTTATAGACAAGTTGTCTGATCAACGATCGTCAAAAATTATTATCTGAACCGTTCTTTTTTATTCAGTTTAGTACCAAAATCAAACTGAATATAGCTAACCATATTGTTAGAAATTGTAACTTGAGATTAACCAAGAAAAAAAAAACATTTTTTAACATCAATTTAATCAACATTTTCAGGAATTTACAAATCCTTTGCACCACACCGGCCTGGCAACATTTATATGTCTAAATGATCTATTCTCTCAATTTTTTTTTTGCTAGTTATAGGGGTGTTGCATAGTGAAGTATTATTCTTATCACGCTTCCTTACACCTATACAAACATAATTAGGTCACTTCAGACCCATATCACACTCTTGCTAATTAAGACATTTTAAAGGAAGTTGTTTCATAATGAATTACACGGTTTAGTGATCAGAGTAGTAATTATCTGTGTCATTTGTAACTGTCAAATTTACTACTTGCATATCTTTATTAAAAATAACTATTAATTTTTAAAATAAAAATCGTAGACAAACATAAAATAAATAATAAAATATTTTTTTCTGGTGCCGAATTTAATCGAAGTCGGTGCCGAATTGAATTTAAATTGATGTCAATATCATATCGTTGCCGAAATGACTTTTTACACTGGTGCCGAGATGACTTGATATCGCATCGTTGTACGATTTCCAAACTAACGAAATTAATGTCCGTTAGCGGTAGAACGGCACACACGGTTTATTTCCCAAGATACATTTGCTTCATAGTCTGATAACACAGCTTTGATTTGGGTTCGTCCAACATCATAACTTCCGCGAGTTTCCTAGTACTTAATTTCTCCTATACAGATTTATTAAACAATTCTACTCGCTGTTCTAAAGTCAATGCATTCCGTTTACTATGACATAAAGAAAAACATAAAATATTACTACATGTTATAAAATTGAAAAAATGTCAATGTCTTATCGGGATGTAAGCTTTACCCAATATGGCCGCTTAGACACATATAAACAGTGTTGCATTATGGGATTTTTTGTTTTATGTCGACTGGTTCCGGAAATTTCCGGAAACTGACGAAGTTTCGTAAACATTGCAAATGGCCGCTATAGACAGTTCTGTTGAAGCTTGGGGTCGGAAAAATGGTGGCCGCTGGCCGCATAAGACAGTGACCGCTATATAGAGGTGAAATAAAGAACAAAATTCATCGGGGGATTAAGATATGGCCGTTATAGACAAGTGGCCGCTTTATACAAGTGGCCGCTAACACAAGTTATTTATAAAATACATAGCTTCTATAAAAACTTTATGTAGTTTTCCTTGCTCAGTGTATCAAACAGAATATCTTTAACAATCTCAAACAAATCTTAAAGAAAAATAAATATGTAATAAATATATAATACAAATACCAGTTAAATTTTGATGTGCCAGATGTGCACATTTCGGAATTTCATTCTCCATCAGTGACACTAAGACCGAAAAGTTTGATACATAAAAAATATAAGCCAAACAGTTGAAAATAATGAATCTAAAGTTTCAAAATTATATAAATCCAAATCCAGCTAAGAAATGCTGTGCATGAGGAAACAAACCTTAGTTATAAATTAATGCCAAATTTTAGACGACTGAAAATTTTGTTAAATGGTACATTTTCTGACAGCACAAAGTACTGCCTACTGAGTTATGGATACCCTCGGGGAGTTTTACTCCACCAGCAGCGGTAACCGCTCAGGGGTAGTAAATATATAATACAAATACCAGTTAAAATTTTGATGTGCCAGATGTGCACATTTCGGAAATTCATTCCTCATCAGTGACACTAAGACCGATAAGTTTGATACTTAAAAAATATAAGTCAAACAGTTGAAAATAATGAATCTACAGTTTTAAAATTATATACATCCAAATCCAGCTAAGGAATGCTAATAATAAACCAGACCCTGCTAATTGTTGAAGTAAAGAATTTATACAACCTTTGATCTTAGATGCAATGTGACATCAAAGAAGAAAAGTTCCGGAAGTGACGTCAAATTATAAGCAGTTACATGACGTCATTAAAATCAAACACAAATATACCAGTAAATGTCCCAATCACAATCCGAACAACAAATTAAAAAACATTAAAATCCGGCTAATGGTGAACCTTACACCAGGGGAGTTAGGCTAGGTGTTCTGGGAGGACGAGCACCTTTTGTCTAGCTAGCTACACCTGCTATTTGTTTTATATTACACTGATTATTCTCTTACCAGAAAATCGCAAATACACAGATGTCACATGATAAAACATGACCTTATCGCAAAACTATTCTCAATATTAAAATTCTATTTCTGTGTTCATTCGTTTTTTAACTTTTAAACAAATTCTTAGAGGAAATAATAAAATTAATTTCAATCAAAGCCACTATATTTTCATGTTATCAAATTAAACCTCAGAATGACGTATTATATAGTTTGAACAATATTTATTAAGATAGATTACACAAGTTTAATTGATAAGTTATGAGGTTTTACTCCCACGACCAACGTAAACATTACGATATACACCAAAATAAACAATTTATACATGCATACAGACTCAAGAGATTACTTTTGATTTATGACAGAAGCATTTAACAAATATTTTATACAGTTCAAATCTTGTCAAAGTAAAAATTGACGATTAAGGAAACAATTATAGTATTTACTAAGTTATTTTAAACTTAAAAACGGAAAGCTAGCTTTATACAAAATATTAGATAAATAAATAATAATAAAAAAACCGAAAGAATAAAAGACTAGTGTTTAAGAACCAAAAAAGGCAAATTAAGATGACAAAGATTGATAAAAATTAAAAAAACTGATAATATAATTCTTTATAATACAAAGTAATGACATTGTGATTAAAGAATGATTGGAGTGATCTCAACCATTTCATCTAATTCACAACCGCTGCTGGTATCCATGACTCAGTAGGCAAGACTTTGTGCTGTCAACAAAGTTTTCAGCCGTCTTTATTTTTTTTAAATTTATCTAAAACTAAGGTTTCTTCCCTCACGCAAAGCATTTCTTAGCAGAATTTGGGTTAATACAATTTGAAACTTTAGATTCATTATTTTTTAACAGTTTGACTTATGGTTTTTATCTATCGAACTTTTTCGAACCCTAGCGTCACTAATGAGGAATGCACATATGGCACATCATAATTTAACTGA
Source organism: Tegillarca granosa (assembly GCA_029721355.1). Taxonomy (NCBI): domain Eukaryota; kingdom Metazoa; phylum Mollusca; class Bivalvia; order Arcoida; family Arcidae; genus Tegillarca; species Tegillarca granosa. Next base: position 3,152,696 of record CM056604.1, on the reverse strand, counting down.
TATTTGTGTTATATATTTTTAACTGGAACTGGGAGTCTCTTAAATTATATATTCATTGGAACATTCAACATATTTTTAAGTACAAGTTATATTCATGGAAATCTTTTTGAGAGAATGAAAGGATTACGACCAGAATTAAACAATTTCATTTTATCAGTTCCGAAAAACTATAGGATAAATCACAAACATACGGATCCATGTTTAAATCGCAATTCCAGAAGCAAAGGAAATACTATGAAAACTAGCAAACAGGATCTACCACCACTGAAGTCGGACCGGATGCCTCGGTAGCTAAACATTTATGCATATATTGTCATATACCATTTTTTAATTTATTAATAAAATTTATATGTATTTTATGATTAAATTAAAAAAAGATATATGACAATATCAAAAAATTGAATTTTTATTGTTATCACAAGTTATCTACACTGTAAACATAATATTTTGAAATCTTTTTAAGAATCCTTTGAATTATTTCTGTTATCATTTATTTTACATGTACGTGCTAACTAGTTAGTCAGTGGTTACTAGCTTTTTAATACATTGGTAATTTGCAAAGTACCTGATTATCAGGTATAATTAGTTTTCTTTGATAAAATCTCGAACACGCCAATAATCAAAATAGTAGATCGAGGTCCTCGGTCGCCGTGTAGTCTAAATAAAACAAACATACCAGTCCTTGTCCATATCACAATCCCAAAAACAAAGTAAAAACTTTGCAAACTGGCAAAATTGGTGATACACGTGAACTTCCATCAAGGAAGTGAGGCCGGGTGCTCCGGAAGGGTAAGCACCTCCTGTTTAGCTAGCTACACCCGTCACGTGCAAGTCAATTTTGAGAATGAAAGGAACAAAGAACTATGGTAAGTCAAATATATCCAGTATAAGTTGGGATACAGTGACTACATACTTATCAACAATATTGTGATGACGGCCATAAAACTTTTTAAGGGCCCTGATTAGCCTAGGCTTGCAATATCCTTGTGTCAACAATTTAATTGTAAGTAATTTGCTTCGTTGCAGAAAGTTCCCATAGTGGGAACAAGCTCTACCGTACCGTATTAACTGTGAAACATATACACCATACGCAGGAGAAGCAGGGATATTACTGCAAAGAAACGGAAAGTTGACAATAGAAAAATTGAAGTCATCACGTTTGTCGTATAGCTTCAGATGTAACCTTTCATGGGTGTCATAATTGAGGTATAAGTCCAAATATGAAGCAGAACATGGAGAATCTGTCGTGTCTTTTATTTCAAGCTCACTTGGATAGATGACATTCACATATTCTCCAAATTTGTGATTATTTAGAGAAAGAACGTCATCTATATATCTGTATGTGTAGTTGAATGATTTAGCGACAGTCTTTTTCCCAGATTTGACAAGGTTCTGTAAAAATTCTGATTCATATGAATAAAGAAACAAATCAGCAAGTAAAGGCGCACAGTTTGTGCCCATTGGTATACCGATTGTTTGCTGAAAGATAATATTGCTAAACACAACAAATATGTTGTCTATCAAAAATTCTAACATTTTGTTGATGGTATCTTCAGTATATTTTTGTTTGCAGTCTGTATGGTGTTTTACAAAATAACCAGAATCCCTGTTGAGCACTAGATATTTATATCTTGGTTTACCGTTTTTGTAAAAAAATGAAAAGTGAATGATTTGTTTTAGACGTTCTTTCAATTTAGCATGAGGGATAGTGGTGTAAAGGGTAGAAAAATCAAAAGTTTTTATACATTTTACTGAAGATAGAGTATTAGAGACAAAATGGTCAAGTAGTTCTTTAGAATTTTTGAGAATCCACATTTGGTTGATGCCAGATGTAGAATAGACTCTATCTGAATAAGTCTGAAGGCCATCTTTGACAACTGTCAAAATTTGTGTTAGAATTACTGATAATGATTTAGTAGTACATTTAGAGGAACCTGCTATATATCTTTCCTTGTATGGATTTTTGTGAAGTTTTGGAATCCAATACAAGTAAGGCAGGTCAAGTTCTTCCTGTTTTAAATTGATACCAAAAGACTCAAGGACTCCCCTATGATTGGAAAGAACTTCATCTTTTGTAAAATTAGTTTTGGTATAAGTAGGATTCTCTGATATACTATCTAATCCAAGCTCCTTAATAATACATTCAACATAGAATTTCTTGCAAACGAAAATAATGTTATTAGAAGCTTTATCTGCAGGGACAACAACATACCTGTTATGTATGTCAGTAAGGACCGCAGAAACCTCAGGGTCCCTGAGCACTAAAGAAGGTTTAGTACCCATAGACCCATTAAGTTTTGCAATCCTTGACTTGACAAAATTTCTAATTGTCCTCATCCAGTCGGATAAAGTATCAAGCTCTACGTCTTCTAATTTAGCCCAACCTCTAGCATACTCTTCAACAGAATTCATAATAATTTTGAAATTCTGTCCCCAAGTAAAAGGTTGAGCCTCCCTGTATTTAGGGCCTTTTGAAAGAAGACATCTTAATTTAGTATTCTCAATAATATTGAGATCACCTGTTACTACATGCCCAGCTGGTTTATAAATATATGGGGACGCTGAGCAAGAGCAGGAAGGTGGAGTAAAGTTATGAAAGTTTAGGCACTGCAAAGTATGTTTATAGTTGAAAATTTTGGATGCAATGGGTTTATTGTAGGAGTAGGGAAAGCGCGTCCTTACGGATCACAGTGCATCTCACCTCCAGGGTTCAAAATCCCACTCGGAACAGATCCTAGTGTGAGAAAGTTTGCTTGCCGAAGGTCGGTGGTTTTCTCCGGGCATTCTGGTTTCCTTCACCATAAAAAAAAACTGAGCGCTTCGAAATAAGTGAAAGATTCTTGACTGGGGCGTAAAACACCATTACTCCACTTTTTCATCAATCAACAGTCTTAATAGCAAAAATAGTAAAACAAAAATTTGGGAAAAATTTACATCTGTAGTTAATGTAACTGCAAATAAAATCTTTAGATATTTCCTTTTTGTTAAACCGAGGAATAAAACTTAAAAATTTACCAAGGATTTTTGCAAAGTTTTTACTTTGTTTTTGGGATTGTGATATGGACAAGGACTGGTATGTTTGTTTTATTTTATTTATATGTAACAACTTTAAATAAAAGTGTGCATCTGGTTTTAGAACTAGACGCATAAGAAAATAAAAAAAATGTTAATACGTTTAATTAAATCGTTAAATTATTACTTTATTTTTTAAATATATCTGTACATCTTGAATACTCTTTGTCAATGCAAATTTTTATACAATAACAAAAATTGATAGTAAAACGTTCAGCTTATTTTAAAAAAAAAAACACATTTTTAAACAAATTCAATAACGCTTTGAGTGATATACTTGTAGTTGATATTGGCCTAGTTAATAAAACGGTATTTATTACCAATACTAAACATTTATATTCATAGAGCAAAAAAGATAAAAAGAATGGAAAGATGAAACACAATCTATTAAAATTTCACAGCGTGTTATAATTGATTTGATGTGTTGAGCAACAAAAGTCTTTTTATAATCATTGCTCATCAAACAACAATTCAATATCAGTAATTTTGTTACTGATCAAATTTCAATTTACATAACAGAAAATGGGCCGATAACACTATCGATTTACGGCCCCTGATCCGCTAGAGGGGTACTACTTCCGGGGAGTTCACGGTTGTAAACAACTTGGTTGATACTATCTTTTATCTATTAAATGTCCGGTGTTTCAGTTAAAATACATCGATTGTTTGATTTAAAATGGTCATATATATGAACTTTGAGGATTTTTTGTTATTAAAAGTATTTTTTTTTATTTTCTCTCTTTGACATTTAAATCAAACAGTGTAAAAAACCGATTTTTTGCAATCAGAGTTGATGTCTATGTTGACTTAATTTTGACACTTGATCAGGTAATAGAAGAGGTCTTGACCTATGGAATTGAACATATATTAGTATATTGCATGCTTAAAACTTTTCATGTATACAATAGCGTCTCAGGTACAAGGATACAAACACTGATCTTTAATTAACATGTTTATCGACGGGTGAATATACACAGGTATTTGAAGATAACTGTGTATATCCACACCTTGACATAGTCTAATATACACACTTATCCCGACTTTCTATACATCAAAGGTTTTTATTTTCACAAAATACCTTGAAAATTTTTGATACTTGTATATTTTATGGAAGGAAATTGTTTACTGTAAACAACCATAATTGGTATTCAATTTGAGATAATCTGAACACATTTCACAGTTACTAAGAACCCGTTTGAACAAATTTAATAGTTATGCAAGCCATGTTAAATTATTGTTAATATAAAAATTCAAAAATAATTTAAAAAAAACAATAATTATTTATCCTTGTATCAGTCATAATCACTACGAAACTTTTTCTCTCTATCAGCCATGATCAATACGAGTCCTTTTCTCTCTATCACTCATAATCACTACGTTTTGTCTGCTGTCAGTCATAATCTCTACAATCCCTTTTCTCTCTATCACTCATAATTACTGCGACTTTTCTCTCTATCACTAATAATTACTGTTTTCTCTACCACTCATAATCACTACAGGTCCTTTTCTCTCTATCAGTCATAATCACTACGAGTCTTTTCTCTCTATCACTTAAAATCACTACGTGCCCTTTTCTCTCTAACACTCATAATCACTACGAGCCCTTTTCTCTCTATCACTCATAATTACTTCGAACTTCTTTTTTTTCTATTATCACTTATATTCACTTTATTCGAATATTTTCAGAAAATAAGCTTTCATTTTAAATCTCTCTCTCTCTCTCTCTCTCTCTCTCTCTCTCTCTCTCTCTCTCTCTCTCTCTCTCTCTACGATAATTATAAATTGGCTTCTGTTTGTTTTACTTGAAACGTTTTCACTTTGTTTTGAATACCAATCGTTATGTTGTCAAAAACTGTGATTATAATAATTATTGCATGTCGTTTTAGACATATTGCTTGTGCTGACAAGGGTTAACATAAACTTAAAATAATAATAATAATAATAAAGCGAAAGATAAATAAATCAAATCATAATTCAAAAATTAATTGTATGTAGTCGTTACTTTTTGATTTTATTAAATTAAGTAATATTTTCCTTACTGTGGATCGTGTTAATAAATAAGACACAAGTGTTTTTTTTGTTTTGTTTTTTTTAATTTATAATTTTTAACTGTTTTCATGTTTAATATTACATATTGTATCTCTCTGGCATCAATGTGAATAATAATTCTCAATACTTGAAAATGAAAACAAAAAAAAAAAAAAAAATACAAAAAAGATTTTCGGCGTTTAATTCTGTAACATTTTTTATATACACCAAAATCCAAGTCAACCATGTATTACTTATATCCAGGTTACGCGTGTATGAGACCGATAACTAAGTATTAATTCACTATTTACAATAAAAATTGCAACATATGATGATTTTTCCCCATTTTATTACGGATAAATTCTATGGGCTAACCCTCCCCATTAACTGAGCACGTGTCCAGATAAGGTCAACATACGCATCGTCAAATCGTATAGAATCGATTTTTAACACTGTAAAATTTCAATGACAAGTAAAGACAATTAATTTTAAGTATAAGATGTATTTTAAACAACAGTCCAGTCTATGTATAACTTTTTACATAAAAGAATCGATGCCTTAAAACTAATACACCGGGCATTTAATAGATACATAATAGTAGCAACCAAGTTGTTTACAACTGTGAACTCCCCGGAAGTAGTAGCCCTCTAGCGGATCAGGGGGCGACAACTCAATAGTGTTATCGGCCCATTAAGTTGGCCTTTTTGGCAATACTGTAGTTAATGTTTCAAAAACATGTTGTTTTATAGTTATTAATAAAATCTATGTAGTTTATTATCTTAAATATAGTCCAGCAACAGATACTGGATAATATATTTAATAATAAACTACATAAATTTATGCATGTTTATGGATGTGTATATTAATACATGACCATTTAAACTTGTCAGTTTAGATCGTGTATGTAAACAACTTTTTGAAATATGGAATGTTAATAATACAATGTTAACTATTAAAACATGCAATTTACGTAAAAAACCATATTTTTATTCTTGGAAATACTGATGTGTGCACCGAAACTGACAAATATCAAAAAATGTTGTATGGGCCAAGGCCTAGTAAAATCAATAAACATTTCTTTCTTTTATTATGACGTAATCTACCAACCTTAAACTGCCATTTTGTATACTAGTTTATTAGGACTTTCAAAATGACATGTTAAGAAATAAGTAAAAACTGTTTTGTCATGCAAAATTTGAGTTAATGATTTATTCATACAATAAGGATATTTCTTAAATCTTTTATAAAATAATTGGATTAGTTGATTTTCCGAAATGTGCACATATGGCACATCAAAATTTAGCAGGTATTTGTTATATATTTTAAGCCCTTTTATTGTACTTTAAAATATCACCTGGTATTAACTCCAGATTTACTCTGTCAAAAGTCCATCATCACTGGATTTTTAAATTTTTGTCATGCCTGACGTTTTCAACATAACTTGTCTTAGCTGATTTAGGTTGCTACATTTCCATGTCTTTTATTTAGAAATCTCTTCTTATAATTGTTTTATTTTAATAATATGTTGTTGCTTGTATTCACCATTTGTGTTAATGTTTCATTTTAAAATTTAAGTATTCTGTTGTAATCTAATAACAAAAATCTATATATTTGTTTATATTCTTAACAGAGCCTTTATGTAACTTTGAAGATACCTGTACATGGACAAATAACAGTAAGGATTTCATCAAATGGAGGACTAACGTCGATAATCTGGAAGAAAACTATAAACTACCGCAAACGAACATCACTGGAGGTAAAAAAAAATATTTCAGTTTAACAGTAAAACTATCATTGTGTTTGCCTGGGGTTAGTTTTACCTTAATTTTGTTTATATTACAATTTGTGCTAAAATAGATTACTACATTTTGTATTTTGCTCATCTTCAAAAGTTTTCGTTTATTTCTTTAATCTTTGAATTTATTTCTTCCTTTCTTTTTCTTTTGTTTGTTTTTTGTTGTTGGTGTTGTTATTTTTGTTGTTTTATTATGCGTTACAATTACTAACGACGCTACATTTATGTCCACTTGTCTTATATAAATAGAACAAACTTAAAAAAAAGCAAACAATGAAATGACCTCTCTTCTGAATCACACATTTGTAAACATTCGACAAGCCATGGATTATTGCTGTGTTTTATTCTTTTATTTTGAAACAAACGAGTATAATATAAATCAATTAAAGGCGTATTTTACATTGATAAAGTTACATGACAATGTGACTTCTGGGAGTACCACGTGGTTTTATATATCACACGTAGATAATCCCGCTGGAAACTTTAATGATGTTTTAATAGTTTTAATATCTTTCTCATCAGTTTTCCTGATCGTGATACAAAAAGCATGTTTTTATCGTTTCATATTCAGTTAGAGGATATCTCTAAGGTTCAAACCAGGTTGTAGTCAATGGAAAAACGGAAAAATGGAATTAAATTGTCAGGTGGTAAAGCATGGTAGATGTACTCTACACGTTAAAGAGGCCATCATATTCCCAACTTTACTAAATATCGCCATGGAAGCCTTAAAGGATGGCTTTGTTCAGTGTTCTTGAGTATTGAATTAAGTTTGTTGTGTCCAATTTATTCTTCTTTATTACCGATGACCGAATAGTGATGGTTTTCACCTCAAACAAAAGACGTTTGTTCCACTTCGTTAAACCGCAAGTAAATAAAATTTTTGTCCTTTATTTACGAATTTGCTCCTTGCATTCGCTACCAGTATAATGAGATGATGGGCTTGCAATGTTTATCTGAAACATATTTTGGGAAGTATTTATTCTCGCTCTCAAATGCGGTTCTATAAATGTATAGTTTTACAAAGCAGATCAACGATAATAGCACAAAACAACGCACCACATGAACTTATGTCACGTTTACTCGCTGAAATTAATCATTAAATAGCCTTTTTGCGAATTTCTGAAAAATTGCTGATGCGACATAAAACAACATTCAACCAACCAACCTTTTAACAAAAAGGACAACTTCTGATGTGGATGTAAACTCGTTTTTATAAATCCGCGTGGTCTTCCAAGGCACCCAGCCTCACTATGCTAGAAAAAGTTCGTGTGTAACTGAATAAGCTTGTTTTTAAGTTTTTACTTTGCGTTTTGGGTTGAGATTTGGACATCGACTGGTGTGTAAGTGTTTGATCTAAACTGCTGTAACTTCGTATTTTATTCATTTTTTTCCCCTTTTTCTGTAACGAATATTTTTTTATTTTATTTATTTATTTTTAAATTGTCCATCGCTGATCCTTAAAATGTTATATTATTTAGTTTTAACACACGCTTTATCCTTTACAGAATCACTTTAACTGTACTGCTGTGGAACGTCTAGTCATTTGTAGTGGAGAACACTTTGTGCCATATTAAAGACTTTATTATGACTGACTAGATGAACAATTTTAATTTAACCAAAGATAATTGATCGTTATTAACGTTTTCCACGTTATGCATGTGTCTCTTTTTCTCTTTCACTTCATGTTTTGTTTAGAGACATACCAAGCTTGAACGTTATGAGAAGTCGGAAAAAAACTGTATGGCCTAATTAAAAAGGTCACGTGATTAGTGTTATATTGCGGTGAAAAAAAAATCGATGAATGTCTGAGTTAATCTATTCAAAAGGCAATAAATGATCTTTTTCCAGTCAAACATTTTAAAGCATTTTTAATATCTGGTTTTTAGATATAATTTGTAATATTTGTTAGAAAACAAACAATAAAGATCTACACAATACATGGAAAATAAGTAAATTGTATAAAATAAACAGCCTGTTTTCGCATTGTTCACTAATATAAATAATATATATATATATATATATATATATATATATATATATATATATATATATATATATATATATATATATATATTTCGAAAAACGAAAAGTGTTTAAAATTAGAATTACATTCATTTTAATCAACAAATGAAAATACCAAAAATTTTATGTCGCAAACACATACCGATCAATGTCAAAATCACAACCACCCCCTCCCCCCCCCCCCGCCCAAAAAAGTAAAATTTTAGAAAACTGACTAATTAAGTTATTTGCGAGAACTTCCATATCAAGGAAATAAGGCCGGTTGCTTCTGTAGGGTAAGCACCTCTGTCTAACTAGCTACACCCGTCACATTAACTCTCGTAGTAGCAAAACATAGTCTCGTAAAATTATATGTTTTACAGTTTTTAGTTTCTTAATATAATCAAATTAGTTTTATTAAAAGTCAAAGAAAATATAAAGCATAAACATATAAATGTACTGGTTATAGCTTAAAAGTGTTAGCATGATTTTGGATATTCAAAACCGAAGAAAGATATATGTTGATATATTTTCACTAGGGAATAGTTGTACATTCTAGGAAACCTAAATGTCACAAAGATTTGTATTTCAGATATTCTGAATTATGACATTTGGGTGTTTGGCTATCTTTCACAGAATCTTTATTGAAGTATCGAAATGTCATCTGAAAAATACATACTTGATTTCTGATAGGATAGTTTAAAATCAATAATGCGTTTGATTCCTTATGCTTTTAAGTATCCTTGTCAATTTATAATTCTTTGTTCATAAAACAAAAAAACATAAAAATTAATTTTTATTTTATATTACACACATACATGTAGTCACTGTATCCAAACTTATACTGGATAAATTTGACTTACCATAGTTCTTTGTTCCTTTAATTCTCAAAATTGACTTGCACTTAATAGGTGTAGCTAGCTAGACACGAAGTGCTTACCCTTCGGAGCACCCGGCCTCACTTCCTTGATGGAAGTTCACGTGTATAACTAATTTTGCCAGGTTTCAAAGTTTTTACTTTGTTTTTGGGATTGTGATCTGGACAAGGACTGGTATGTTTGTTTTAGTTTTATATATATACACATGACAACAATAACATATCCAAAAAGGCAATGTAAATAGTGTTAGGAAAAATATATTGCTCAGATTTATGAAATTTCTCAAATTTTACTTTGTCCACTTAAACCCCAAATCCCAAGATAAACACTTTAAGTTATAAATATAATTCGCAACATCTGTTTCAAGACCTTCAAAGAAATTACTTAGATATTCAGCTGTGATTATGTTTTTTTTTATTTCCCTCGGTATGATTTCATTCCATGGTATCATCCGATAAGCATTCAATTCGTGGGAACCACACACGAAAAATTCAATTACAAGGTAGAGCTTGTTCTCACAATGGGGACTTTCTGCAACGAAGCAAACTGCTTACAATTATATTGTTGAAGCAAAAATATTGCAAGCCTAGGCTTATCAAGGCCCTTAAAAAGAAACAAAAATCAATTACACAATCATGTATTCATCTTACAAAAAGTTTCTTCTTGACTACGGCACATACATGTGTATATTCCATGTAAAAAGACAATTTTCAATTTTGGCATTTTTTAAAATCAATATCTACGTAGTTTTAGTAGGGCATATCACGGTCTTCTTCGTCGGTAATAATAAAAAAAATTTGTGTATCGAACATATGATAACATTTGAAGTAGGTTATATATCGGACTTCTTCCTCAGTATCAATTGAAGGTAAAATGCATCGGACGTCTTTCTCAGTAACAGTGGTGTAGAATATGTTTCGGGACTTCTTCCTCAGTATCAATTGAAGCTAAAATATATCGGACGTCTTCCTCAGCAACAGTGGTGTAAAACATGTATCGGACTTCTTCCTCAGTATCAATTGAAGGTAAAATGCATCGGTCGTCTTCATCAGTACAGTGGTGTAGAATATGTATCGGATTTCTTCCTCGGTATCAATTGAAGGTAAAATACATCGGATGTCTTCCTCAGTAACAGTGGTGTAGGATATGTATCGGACTACTTCGTCGGTTACAATAGAATTACAAAAAAAAACAAAAAACAAAAAAAAAAAAAAAAAAAAAAAAAAAAAAAAAAAAAAAAAAGAAGAAGAAAGAAAGAAATAAATAAAAAGAATTCTCTCTCGATTTAATACAAACAATACGTGTACATCGGACTTATCTTTTTCAGTATTATTAAGAAAAAATACAAGAACATATCGGATTTTTTTTTGTTGTAAATTAAATCGTTAGTTGGTTTAAAATGGTAAAACGACCACCGACTTATAAAATACATATTTCTTTAAACAAATTGTTTTAAAACTAGAATGAAGATCAGTTCACATTAAATTAACAAACGACAAATTAAAGCTGCATTAAGTTTTCAAAAGAAAAAAATAAAAACGGTGCTAATCTAAATATATAATACAAATACCAATTAAATTTTGATGTGCCAGATGTGCACATTTCGGAAATCCATTCCTCATCAGTGACACTAAGACCAAAATGTTTGATACATAAAAAATATAAGCCAAACAGTTGAAAATTATGAATCTAAAGTTCCAAAATTTTATAAATCCAAATCCAGCTAAGAAATGCTGTGCATGAGGGAACAAACCTTAGTTTTAAATTAATTTCAAATTTTAGACGACAGAAAATTTTGCTAATTGGTACATTTTCTGACAACACAAAGTACTGCCTACTGAGTTATAGATACCCTCGGGGAGTTTTACTCCACCAGCAGCGGTACCAGCTCAGGGGTAGTAAATATATAATACAAATACCAATTAAATTTTGATGTGCCAGATGTGCACATTTCGGAAATTAATGATGTTCCTAATGAACAATGTTACATTTGGTTCAACGATAAAAGCTCGAATAAATACAGAAATTACAGTATTTACTCAACGAGATGCAGCATTTGGGATCTAATATTAGAACATGGTTACGTCATCAAAACCCGGGTCATTTAAACACAACTTTCAAAACGGTGGAATACGATAAATTAAACACAGAACTTCGTTGAATTTGCCATTTGTGACTTAGTAAGGGATACATAACACCATTTCAAATACATATGGATATTAATGAAGGACAATTAATGCAATCTGTCATGTTTCACCTTGATTCTATGGCTTTCCGTACATCCGTGCGCATGCTCCAAGCTCATAATTACCATCGTAAAACACTGACCAACCGGTACAAATTTACATGAAACGAAATAGTTTAATATATGTTTATAACAACTTACTTTTTTGACGACATGAGTGAAATAAGTAGAGTAATCCGGTATCAATGAACACATAAGACGATGTTTTTACAACATGCGGTTCAATTTATTAACTACGGTAATAACCACGAATTCATCTGCCAACGAAATGATATTTTATCCTAGAATCACGAAAATTAGAGACCTCGAAAATTGATGATTTCAAAGTATCTTAAAAAATAATTGTGGTACTAAGTGGGAGAAAAAAGTGTATTGTATTAAAAAAAATTATGTTCTTTTCCACTTAGAATTTTAATTATTTTGAGATATTTATTTCTGTATTTCTTAATTAAATATTCTTTTATTTTCAGATATTTATTTTTGCATCTCTTAATTAAATATTATTTTAGTTTGAAATATTTATTTTTGCATTTCTTAATTCAATATTCTTTTATTTTCAGATTTATTTGTTGCATTTCTTGATTAAATATTCTTTTATGATTTTTACAAGTTACGTGTTATTCCTAAAAACATCAGTAGGAAAATTTTAGTTGTTATTCAGCAGTTGTTGGTTGCATTTAGTGTACAAAAGCTTCTAGTGAAAGCTTGTTCCCCTGCTGAGATGTATCTGTTATATGAACACAACTATTGCCATGTTAAACACGTCAAATTCGCAAGTTGTCATATTCGAAATTGTGAATGTTTTATTGTATCAAATTTACAATTTCGTATATCACATATATTAAAACGCATATGAATGAAACACAAACATATTGTTCCATGTTCAAATTATAATAAAAAAATATATAAAAACTGGCAAATAAGGTTAAACATATATTAGAAATATATTTATTTTGTGATAAAACTAAAAGAAATAATGGAAGAACGTGGTCTGGAAAATCTGAAATAGTTAAAATTTTACATCAATCAAAAAGCGCAAAAACATTTTTAAAAAGCACCCAAAGCAACACTAAACTTTAGAAAAAAATATTGTAACAAAACATTATTAAGAAGACAATAAATAAATAAATAAGTAAATAAATAAATAAATAACAAAAAAAAAAATACAAATAAAAAAATAAAATAAAATAAAACATCTTTAAAAGGACAAAAAACATAAAACAAAACTGTAAACAAACAAAAAACACAAAACGAAACATCTTTAAAAGGACAAAAAACATAAAACAAAACATCTTTAAAAGGACAATTGATTCAATTCAATTCAATTCTTCATTTAGCTGTATGTCATTAGGCATATTGGCATAAATATACATCGTAACAATGTATTACATATGATACAAGATGGTGGAGGATACAATAGTCATTATATCACATATCGTTCTGTTACATTATATGTGCAATAATAAGCTAATTATAACAATTATAACAATAATAACAAAAAAGCTAATGATACGAGAGGCCAAGTTATAGATACAACCAAACAAAAAAGGTCAATAATTTATTACAATAGAGAACTTCTCCTTTCTGTGGCATACAACAAGTACTTGCATAAATTATTCAGCCATTTGCGACTACCAGTTCTAAAGAGTAAAATTAATTTATACACAGAAGGTTTTCTATAATAAAAAGGTTTAATATACTTTAGCCTGAGATCAGTATAAACTGGGCATTTGAGGATGAAATGGAATTCGTCCTCTATTTCACCATACTCATTACAAAAAGAACAAAAGCGTTGATTACGCTCTTTACCTGTGTACCTGCCAGATTCAACATTAAGCCAATAAGCCTGAATTCTATATTTAGTAAATATCTTCCTGTGTTTTTCCACCAGGGGTTTCTTTAAATAATGCTGTAATGAAAACTCATCAACAATATGTCTATAAATTAAACATTTGGAAGAGGTATCCAAGACACCAAAAATATATTGTACAAACTGATCTCGTATACGACTTTCTACTATATTCAAAAACTCTGTAACATTAGTAACATTTTGGTTTAACCATACATGTCCAAAACCAAGTGAAAATAATTCAATACGTAAACCTGTAACCCAGTTTGACACACTTGGCTTTAAAGTGTCAAGATAACATAGTTCATCATAACATGCTCTTAATATAGAGTTTTCAGTCTGCAATATTTTCAGCCAGTATTTAAATATACGTATTTTTCTATAAGTGAGCATACTATACCTACCAAGTTCATAATAAATCATGGCACTTGTAGTACTCTTCCTAACACCAAGTATTTTCTTAAGATAATGCAAATGAACTTTCTCAATGTCCGTGGCCTTATGAAAGCCCATACCTCTGCTCCGTAGTTTAATATACAAGATATATATGTATCAAAAAGTAGTAATTTGGTTTCAAGATTAAACATTTTGTCAGACATCTTCTTAAAAAGAGCAAACATTGCTTTTCTGCCCTGGGCAGCAATTTCCTTTTGTGTGGTTATAAATGCACCATTGTAACACAATTGCAACCCTAAATAACAAAATTTATCAACAATTTCTATTTCAACACCATTACAAAACCATTTTTCTTGTGGTTTTACCCGACCTCTATTACGGAATACAACAATTTTTGTTTTATCCACATTAATACTTAGATTCCATGTATGACAAAACGATTATAATGCATCAATCATACATTGTAAATCTGTAACATCCTCTGAAAATAAAATAGTGTCATCAGCATACATCAATAAAAAAAGATTGAGCATCTGTATTGTATAACTTTGACAATAAGACATTCTTAGATAGTTTTCTATATCATTAACAAATAAGGAAAACAAAAATGGTGACAATGCATCACCTTGCATAAGACCCACATTTAAGGGAAAATAATCTGATTTCACACCACAAAATTCTACACATGATTTAATATTACTAAACATAAAACAAATCCCTTTAAGCAAACAAATCCCTTTAAACAAACAAAAAACAAAAAACGAAACATCTTTAAACAAACAAACAACATGAAACAAAACATCTTTAAACAAACAAAAAACAAAAAAAAAACAAAACATCTTTAAAGAAACAAAAACATAAAACAAACTATCTTTAAACGGACAAAAAACATAAAACAAAACATCTTTAAACGGACAAAAACATAGAACAAAATATCTTTAAACGGACAAAAACATAAAACATAACATCTTTAAACGGACAAAAAGCATAATCATTCCTTATAAGTTTCATCATATTCAAAACAAGAATCACAGATATCTTGCCATAAGTCATATATAACCTTATAAGAATCCTTACTCGCCAAACATTGAACAGAAATTCTTTATTTTCGCTATAAAATGTTCATTTTAATTGTGAATATGAGAACATATTCGAAAAAGAAACCAAAATATAAATGTTTAAAACCCACAGAAAATTATCAAACCGCCTTAGGAAATAATATGCAGATCAATGCATCATCCTAATCATGCCTATGAAGTTTTATAAATTTTGACTTAAATTTTCAGGGACCTAGTCGAAAAATTAAATATTTAAATACAGATGCCCTCAACTTCTTGAAAAAAAAACTGCAACAGGAAAATATTATGCACGTCTTCTATTGATGCTTATCAAGTATATAAAGTTTAGTCAATTTTTGATCTGGAATTACAGAAACCTGGTCCGGAAAAATGATTATTGGAAAACTTTAAAAGACTATAAGTTCTATAAAAAAAAAAAACGCCACTAAATATCTTACTGTTCATTCATTTAACGTTTCATCCAAATTGACAGTATTGGATTTTCTGGTGTAGTCAAAAACTGTGAAGGACGGATGTACGAACTAAATAATTTAGTATATATACTTTGTAAATTTCTCGGCCCAGAAAAATTTATAAATATTGCATGAAAGTAAAATGAGTAATTTAACTGTAAAGAGACGACAAGTGCGTGTAATTTTTTAATTTTGTTAAATCAATATATAAAATTAATGCACTACATGCTCTGGAAATGAAAAGAATTTTGTAATCATTACAATGTGGTGTTTTAATTATTTAATCAAAATGAAATAAAAGTCCATGCAACACTACTATTATTAGAAGCGGTTCTCGACAATAAAAAAGTCCATACAACATTAATATCATTAGAAGCGGTTCTCGACAATAAAAAAGTCCATACAACATTAATATCATTAGAAGCGGTTCTCGACAATAAAAAAGTCCATACAACATTAATATCATTAGAAGCGGTTCTCGACAATAAAAAAGTCCATACAACATTAATATCATTAGAGGTGGTTCTCCACAATAAAAAAGTCCATACAACATTAATATCATTAGAAGCGGTTCTCGACAATAAAAAGGTCCATACAACATTAATATCATTAAAGGTGGTTCTCCACAATAAAAAAGTCAATACAACATTAATATCATTAGAAGTGGTTCTCGACAATAAAAAAGTCCACGTAACATTAATATCATTAGGAGTGGTTCTCGACAATAAAAAAGTCCATACAACATTTATATCATTAGAAATGGTTCTCGACAATAAAAAAGTCCATACAACATCAATATCATTAGAAGTGGTTCTCGACAATAAAAAAGTCCATACAACAATTATATCATTAGAAGTGGTTCTCGACAATAAAAAAGTCCAAACAACATTAATATCATTAGGAGTGGTTCTCGACAATAAAAAAGTCCATACAACAATTATATCATTAGAAGTGGTTCTCGACAATAAAAAACCTTACATAAAAATTTAAGGAAAAACATATAACATTATTAAACATGAGCTGAGTTTGACTAAAGCATTTCAGAATGCATCTATACAATACGAGGGGGCCTCGGTGGCCGCATGGTCTAAAGCGCACGCTTCCGGATCACAGTGCCTCTCACCGCCTGGGTTCGAGTCTCACTCGGGACAGATCCTAGTGTGAGAAAGGTTGTCAGTTCGCTTGCCGAAGGTCGGTGGTTTTCTTCGGGCACTCCCGTTTCCTCCACCATTCCAGAACTGACCGCCTCGAAATAAGTGAAAGATTCTTGACTGGGGTGTAAAACACTATTACTCCACTCCACTCCACACTACAATACGAAGTTTACGAAGCTTGTCTATGTATGTTTTCTGTCGTTTTGTTTAGTTAATATAGAGTGGGATTACTAATAATAAATACACAAGTTCTTGAAGTGTATTGATATCAAACACAAACATACCGCTCTTTGCCAACAACAATACATTTTTTTTTATTTTCGACATTTTATTAATTTAACAGTATTCGACAGCTGTTAAAAGTATCGGTGAAAATATCTGTGCAAATTTTTTTAAACAAAGAAAGAAATATTTTATCTAGTCAATTATCCCGTCTTTAAGTTTAACCAATACCAAGATTAATTTTATGTATAGTAACGAATGAAATATTGATGGTAAAATTGATATTGTTGACACGTTGCACATATAATATTCTGCACCATCATTCATTGTTTTATTCAGTGACTCATTTCACTGTGCGCAGTTTTTTAAATCTTCAATTGAAACGATTTTGACAAATGGTAAAAATAATTATAGCAACCTTGTCAATAATTTATGCTTTGTATTTGTTGATGTTATTTCATGCACTGAGGATCAGAAAAATGTTCAAAATTGTAAAACGGTTTGGTCTCATATATCTCAATAATATGTCAAAGATTTTAAAGGATATTGTCAGCTCTTCAGACAAAATAACGGCAATTATATTGACCAAAAAATTGCCCTGCATTGTACAAGAAAGATTAAGCATGTCACAATATTGTCTATTCAATACTTAGCTTTTAAGAAGGCAACAAAAACTATTCAATACTCAGCTTTTAAGAAGGCAACAAAAATATCTTCTTTGTAACTTTAAACTTTTAAAAAGGTCCTTTTACGAACTCTACTTTTAAATTCTTGAGAAAAAAGAACATTTTTTATGGACTTAAAACAATACACTTTTTTTAAATTGACATTGGATAGTTTAAAATAACTGTAAATTATTTACTATATTTGGCTTTTAATATGCAATAACAACATTTGCAACTTAAAAACATGTACAAACATACTCACCTGCGCTTAGCAACAGTAACCATAGACAAGAAACATTAACATGAATGATAAAACAGTCCCAACAAGCATACGTAAAAAGAAGACTAACACATATATTAAAAGCAACGAGTTGAGTTGAGTAATGGTGTTAAACGTCCCAGTCAAGAATATTTCACTTATATTGAGACGTCGCCAGCTATAGGCGAAAGTGCAGAAATTTTGCCTGTGTGATGCGCAGATGGCATTATACAGAAGGGCTCTTTATCGTGCCACGCCGAACGGGACACATTATCTCGTTTATTTTAAGTTCCCATCCGAAAGAACGGTCAGGCCCGGTCGGGGTTCGAACCCACGACCTCCAACTTACTGAGCGAGCACTCTACCAACTGAGCTACAGTGGTCTTAAAAGCAAAGATCAATCAAATTTCCAGCTTTGAAACAGCGCTGAAGTTAATATCACGTGGTGTGGTTAATATACCAAAGATTTACGGACTACGGACTACGGACTAGGGACTAAAGACAACTTTTTCCTCTGTAAAAGTAATTATCATCATCACGATAAACTTAGCAGACTTTTTAAGTGATCCAATTAAATTAATTTGAAACAAAAGTTTGTTTCCACATGCAAAACATTCCTTAGCTGGATTTGGATTAATAAAATTCTTGAATTTTTATTCATTAATTTTCTAATGTTTGGCTTATGTTTTTTATCTATCAACTTTTTCGTCCTCTAGTGTTACTGATTTCCGAAATGTGTAAATATGGCGCATAAAATAAAACAGGTATTTTCATTAAATATTAAAGGATTGAAGCTAATACAACAATTTTTATTAAAATAATACTAGAAAGAGGTCACAATTCAATATTTTAAAAAGTGATTGATTTGCGCTGTAACAGATTTTTCATTTTATAATTTATTTATTAATTTTTATCAATGAAGTGTGTGTGTGTGTGTGTGTGTGTGTGTGTGTGTGTGTGTGTGTGTTTTATCTAATGAATTTAAGAGAACCTCGATGGCCGAGTCTTCTAAAGCGCGCGTTAACGGATCATAGCGCCTCCTACCGTCTAGGCTCGAATCCCACTCTGACAGATTACAGTGTCAAACAAAAGGTTTATCTGTAAGCTTAATGTTGTTCTCCGGACACTCTGGTTACCCCCGCCATCCCTAAACTGACCGCCTTTGTATAATTAAAAAATCTTGACTGGGGCGTTAATCACTGTAATTTCCCACCCGAACCTGAATGGATTTTATTTTTCCCTCAGTTACTACTTTAAAATGACAAGTTTTTTAGACATGGCTCTAAATTCGATTCCATATCAAAAATGGAATGAATATTCTAAAAATGCACGGTTAATTCAATTTATCCTTATAAAAAGAGAAAGAAAGGGTTCTGGAAAAATGTAGGAGGCTCATACATTTCCACAGAATCTTAACAATTTTCTTGGACGACTTTAACACTTGTATTATTAGGGTTAAAATAAGTTAAAACCAAGGGGGTCTGAAATATTTAATGTTGCTTGATGTATTACACTATTGAACACGTTCATGTGTGATATACAACAGTTGTGTGTTTTTAAATAACAAATAGCTTTATTAAAGTGATTTAGCTGTTACTTATAAACTTATTCAATTTTTGATACTATTTTGATTTGCCATTTGTGCACATTTCGGAAAATCATTCTTTAGAACTTTATGATAGATCGGCAGATTACATTATCGATTTATTGTTGATCATGCAAATGGTTAAAAACTGTTGTTTACAATGTGTCACATGAAAATATTTTTGTTTTTATCATATAAAATATTTGAAAATTTGAAATAAGATACTCATATTTCAGTGTATAAACTTTAACATTATCGATTTATTTATTTATTTATTTCAGATATCAGTGGCTTACTCTATATCCCTACAGATGATAATCATTTCTCTGCAAAAATCACATCACCAATAATCGTCGGAAGTGGAAACGATTGTAAACTATCTTTCCGAGAGGTTGTTTGGAAGAGGGTTGGATTCGTAGTTCGGATTATGACCAGCCAGACTTCTTTTAACGTAAATGTCTACAAAAATCCGGGATCCTACAAAGCGTAAGATTTATTAAATCAATTTTTGTTTTAACCTTTCTGTAAATATATAACAAAAATATCTGTCAAATTTTGATGTGCCATATGTGTACATTTCGGAAATTCATTCCTCATCAGTGACACTAGAGGTCGAAAAGTTAGATAGATGAAAAACATAAGCAAAACTGTTGAAAATTACTGAATTTAAAGTTCCAAAATTATATGAATCCAAATCCAGCTAATGAATGATTTGCATGAGGGAACAAACCTTAGTTTTAAATAAAATTTCAAAAATTAAGACGACTGATAATTTTGCTACATGATACATTTTCTGATAGAAAAAAGTACTGCCTACTCCTCGGGGAGTTTTACTCCACCAGCAGCGGCACCCGCTCAGTGGTAGTAAATATATAACAAATATACCTGCTAATTTTTATGTGCCATATGTGCACATTTCTTGAAAATCATTCCTCATTAGTGACACTACGGGCCAAAAAAGTTTGATAAATAAAAAACATAAGCCAAACAGTTGAAAATTATTAATGAATCTAAGGTTCCAAAATCATATGAATCCAAATCCAGCTAAGGAATGCTTTGACCTCAGGGTAAAACCCTTAATATTAAATATAGGATATTGGGATGGTGTGTAATAGCGTTGTTGTACGTCTAAGATTTGTTCTTACTTACATCGAAACGATCAGTGTTGTAATGGTGGAACAAACCGGAACACCAACCCCCTCCCAAAAAAAAAAAAAAAAAAAAAAAAAAAAAAAAAAAAAAAAAAAAAAAAAAAAAAACAACAAGAGGCCCATGGGCCTTAACGCTCACCTTAGGATATGGCCAAAATTATTTGCAAAAATACATACAATATTCTTATATACATGCCTATATGAAAAGTTAATAGTTTTCAAGATAATTAACAATTTGAGTCCTTTTATGCACCGTATGGACCTTGACCTTTGAACGTATGACCTTGAGCCATATATCAAAATGATCGTCATGTCAATACCTACAATATTCTAATATATATGCCTATGCAAAAAGTTAATAGTTTTCAAGCTAATGCATAATTTTAATTTTTATAAGCAAAAATAACATTTCAGGGGCAACAACTCCTACATGCATTATCACATAGTTACGAAACTTGGTACCTTTTTAAATTTTGTCATGCTGAACATTTAAACAATGTTTTGATATTATATATCTCTTAAAATTTTGAAGAAAATAGCCTAAAACTGCAAAATTACAAACTAGGTCATGACCTTGAACTTTGACATTGACCCCATTTTGAAGGTCATATCAAGAAAAAGTCAAAACTAAAACCCCATGTCATTATCTATTCAAATAATTGTAATAATTTGAAGCCATTTTACGAAATTTAAAGCTCAAAAACGCGTAACCTAATTTTTTACCAAATTTCACGAAATAAACAATTTATGAGTTGAAGACCCTAGAGAAGCCAAATATCACATCAGATTTCTTTTCCCATCAACGGTGTCGGAGAAGAAAATTTTTTAAGTTTTTTGGACCCATAGGTCACTTTGACCTAGTTTTGAGAGCCATGACAATGTCACGAACAAATCTGAATTGCACCGGCCCATATATGCAACTGACCAAGTTTCATTGAAATCTACCGTGTAGTTTCAGAGAAGAAGTCGAAAATGTAAAGTTTATAGACGGACGGACGGACGGACGTACGGACGGATGGACGGACGGACGACGGACGATTTCGGATCGCAATACCTCACATGAGCCAAAGGCTGAGGTGAGCTAAAAACCACTGACATTCGGCAAGCGAACTGACAATATAAATATCGCACTTGAATCTGTTTTTGACTTTTATTCAAACTCCCGCATTAAGAGGTGTTTAAAGGCGTTAAAATTTGAAAAAAATCAAGCAAAAGACCACTCGGTAAACCAAGGCCCAGTTTCAGATAAGATAATTGTGAAAAAAGGATCATTAAAACTACCTGGAACTTGTTAGCTACAAACAACTTTTTCTAATTTTACCCACTGGAGATATATTAATGTATTTGTAGCGTTTTTATTATATTTATAGTTTTTTTTTTATTAAAGTTGTTACATATTCTTCTTTCTTCCACAGTAGCTCAGTTGGTAGAGTGCTCGCTCCGTAAGTGGGAGGTCGTGGGTTCGAACCCCGGCAAGGTCTGACCCAAGACTTGAAAGTGGGTAGTGGCTGTTCTTTCGCCAAGTACTCGACATTACGAAATGAAAGTCACGGTTCTTTCGGATGGGAACTCAAAATAAACGATAAAGAACCCTGCTGTATAATGCCATCAGCGCAACTCACAGGCAAAATTTCTGCACTTTCGCCTATAGCTGGCGACGTCTCGATATCAGTGAAATATTCTTGACTGGGACGTTAAATAACATTACTCAACTCAACTCTTTCTTCCACAGTTTTATTTTGATGTGGTTTGGTCTTTCAAGGTTTAGTCTTTTCCAACTGAAAGTTGTTTCTGTTTTTTTTTTTTTATTATTATTATTATTATTATTATTTTAAAGCCCTTTTAAAATAATCATTGCTTGCTTTGCTAATTCTTATAGCCATGTTAAACCAACTTGATTAAAATTTCAAATTGAGCCAAATGGTAAGTAACAGTATAACTTGTGTGTAAAGACTATCAAGGAGATGAAGCAAAACTAGACTTTATAAATAGGCTCAGCTGTATGCAGGAAAAGACGTCTATTGCTCATCAAGGTTTGTTCCCTCATGCAAAGCATTCCTTAGCTGGATTTGGATTCATTTAATTTCAACTGTTTGGCTTATGTTTTTCATCTATCAAACTTTTTGGCCTCTAGTGTCACTGATAAGAAATGATTTTCCGAAATGTGCACATATGGTACATCAAAATATATCTGGTATTTTTGTTATATATCTACTAACTGATGCAAAATATTCGGTACACAGGAGCAGATCCAGAATTTTATGAAAGGTGGGATGAGAATATTATCGTGAGATATGCGAGCGTCGAATGCCCAAGCCCTCTGCGGCGTAGGGTTTTGGGGTCATTTAAGGCCCTCGGTCCTCGGTAGGTCCAAGACAGAGTCCTGTTGGGGTCCAGGGAGCTAAGCCCCCGTCAAAAATGAATTTTTAATATTTCCGGGGACCTTTTGACCACATATTTCTCTTTTTCAAATTTTTAAATGGGGGGATGTTACCCCCGCATCCCTTTGAATCCGCCAATGGTACAATAAAAAATAAATAAATAAATAAATAAATAAATAAAATAAAATAAAATAAAATAAAATAAAATAAAATAAATAAAATAAAATAAAATAAAATAAAATAAAATAAAATAAAATAAAATAAAATAAAATAAAATAAAATCAAATCAAATAAAATCAAATCAAAAACAAGGTATTTAGTTAATAACAGAATGTTATCGTGGTTATAACTCCTCATTTAGTTTTCAGAAATTTTGAATTTTTAATAAAATATCACTACATAAAGATTCCATAAAACTTGTGATCTAAGCTCAAGTTATCATTCGAAATTTCCAACATCTGTTAGCAGTTAGCAGCAGTGACCTACATAATTGACGGTTTGGCCTCAAAAACAATCCGTTATAAGTATCAATATAATAAAGAAAAAACCTAATTCTTATTTCAGCAAGCTCTGGAAACCAATGGATATCTTTCTCGGAACATTAAATGAGCCATTCAGAGTTGAAATAGAAATGTTTGTATATGATAGGCTTGTTTCTTATGTTGCCATTGACGACATTTCTCTGACAAACTGCACTTATATACCAGGTATGTATTAGTTTTTCATATCGACTAAAATACTTCTTTTTAATAAAATATTAAATGTGAATTTTGTTCAATATACCGCAACAAAGGCCTTTTTTAAAATTTTTAAATGTATAATTTTTTAGACTTGTGCTTATAAAAAAACACTGGTTTTTATTCTGTTAAATTGTATTCTTGTAAAATGCCTTTAGAACTTTCTTTTCAGGTACAGTGAAACTTGTGAAAACCGGACCCTGGAAAAACCGGAATCCTGTGAAAACCGGACGTGTGTGCTTGTCCCGATTTACTCTCTTCTTTATTCTATATGATAGAAACCTTAATAAACCGGATCCTGTGAATTCTGAAAACCGGACGTATTTCACCGTCCGGATTATAAAAAACCTATATATTTTCACCTTTGTAAACCGGATTCGATTTTCTGATTATGAAAAAAAGCGAAGCCGAAACCGAGAATCTATCGAAATTTTTTAAACTTGCAAATTTGTAACAAAATGACTGTTATTTCCGATATTATAAAAACATTAACTACAAATAAAAGTAAAAGTAATTTCCGATATCATAAATAACATTATTTTACTTCTAAGTAAAACAAAACTGTAAGAAATACAAATTATTACCGTCATCAAATGGCTTTAGTATACATTAACACGTGTGAAAGTGTCACAAATAAACAATAATTATCGGATTAAAGAGATCAGTCAACCGAAATCGAGGTTAGCTTGTATTCGATTGTAACGCGTTAATTTTTAAAGGAACATCTTTGTTGGTTCATTTTGCTGGTATGACTCGATATCATAGTGATAATTCACAACTTTCTCCGACATAATTTTAGTCAAGATCGATATTTTAATAAGTTTTGAGGTTACACAAAACTTCAGTCAAGAAAAGAATTGAATAGAATATAGTCGCAGTTAAGATGACCTTGAATCCTGAAATTATTCAGCTCTCAATCGAACAACTGATAGAATGATGGAAAAATAAGGAAACGTTTCTTAACAATGGAATGGCAGTTGTTATCATTAATCGACATAAACCAAACATCGATTATGTGCCACGTCAGTAAATTCAAGCAATTTAATGTTTTGGCTGAGTCTCAGTTACGTTGACCTACATCCTCCAGCAGAGGAAAGCGCACCTGCATTTTTGCCGATATGTTTGCATCGAAATAAAAACAACTGAAAATACACGTTACTTACCATAAAAACTTTATTATATACGTCGTATTTCAAGTTTATTATTTCAATGAGACAATTATACATCATAATGATGATGTCTGATCCCACCCGTCAATCATTTCATGATAGTTTATTTGAGATAAATAAAACATTAAAATACAAGCAACCTACCCAAAAATTTTAGATTTACACTTTACGTTGTATTTTAAGTTTATTGTTTCCAATAAACCACATGTACATGTGTTACCCATGGCTACACATCCCAAAGGGAGATGACATAAATGGATCTGCTCCTTATTATCAAGGGCAGTGAACTCTAGCGAATAACCTGAATAAACCGGATCCTGTGAAAACCGGATTTTTTCAAGGAACGGAGCCGGTCCGGTTTTCACAAGTTCCACTGTACAAGTAAATTAGCTACATATTTCTTATTTTTTTTATTTTGATGCATAATTAAGATAACAAAGTTTCGTCATATTTCTTTTTTACCGCACCTCTCTCTCTCTCTCTCTCTCTCTCTCTCTCTCTCTCTCTCTCTCTCTCTCTCTCTCTCAGTTTGATAAAGTGCTCGCTTCGTTAGTGGAAGGCGTGGGTTCGAATCCCGTCTGGTCTGACCAAAGACTTGAAGGTTAGTGACTGTTCTTTCGCCAGCACTCGGCATTACGAAATGAAAGTCATGGTTCTTTCGGATGGGAACTTAAAATAAACGAGGTCCCGTGTCATTGCAGGCATGGCACGATAAAGAATCCTGCTGTATAATGCCATCAGCGCAACGCACAGGTAAAATTTCTGCACTTTCGCCTATAGCTGGCGACGTCTTGATGTAAGTGAAATATTTTTGACTGGGACGTTAAACACCATTACTCAATCAACTCTCTCAATTTTAGCAATTTATTATTTTTTTTCGCTGAATTCTGAAATTTTAGACAATCTCCCTTTAACTTATGTCTCCCGTTCATTCCTTTACAGCATCATGAAAATATTAACATGTACATTATTCAGTATTTGTTGTTTAATTATTTCTTCATGTTTCATTAAAGAACTGTATTCTTTCCAGGCGGGTTGAAAGCGTGCAACAACGATGACTTTCAATGCAGTACTGGAAGTTGTATACAGAAACAACTGACATGTAACTCACAAATAGATTGTTTGAAACAAGAAGATGAAAGTCAGAACCTGTGTGGTGAGTACCCTAAAGAATAAAATCGTTCAAAAAACTAAAACAACACAAGAAATCGTTTAAAGTAGCTGGTGGGCTAAGTGGTTGATTTGTTTCGTTCGTGTATTGTTCTATGTAGTCTGTTGTATTTGCTCTTGCTAATTACATCTGCATTACACATTGTTTTTGATTTGATTGATTAGTTTTGTTGATATGACATTTGTAAGTTGTCGGTAACTAGAAAAGCTCACAAATCTTCACTTAAAATATAAGCTGTCCAAGTGCCCCCTCCCCCCCCCCAAAAAAAAAAAAAAAAAAAACTCACACACACACACACACACACACACACACACACACACACACACGGTGTTTTAAGTAATTTAAGTAAGAATTGTTTTTTTTTTCTAAGTTCTCCTGCGTCAAATTTGGTTATGTAATTTATTTCAGGGCTTCATAAAAACTTCTCATGTGATTTTGAAAGTTCAGAAAACTGCACGTTAATTGACACAATAACAGGAGGGCGTTACGAAGTGATATCAGCGAATGCTACAAAAACATATTCATATCAGATTGAATATTTGAACCCTTTTATGATGTTGGATCACACTCGTAAATCTGATAGTGGTAAGTAATATAGGTTGTTAGGACAAAAAATGCACCAGGAAAATGCATCTTTTTATCAGCCGCATCATGCCTCAAAATCACATGTACATGTACTGCATATAATGGCTGTCATCAAAAATTGTTCATGAATATAAAGTCTTTGTATCTTAGCGTTTCCTGGATATCATTTTTGACGACCCATAATTCCGTGTTGTTTTTACTCTCAGATATATATATTCGCACGTGGCGGGTGTAGTTGGGGTGTTTAGCTTTCCGTTGTACCATAGAATCGAACCTTACGTCATTGGTGGAAATTCACGTGTTTAAATAAATAAGCCACTTTAAATTTAAAGTTTTTAAATTGCCTTTTTGAACATGAATTGGTACGTTGTGTTTAATTAATTGTCAACAGGCGTGTCTAGGCACCACTGACATTGACGTTTGTGAAAGAAAAAAAAAACCAACAGTTATTTTTCTCCAACCCTGAAAAGTTCCCGTGATGGTGATGGTTCCGCTAAATTGATCTACAACACCCCCCCTTCCCCCCCCCCCCCCCCCGTCTTATCATGCGGCAGATGTTAGGCAAGTTTATTTTGATCTGTTCACTGGGCCATTTATTCTTTCAGCAGCATATACAGTCATTTTAACAATTAGTGTTCTTTAAATATTTTGTTTTGCTTAGTTTTGTCACAAAATTTAATAAGCTTTTTAATCCTAGGTAAGATGCTGTTTATTCAGTTTGAAAAACAAGTGATATTAAAGACGATAGATTTACCTGCATTACCAGAAAATGTAATATTGAATAAAACGTGCAAAGTGAGTTTAAAACTGTTAGTAGAACCTGGCCCCAGTTTCACAATCATTCCTTAACTACGGTTTTTTTAAACTTAGAATTAGCAAAATGTGGCTCTGTCTAAGTAATGAACATATAATCATTTGTGATAAAACTAAATACAGATGTTATGAGCTTGAAGTGATATTCAAATTGACTCCTTACATTCATGAAAATCTTATCAATAAACCCAATTATTAATATTTACCAGATTTAAGTTCAGGAAAATCTTAGTTAAGGGATGATTGTGAAACCGGGACCTGTTACAATAACGACGTATGCTTTCTAAGTATCAACTTCGCATTGAAAATAGATTGTATAATAAAAGCATCCGTTGAAAGTGAGAATTTTGTGATCGTTGTCTCAGAAATTAATTATTTTGTAGTGTATTTTGTAATGTATCATGTGTTTGTACATTCTTTGATACTACAAGTACCAAAGCACACTGCTGGACATTATTCCAAAATCAGGATTTTATTATCATTGATCCGAGGAATTCTATGTATCATTTCTTGCCTTGTTTGGCCTTTTTGATCATTTCCATGTTTTATGTTGAGTTCATGTCATTCCCTTGTTTTATGTTGAGTTCTTGTCATTCCCTTGTTTTATGTTGAGTTCTTGTCATTCTCTTGTTTTATGTTGAGTTCTTGTGATTCCCGTGCTTTATGTTGAGTTCTTGTGACGCCCTTGTTTTATACTGAGTTCTTGTAATTCCCTTGTTTTATGTTGTGTTCATGCATTCCCGTGTTTTATGTTGAGTTCTTGTGATTCCCTTGTTTTATGTTGAGTTCTTGTGATTCCCTTGTTATATGTTGAGTTCTTGTCATTCCTTTGTTTTATATTGAGTTCTTGTTATTTCCTTGTTTTATGTTGAGTTCTTATCATTACCTTGTTTTATGTTGAGTTCTTATCATTCCCTTGTTTTATGTTGAGTTCTTGTTATTTCCTTGTTTTATGTTGAGTTTCCTTGTTTTATGTTGAGTTCTTGTCATTTCCTTGTTTTATATTGAGTTCTTGTGATTCCCGTGGTTTATATTGAATTCTTTATTCCCTTGATTTATGTTAAGTTCCTGTCATTCCCTTGTGTTATGTTGAGTTCTTGTTATTCCCTTGTTTTATGTTGAGTTCTTGTGATTCCCTTGTCTTATGTTGAGTTCTTGTGATTCCCTTGTTATATGTTGAGTTCTAGTGATTCCCTTGTTTTATGTTGAGTTCTTGTGATTCCCTTGTTATATGTTGAGTTCTTGTCATTCCCTTGTTTTATGTTGAGTACCTGTCATTCCCTTGTTTTATGTTGAGTACCTGTCATTCCCTTGTTTATGTTGAGTTCTTGTTATTTCCTTGTTTTATGTTCATTTCTTGTCATTCCCTTGTTTTATGTTGAGTTCTAGTGTTCCCTTGTTTTATGTTGAGTTCTAGTGATTCCCTTGTTTTATGTTGAGTTCTTGTAATTTCCTTGTTTAATGTTGAGTTCTTGTCATTTCCTTGTTTTATGTTCATTTCTTGTCATTCCCTGTTTTTGATATTGAGGTTTGTTTGTTATGGTTTTTGTTAAGCACATATTTTGAGTTGAAAGTTTCTTTGTACTACTTTTTAATATTAAGAACATGTTTGTATCGACTGGCCTTTTAAACTTATAAAGTATGACGAACATAAAATTTTATAAATTTTGAGACAAAAAGTTATGTAAAAGTCGATAGTAGAAAATACCCTATTGCTTATTTTGTATCGCCTTTTACTTGTCTTTGCATTGTTTTGGTTTGCAATTTTTTTTCCCAATGTTATGACCGTTTGCATTATTGTTTGCCAAGTAATTTCCAGTTGCATATTCTATCATGATATCCGTTACAATACATTTTAACTTCGGAACGATTTACTCTTGAAAATTACTTCTGAATTCACCTATCTAAAAATGTTCTGTGTTTACTTTTCTAGCGCAAGGTCTAATATCTCAAATACGTAATACGAGAAAAAATTTGTCTTATGCTTGATTTTAAATATTATATTTTAAAAGGGTTTTGACATTTCAAATAACTTTTATTTTAAATATTGACTATGTGTATTCTGGCAATGTCTATTTAAGATATACAACAAACGTGATGACTTCAGTTTTTCTATTGTCAACTTTTCGTTTCTTTGCAGCAATATCCCTGCTTCTACTGCGTATGGTGTATATGTTTCACAGTTCATACGTTATAGTAAAGCTTGTTCCCACTATGGGGACTTTCTACAACGAAGCAAACTGCTTAACAATTTAATTGTTGACGCAAGAATATTGCAAGCCTAAGCTAATCAAGCCCCTTAAAAAATTTTATGGCCGCCATCACAATATTGTTGATAAGTATGTAGTCAATGTATCCAAACTTATATTGGATATATTTGACTTACCAGAGTTCTTTGTTTCTTTTCATTCTCCCAATTGACTTGCTCGTGACGGGTGTAGCTAGCTAGACAGGAGGTTCTTACCCTTCCGGAACACACCGGCCTCATTTTCTTCATTGATAGTGGTGTGGAGTAATGGTGTTTTACGCCCCAGCCAAGAATCTTTCACTTATTTCGAGGCAGTCAGTTCTGGATGGTGGAGGAAACCGGAGTGCCTGGAGAAAACCACCGACCTTCGGCAAGCGAACTGACAAACTTTGTCACACTAGGAATCTGTCCCAGGCGGTGAGAGGCACTGTGATCCGTAAGCGCGCGCTTTAGACCACTCGGCCACCGAGGCCCCTTGTTTTCTTGATGGAAGTTCACGGATATAACTAAATTTGCCAGCTTTCAAAGTTTTTACTTTGTTTTTGGAATTGTGATTTGGACAAGGACTGGTAGTTTGTGTTTTTATATTTTAACTAGTCTTAATATTTGCTTTAATACATTTTATTTTTCCATTAAATAATTTTATTGAGAATTAAGATGAATATTTTAACACCTTTTATTGAACTAATCAAATTATAAGAAATAACTTCAACTTTATGTTTTGTTTTTAGATACATTTTTCCTTTGATTGGTTCAACGGTGAAGGTTTCATAATGACAATTAAAAGTCGACTTTTCCAAAAAGGCAAGCAAGTTTACGAAATTGCAGAGTCATATGAAGATAAAAAAGAATGGACAACAGTAGCATTCACAGCAAAAAATCTTAGTTCCATAAGGTAAAAACACAATGTTCTTTCTGTTTTACCATACCAGGTAAGATTGTAATGATATCACCATTTTTGTTGTCTGTTTTACCATACCAGGTAAGATTGTAATGATATCACCATTTTTGTTGTCTGTTTTACCATACCAGGTAAGATTGTAATGATATCACCATTTTTGTTGTCTGTTTTACCATACCAGGTAAGATTGTAATGATATCACCATTTTTGTTGTCTGTTTTACCATACCAGGTAAGATTGTAATGATATCACCATTTTTGTTGTCTGTTTTACCATACCAGGTAAGATTGTAATGATATCACCATTTTTGTTGTCTGATTACCATACCAGGTAGGATTGTAATGATATCACCATTTTTGTTGTCTGATTTACCATACCAGGT
The DNA here is from genome assembly GCA_029721355.1 of Tegillarca granosa. Lineage (NCBI taxonomy): Eukaryota > Metazoa > Mollusca > Bivalvia > Arcoida > Arcidae > Tegillarca > Tegillarca granosa. Next base: position 3,121,478 of record CM056604.1, on the reverse strand, counting down.
AAGATTGTAATAATGTTGCCATTTGCTGTCTATTTTACCGGGTAAGATTGTGATAATGTCGCCATTTGTTGTCTGTTTTACCAGGTAAGAATGCAATGGTGTTACCAATTTCTGTCTGTTTCAACAGTTAAGATTGCAATGACCTCACTATTTGTTGTCTGTTTTACCAGGTAAGATTGTGATAATGTCACCATTTGTTGTCTGTTTTACCAGGTAAGATTGTGATAATGTCACCATTTTTTGTCTGTTTTACCAGGTAAGATTGTGATGATGTCACTATTTGTTGTCTGTTTTACCAGGTAAGATTAATGATGTAACAAATGGTTAATCAAATATATTGAAGTAAATTGTAATAACTAAAACACGACCACATTATTCTAAAATTAAAAAATATCTAGTTCTTCATCAACGAGAAAGATTCTGAACAAGGATTAAAGTAATAAAAAAAAGGAAGCAGAAGAAGCGAAAGCGATAGAAAGAAAAAAGAATGCTGAAAAATATTATAATCCCCAATTTATTTATTTCATCTCTCCGATTATTGTGCTGTTGAAATTGCAAGGTTTTTTTTTTTTGGTCAAGTGGCTAATTATAGAAAACGTTATTGTACTTTAAAGCTGCTTTAGGTTTTCCAAGGAAAAAAATTAAAACGGTGCTGATCTAATTAATGATGTTCCTAACGAACAATGTTACTTTTAGTTCAACGATAAAAGCTTGAATAAATACAGAAATAACAGTAATTTCCCCAGCGAGATGAAGCATGTGGGATCTAATTTTAGAACATGGTTACGTCATAAAAAAAAACCGGTTCATTTAAACACGACTTACAAAACGGTGAAATATGATAAATTAAACAATCTCCATGGAATTTGTCATCTGTGAAGAAGTAAGGGATACATAACACCACACTTCCAACTTCGATTTGATAAGCTTTCGTCATATTAAAAGTGTGTATTAAGTTAAAAACCATTTTTATTTTTTTATTTTTAATATTTATTTAAAAGTGGTATATTTATAATGTTATCGGTGACGGTCTAGTGCAGCAAAACGATTTAAAGCTTGTCATTTTAAAGAGATGATTATAAATAAAGCTGGGCAATCTTTCATTGGTTTTTAAAACCTGAAAAAATACTAAAAATAGCCTTATGATAATACACGTGACCATATGCATTTTGTATTTAGATGTAAATGTTTAATGAATCAACGGATATTAACGGAATGGATCATACTTAATTTATCAATTTAGTAAAAGTGTTTGCCTAACAAACTATATTTTGCAATGCAAATGATAGTTTCAGATTTAGGGTGGCTGGTAAACTGTGACAGTTAGAGCCAGTAAAAGGTATGAGTTTGTACGTTACAAATTGCTTTTCTAATTTTTAATTTTTAGTTTCTTTATTTCATTTCAGTTACTACTGGGAGTTTACAATTATACATACATTTATGGTACATTTCTACCTGGATGATATATACCTTTCACCAGAGTGTTACGGTAAGGAACTGTAGTTTCTGTGTCTTGCTCACATCCGTAGCAAGCTTATCTTGCATTTCTGTCATTACCTACCTCATTTCAATATCAGTTTTTTAATGGTGCCGTGTGTGAAGTTTAAATAAATAAAATCAACAATTTTTGGGAAATAAGGTACTCTTATAGATTGGCACATATATGTTTGACTTTCAGGTTCTGAAATTGTTTCTATCATAAAGGAAATCTATCAAAAAAGCATACAAACTTCATAATTTCGAAACCATCCAAAATACAAAACCATTTGAAACTATCGTAAATATATTGCCTCTTATTTTATGGATCGTCGAGAAACAAACTAGTTCAGTTGTGTTGAGTAATGGTGTTTAACATCCCAGTCAAGAATATTTCACTTATATCGAGACGTCGCCAGCTAAAGGCGAAAGTGCGGAAATTTTGCCTGTGCGTTGCGCTGATGGCATTATACAGCAAGGTTCTTTATCGTGCCATGCCTGCCATGACACGGGACCTCGTTTATTTTAAGTTCCCATCCGAAAGAACCGTGACTTTCATTTCGGTATGCCGAGTGCTTGGCGAAAGAACAGTCACTACCCACTTTCAAGTCTTGGGTCAGACTTGGCCGGGGTTCGAACCCACGACCTTCCACTTAGGGAGCGAGCACTCTACCAACTGAGCTACCGTAGTGGTTGAGAAACAAACTAGATTTTTAAACTGACAAATGTGATAAACTGCAAAGCAAAGCAGATTACTAAAGCAGAAGCGGTTCAATTTTGATTTCATTGCTTGTTTAAATCTGGTTCAATGTTTTACGTTGTGTTGAAATATAACAGATGAAAAGAGTTTATTAAAACGTTATTGGCAACACCGAATGCGACTAAGAACAAGGCAAAAATCATGTTAATTCTTGAAATTGTCAAAATTAGACGAACAAAAATTCCTGTATGACGTCATATAGAAGGACATCGACCAATCAAAAAGCAATTAAATCAGACATCATGCGTGTTTGTAATTATTTCATTTTCAATTTTGATTCGATTGTCTTTACATTCCAAAGCATCTGGTCTTATTTACCGGGTTAAAGGTCCCGTGTTTGACTGAATATGCCAATTTTCAAAGTTTGTACTTTGAATTAAGGATTTTAATATGAACATGGACAGCTATGTTTGATTTGATTATGCACTTTTCATTTATTATTGCTTTTAAATTGTTTTACATTGATACAGAAAATGATGGCGTTGATATAACAAGACCCGAAAACACAGAATTGAAAATCGAGCCGTATATTGCAGTTTCCTTAGTTACAATTGCTGTGGTGATGTTCGTTGTCATATTTTACGGTAATGTTGAATAGTGGCATCATTTTACGATTTTCTTCTGATTTCTTTACATAAAAGCTTGATTATTTTTCCCGTTGTACGTAGTACAAAAGCACTCATGTAAAAATCTACACTCAGTTTTCTTGTTGTTTATCTTATTTACGTTTGGTGTGTTTCGGATACTTACTCTGTATTTACGATTTTTCCTCTGTAAGTACCTCAACACATCCATAAATCCTGTCTTATATAGTCTCAAGATAATGTTTAGATCTCCTCTAAAGTCTTTGAATTTGATATCGCATAAGAAAAAAAAAGTTTTTTCTCAATTTGATAGCACGGAAACAATTGTAACCGCTATCACAAAATATCACAAAACACAAATTGGTCACTATGTTGGTTTTTGAATCATGGATTATTCTGTTCTACCCGAAAAACACCATTTTTTTCTGTATTATAAGACTTATCCCTCTCTGATACGGTGCCTCGGTGGCCGTGTGGTCCAAAGCGCGCGCTTACAGATCACAGTGCCTCTCACCGCCTTGGTTCGAATCCCACTCGGGACAGATCCTAGTGTGAATAAAGTTTGTCAGTTCGCTTGCCGAAGGTCGATGGTTTTCTCCGGGCACTCCGGTTTCCTCCACCATGCAAGAACTGACTGCCTTCGAAATAAGTGGAAGATTCTTGACTGTGGCGTAAAACACCATTACTCCACTCCACTCTTCTGATTCAATAAGAAATTGAAAAATTATCGTTATAGATTTTTGGAACATTTTAGATTTACAAGTACGGTCTTATTGTTACATCAAATCTGGTATTTTGAAGTTCTTGTGTATATAGGGAAACAATTGTTTTCTTGATCGCCAAAACCGTTCAAAGACAACTTTGTCAGTAGCATAGTATAATGTTGGTTTTAATCACGGCCTATTCTATTCTACCCGGTAAACACCAATTTCTGATAGAATATTACAAGTCTTATCCTTATAAAAATACTTCACTTATTGATTCAAGAACCGCCTTGTTATAACGTCAAATCTGGTCTTTTAACGTTCTTAAGTATATGTTATAGGCTAGCATTACTTAAAAAAAAAACACATATAAGACTGTAGTTCTTACCGGACTGTGACCGGCGGCAAATGATTAACCATTGTAACGTCATATATAGTGGAGAAAGTTTAATTATTGGATGTCACTTTTAGTATATAAAAAAGAATTCGCCAGAAAAAGACAAAGAAGGCATGCAGTTGTAGCAGACAAGAATAACCAAGGACAATTGACCTTTACATTGGGTTCATCGGAGATGTTACATCGTCTTCACAATGTCATGGCGGAAAGAAATCCGGAATATGATTGGGCAAACACACGGACTCTTAGTGAAATAATAAATACGATACCTCGCTCAAAGTTACATATTATAGGGTAATAAATCATTTTTTACATTTTCTACATAATTTTTTATATACTTTGACATAAAATAAACTTATTATTGACATCATACAAAATGGGAATTCCCTATGACATGTAGATGGCAGAAAACTTCAGGATTATCACTCGTATTTCATATTTTTTTTAATTTTGAACGAGTTTTTGAAGACATTCTCATGTGAAATCTGTCCTATGTGATCAGTCACTCTTAATCCCTATAGTACAAGTATAATTCTTATATGACATGATGATCGATTCCATGCCTTTCCAAGTCCTACAGAGTGCTCGCTCCGTAAGTGGAAAGTCGTGGGTTCGAATCCCCGGCCGGGTCTGACCCAAGACTTGAAAGTGGGTAGTGAGTGTTCTTTCGCCAAGCACTCGGCATTACGAAATGAAAGTCACGGTTCTTTCGGATGGGAACTTAAAATAACGAGGTCCGTGTCATGGCATGCATGGCACGATAAAGAACCCTGCTGTATAATGCCATCAGCGCAACGCACAGGCAAAATTTCTGCACTTTCGCCTATAGCTGGCGATGTCTCGATATAAGTGAAAATATTCTTGACTGGGACGTTAAACACCATTACTCAACTCAACTCCAAGTCCTACAGAAGTGTCATTAGGAAAAAAAATAATTATACCTATCTTAGAAATTATATAAATATTAAACAAAAATATATTGTTGTGCCAAATGACCATATTTCATTTAATATAACGGGCGGAAAAATTGGTAGTAAGAAGTAACCGTAGATGTAACTATGCTATGGTGAAAGAATATTTACTTGGATCCTGACACACCTTTATCCCACTTCATTTCTGAAATTATCGACCTTTTTTTTTCATAAATATTTAGATTGTTTCTAAAATACGTTGAGGAATTATCCACAAATTAATGAGATAAATAATTTTTTTTAACTGAAAAACATCTTCTTTGGGAATAACCAATGGATTAAAAAACACAAACACACCAGTCCATGTGCGTACCACAGCACATAAATCGTAATGATGAAATGTATGTAAAAGGATGTGTCTAATAAAAGACAAGGAATGAAACTTATTTGAATCTCTGTTTCCCGTAAAGGGAAAAAATCTAAAAAAAAAAAATAATAATATGCCTGTTTAATTTGATGTGTCATATGATATGTGCATATTTCGGAAAAGCCGTTCCTCATCAGTGACACAATGGTTATAGATACAAAAAAAAACGTAACCCAAACAGTTGAAAATAATGAATCCAAACTTTCAAAATTATATGAATTCAAATCCAGCTATGGACTGCTTTACATAAAGGAACAAACCATCGTTTTAAACATGTTTAATTATTATATTATATTATGCTAATGTAAAGTGGTGTATTTATAATACTGTTATGTGCATTTTTAAATAGAAATTCAAAAGCAGCACATGCCATTACTATTGGAAGACCCTGAACAAACTCCACTTCTTTAAACCTTTTCAACAGAGATATACATTTAAAGTGCTAGCAAACAAAAAGCGTTAATATTTTAAATGGATCGGAACCAGAATGCTGATCATCTCTCATCGGTTACTAGACTAATATTTATAAATCATATTTTATAAAAGTACTTTAAAGACATAAAAAAGTAATACTTTGTCAATTTATAAAAACTGTAATTTTATTCTATATTATTCTTAGACCTTAGGAGGTACATACCCTACCGGCCGGCCTCACTTCCTTGATGGAAGTTCGCGTGTATAACAAAATTTGCCAGCTTTCAAAGTTTTTACTTCGTTTTGGGATTGAGATTTGGACAAGGGCTGGTATATTTGTGTTTATATTTATCCTTAAATTTTAGTTCATGTGAACGATTATTTTATATCCTAAATTGAATTTTCTTTCATTGATTTTTACATTTTAGTTTGATAGGACGTGGCCAATTCGGAGAGGTTCACAAAGCTACGTTGTTACCAAGATCATTAACAGGCAAACCAATCCATGTTGCTATCAAGGTACTTATAATTCAATTTTAAAAAAGAACAATGTTCTTGAAATATATTTCTGGTCCCGGAGACTGAGTTATCTGGCACATCTAAATTTAACTGGTATATGTATTATATATTTGCTACCCCTGAGCGGGTACCGCTGCTGGTGGAATAAAACTCCCCGAGGGTATCCATAACTCGTTAGACAGTACTGTAAGAAAATGTACCATTGAGCGAAATTTTCAATCGTCTAAAATTTGAAATTTATTTAAAACTAAGGTTTGTTCCCTCGTGCAAAGCATTCCTTAGCTGGATTTGGATTCATATAATTTTTGAAACTTTAGATTCATTATTTTCAACTGTTTGGCTTATATTTTTTATGTATCAAACTTTTCGGTCTTAGTGTCACTGATGAAGAATGAACTTCCGAAATGTGCACATCAGGCACATCTAAATTTAACTGGTATTTGTGTTATATATTTATCTAAATTTTCAGCTTTCAGATTACATTTTCTTCATAAAATTCTTCGGTTCGAATCCAACAATAACATTTAATTTAAACCGCAGTTCAGTGTATTTGTATTGTTTCTATATACATAACAACTTTTGTTTTTGAATATGTTTTTTTCTGTCAGTAAAATGTATCATTCATGTTTTAATTAAATGCTTAATTATGTCAAAGATATGTATAACTGTCCCCAACGTGTCATTATTTATTTATTTATTTATTTATTTATTGCAATATACTGTCATAATGTCAACCAATGTTCGCTTCCATGTTGTTTGCTTTAAAAATGTTCACAGTATTATTGCGATTTAAACAATAAAAAGTGTCTGCACGATTCCAGAATGTAGAAACATAGGTTACACAAACATACCCATTATTTGAGAGTGGAAGATCAATATCTTGTTGGAAAAAATTGTTTTTTATTAATTAATTTTGTTGAAGCGTATCACTTTTTATTTTTGTTTTAGAAATTGCCATTAAATTCATCCGACCAGACAAAGGCAGATTTTTTTCTGGAAGCCGTTACAATGAGGTATTCAAATAATACAGTCGAAAAATTTAGATAAAAAGAAAAATAAAAGAAATCAGTATCGGTTTTTATCCAGTGTATACCATAATCGATACAAGTCAATATTTGTACGAAACGATATAAAAAACGTTTGTTTGAGAAGCAATTTCCTAAAATATTTTTTTTACGAGAAAACGTTATTTGACGTAACCATATATTCATGATTTTACGCTGACAAACCACGTTCTCACTAAAGACCAAAATGAATATATGGATAAATAAGGGAATACATGTAAATAAATAAATAAAGAAATAAATGTTTAATATAATACAATAATATCATTTATGATAGCACCCGGCCTTACTTCCTTGATGGAAGTTCACGTGTATAACTAATTTGCCAGCTTTCAAAGTTTTATATTTGTTTTTGGGATTGTGATCTGAAAAGGACTGGTATGTTTGTTTTATTATGATAATATATGATATGACTTATTCTATCATTCTAGCATAATTTGTGCAAAAAAGTTTTTTCTTTTGTTTTCTTCTTCACTTTCTTCCTTTGTTTTTTTTTTTTTTTTTTTTTTTTTTTTTTTTAAAGATTGCTAAGTTTATATGCAATGACTGTAATGAGAGCCTTAATAATTCTATGTACATTTTAACCATTTTCGCACAATTTTAGTGATAACAGTCATTTTCTCAAGCTTAATCTGTACTTTTGATTTACTATTTATGTTCTTTTCTGTCCGTTGTTAGTTCTCTTGTTTGCTTTGTTTCTACCAAGTGTATTTTTTTAGGCTACAGAATTGTTTTATTATAGAATTGCTTTGAACTATTTGCCAACGTAGAACTTTTTTCGATCTATTGTAAAAAGAACAATTAAGCAACACACCAAATTGTCATATCATAAAAATCAATATATGTATATATATATTTTCAGCAAGTTTAAGCATCCAAATATTGTTGATTGTATCGGGATAGCAACCGAACAAAATATGCTTCTTCTTGTTTTGGAATATATGAATGGCGGGGATTTAAAATGTTTTTTACGAGAAAACCGTTCATTGAAGGTATTGTATATATAAGTTCAGCTTATATTCTGTAAGTTTTTATCACCGGTTAATAATACATAAATGTTGAAAAACGCAAGACAAGCAGAATATTATTATTTATGAATTGCCTTAAAATATTGTTCATTTTGCAAGACTAAGGAATTAGCTAAATGTTCAACGAAACTTTTATGGAGACCAATCGTGAAAGCCGAAGATAGAAATCTGTAATTTTCTAATGAAACTGAACCATTTTCATAATGTGCTCGTAAAATGGTTTAATATCTAATTGACAGGATGACACTGGAACGCTAACAATTGCTGAGTTGACAAGCCTTGCTGTAGACATTGCTAGAGGATGCTGGTACTTGCAGCAAAATAAGTTCGTTCACCGGTATAAAATTAATTTTTTATTTTTCAAAATAATTCATAATAATAATAATTATAATAATATAAAATAATTAAAATAAAAAAAATAAAAGAAAATCTGAAACTATTTTATCCGCTTTATTTTTGTCAAATGAATAATTAAGATTACTTTTTAGAAAGATACCGGGACATTACCGAAGTTTACTTTCATATAACAATAAAAAAAACGCCGAACTTTCAAAAATTATATTCAAAGGTTACAATAAAAGACAATGTAAGGTAAATAAATATACTGTTACGAAACGACGAATCCTGGGTACGATCATAAAACCCATATATTTCTTGCTACAGTTGATTCCACGCTCGCCACATTTATAAATTATAGTCCACGTAAATAACTGAACTGACCATTTTTGAAAGGTTTTACCTTGTTTTTCTTTTTTTTTTTTTTGGGGGGGGGGGAGGATTGTGATTTTGACACGGACTGGTATGTTTTATTAATAAACATAAATAAGTCCATGCCAAAAAAATCTACAATTACACACGTTAATTGCTAGATATAGACCGATGATTTTATTGTACAGCTAAACTATAACGGGTCGATAACGATCTAACGACGATTGTACAAATATTGATGAATCTTAGCTACATTAACTGTAATATTTACGCCTGTTTTTAAACATGATTTGTTGTATTCTATCCAATAAAAACTAAATTGCAATCATGTTTTGAAGGTTTAAATAAAATAATGTTTTATACACAAATGCATTAAATTTAGAGGGTTGTTTCAAGTGGTAAAAGACCACTGTGGTAGGTCAGTTGGAAGAGTGCTGGCTCCGTAAGTGGGAGGTCCTTGGTTCGAACCCCGACCGGGTCTGATCAAAAAACCTGAAAGTGGGTAGTGACTGTTCTTTTGCCAAGAAATGAAAGTCACGGTTCTTTCGGATGGAAACTTAAAATAAACGAGGCCCCGTGTCACGGTAGGGCTGGCCCGATAGAAAACCCTGCCATCAGCGCAACGCACAGGCAATATTTATGCACTATCGCCTAAAGCGATATAAGTGAAATATTCTTGACTGGGATGTTAAACACCATTACTCAACTTAACTCAAGTGGTAAAAATTTTTTGGGAATCGTTATATTTTCTACGAGAAAAATTTTGGCTTTGTTAAACGTTCTAAGGTTTTGTGGTATATGCAGTTATGCAAAAAAAAAAAAAAAAAAAAAAAAAAAAAAAAAAAAAAAACCACAAATAAAGTTAGCTGATGATAAACTTTGACGTACATAAAATATAAAATACACAAATACCTGTTAAATTTTGATGTCCCATATGTGCACATTTTGGAAATCATTCCTAATTAGTGACACTGAGGGCCGAAAAGTTTATTAGATAAAAAACATAAGCTAAACAGTCGAAAATTAATAAAATTAAAGTTCCAAATTTATATGAATCCGAATCCAGGTGAGAAATATGTTATCTTGGTATGTCTTTTAAATATAAAAAGAATATTTAACTTGACTAAAATAATTTAATTTGTACTTGAGCGCAACACTATACATTAACTGATTTATAAGCAGGTAGTTTCACATTATTGTTGTTGTAGAGACATTGCTGCTAGAAATTGCTTAGTACTATGTTCCGGTGTTACCAGAGTTGCAAAGATTGCAGATTTTGGACTAGCAAGAGATGTTTTGACGTAAGTGGTAAAATTACCCCATATAATTATATCTCTTTATTAATACTTTCACTGCTACAACAACTACTACTTAATTTAATAATAATAATAATAATAATAATAATAATAATAATAATCAATATGTAATAATAATACTTGATTATAAAAATAATTTCTATTGCAATAAAAAATGTGAAATAAAACAAACATACCAGTCCTTGTCCATAACACAATCCCAAAAACAAAGTAAAAACTTTGCAAACTGGCAAAATATGTTATACACTTGAACTTCCACCAAGGAAGTGAGGCCAAGTGCTCCGGAAGGGTAAGCGCCTCCTGTCTGGCTAGCTACACCCGTCACGTGCAAGTCCAATTTGAGAATGAAAGGAACAAAGAACTATGGTAGTTCAAATATATCCAGTATAAATCCTAGTTTAAAATGATACAATTAAAACTTTTTTGAAATGAAAGGTCCGTATTTAATTAAGTTCAAAGTTCAAAAATACACTTCCTGGAAGCAAAATTACAATTTTAAATAGTAAAACGTTTCAAACCATAATCAACTTCAATTTTCAAAACAAATTGTATAATAATTTTATTCCTTATCACTTATTTTTGGATGATGTTATAGATAATTTTCCTAATTGTAAATTTTGTTTTAATTTCATTATTTAGGTCAGATTACTACAGGAAGTTTGGTTCAGCTATGTTGCCGGTTCGTTGGATGTCACCGGAAGCAATCTTGGAAGGATTTTTCTCTACATCATCCGATGTTTGGTATGGAATACAAATTATTATAAACAAAAGAAATTTGTACTTGATAACATGAATCGCAACAGTATGTAAAAATAAGCGAAAACACAAAGAAAGACAAACAAACTGTGACCATTTCTTAAGAAACCTACGATTTTCAAACAGCATTAGACAATACAACAAATTGGTTATACTACTGTAAGATAGCACTCTATCAACTAATTTAATTTCCGGAGCACCCGGCCTCACTTCCTCGATGGAAGTTCACGTGTATAATTAATTTTGCCAGCTTTTTACTTTGTTTTTGGGATTGTGATTTGGACAAGGACTTGTATGTTTTTTTTATTAAGAACAAAATTACCTTGCTTCAAAATTTTTAGCCGTTTTAATTTTTCAAATTTATTTAAAACTAAGGTTTGTTCCTTAATGCAAAGCATTCCTTAGCTGGATTTGGATTCATATAATTTTGGAACTTTAGATTCATTAATTTTCAACTGTTTGGCTTATGTTTTTAGTAATCAAACTTTTCGGCCCCTATTGTTACTGATGGGGAATGATTGTCCCAAATGTGCAAATATGGCACATCAAAATTAAAGTTATTTTTGTTAGATTATTATTTGTCGAAAATATATGTTTTAATGTTTTTATCATTAGATATGAAATTCTTTCATTTAATATTTTGATTACAGAATTTGAGTTTATTTTTACTTCAGGTCATTTGGAGTTTTGATGTGGGAAGTATATTCGTACGGATACATGCCTTACCCTGGCTTGTCAAACACGGACGTTATCGGCTTTATAACGGGTGGTGGTAGATTGTCACAGACGGCAAACTGTCCAATAGAAATGTACGAAGAACTTCTAAAGTTAAATTGAATACTAGTACACATACAACATTCAAATCAATTAAGCTTTAAATAGACTAAAACAATGTAGTTAACTTAAAAATAACATAGACAATTAAAAAAAAATAAGATGATAGGACGAAATCAGATAATTTAGTTTCATCTGAACATGAACCAAACTGCAAACGGATATTTTCAAAGTATTGTGAAAATAAACAACCATACGGCTTATTACAGCGAAAGTTGAAAATTGAACAAAATTTTTAAAAAGAAAAAATAATTAAAAAATAATCATAATAATAATAATAAATAATTTCCCTCGTCATTTAAATCTGTTCGATTGAAATTTTAATTTACAAAATCGTCTCTCAGTACCTGTGTATCAATCAAAAGGTAACTACAATGAATATATTTTATGCATCATTTTATGCCTTTACATTGTAGATACAGACTAATGACAGAGTGTTGGAACTCATCACCTTCAGAAAGACCTTCTTTTAAAAAAGTGTTACTGCGATTAGAAGAAATCGGGAAGGTAATTAAAATATTTTTTTCGTGTATTGAAATGTTTTTAAAAAGGACACGCAATCGACAACAGCCAGTGCATGAAATGGTTTGCATCAATAAAAAAATCTTTATGATCAACAGTCATAAATCGGGCTTACTTATAATAAATCTCTTAAAGTATGATGGGAACTGAACTACTTAATGTTAAATTTATGTCTAATAGTGAGTAGGCTAAATGCTGTAAGAAAGCCTAATTCCAATGATGAGCAAAACTGTGTACACTTGAAAAAATAAGATATATAAATAAAGTATATTATAGCATGCAAGAAACTAAAAATTCTTTCATGTAATTTTTATATGTTATTTATAAATATTAATATTCATAAAGATAAAAGAATTACTGAAAAGTGCAAAAAGGCATTTTTGTATATTTTCTTCTCATGTTTATTCGTGTATTTATATTATACAAAGAATTAAGCTTGTTTTAATATTGCTTGGCTGGATAATTATAGAAATATGATAGAAATAAGAAGCATCGTGAAATATAACTAAGATCTGATCTGATGATTTGCAGTCAAACTTTAAAACAATTCTCATTGTAACTTAAAACTGCATTAAGTTTTCTTAGGAAAAAAATTAAAACGGTGCTGATTTAATTAATGATGTTTCTAATGAACAAGGTTACATTTAGGTTCAACGATAAAAGCTCGAATAATTACAGAAATAACAGTAATTTCTCAGCGAGATGAAGCCTGTGGAATCTAATTTTAGAACATGGTTACGTCATGAAAAACCGGATCATTTAAACACAACCTACAAAACGATGAAATACGATAAATTAAACACAGAATTTCATTAAATTTGTCATTTGTGACTTCGTAATGGATACATTACACCATTGCGAATACATTTGGATATAAATGATGGACAATTTGTCAGGTTTCACCTTCGATTTTTTGGATTTTCCGTACATCCGTGCGCATGCTCCAAGCAAATAATAATCATCGTTAAACATTGACCAACCCGTTAGAGGATTCCGTTTATTTACAGCTTATTGGAATGAAACTTTAGAAGATTAATCTCACGGATTTTTAGAAAATCAAAAAAAAAAAAAAAAAAAAAAAAAAAAAAAAAAAAAAAAAAAAATGAAAAACTTAATGCAGCTTTAAGAGTTGATGTTATGATATAAAAGTTCAAAAACAATTTGTTTCAGAAAATGGTCGATTTACCAATTTCTCCAGAAAAATTAGAAGTGAAGTTTAGCAGACAACGTTTAAATACATATGAATCTCCGGAGGCGTCTCCTCTTATCTCAAAAACGTCTTTGGTTGGCGAAGACAATGCATCACAGGAACTATTAAATTGAAACGAAGAACAATATCGACTGCGAGATTTCCCAACAATTACCCGGTAACCCACGCCATTATTGGAATTATCTGTGTGTTTTGGGGATTTAGCAACAGCAACAATAGTACATGGATTTTCCTATGACTGTCATTTCTTTACATTGTTAAATTGTAAACGACTGATTTCAAAACATTTATAAAAAACGTCGTGAATAAAATAAATGTTGGTATACTATCCATTATATTCTAATTCGCCTAGCTCAACCGAATATAATATATTAATAAAATAAAACACAACTCAGTTACTTTAGTACAGCAGCACTTTATTAAACATAAAGTACATAAAATAGAAAAAAGTGATATGTTGGTGATATGATAGATCTAAGTAGAGTCAATCTACAATAGAAAAAATACTATAAAATTCGTATCAAAACAGTTAGGGTGGGTAGACGGGCTTATACCTTGAAAAACGTGCTGCCATACAAGTGACAAACTTTCGAATGAGATACACCCTAACAAAAACTCAATATATAACCATATATTCCGTGCATGCACCAGTGAAGCATAATCCACCAGTGATTACCTTTTATTATTTAAAATAAAACACTCCTTTATCACATGATAATATTCACATAACAATCAAATAAAGCGTTAACAAACGAACAAAAGTTCGTACCTGTAACTTTATTAAATATAATTATCAATGTATGCAATAAAACATTACGTTAGAAGAGACACTCTCGATACCGCTGCGAGATTAACACTGAAATAGTGTATCACTGAACTGTTTTGTGAATGCTTGTTGAGTCAATAAAAAGAAATTAATAATAATAAACATCCAAGCACTTATCAAGTTCAAATCACAATCACAACAAAAAAATATTAAGCATCTATTTAGACCAAATCACCATGACAACAATAAATACTAAACCTTTAATAAGTCAAAATCGCTTTGACAGTGTAAGCCTTTTACTTTTTTAAAATAATTTTTGTTGTTATTTATTAAATTGTTTGTAAGATTTCAATTTTATTTAAGAATTTAACAATGTCTACAGATTGACTGAAATCAACTGAGTTTATTAAGCGTTGACTTAAAACCACAATACAAAATAGCTTATAAAAATGTATCCAATGATAATCCAAAATCGAATAAATATATATATGCGTGTGTGTGTGTATATATATATATTACGTGGTTAAAGTGTGTTTGTAAAAACAGCATTGTTACAATGTAAATCTTGTTTCCAGCCTGTGTTTCTTTAACAGTAAAAGTTGTCTTAAAGAGTCGTTGAATACGACCAACGACCAGTATTAAGGGTTTGTAACTTAGGAGGGGATTTAAGCCTGTATATATTTCAAATATTTTACAATTTACTTGAATTTTACTTATTGTTTACGTAATTTTACTAATTGCTTTCGTAATTTTACTAATTGTTTTCGTATTTTATTAATTGTTTTCGTAATTTTACTAATTGTTTTCGTAATTTTACTAATTGTTTTCGTAATTTTACTAATTGTTTACGTAATTTTACTAATTGCTTTCGTAATTTTACTAATTGTTTTCGTATTTTATTAATTGTTTTCGTATTCTACTAATTGTTTTCGTAATTCTACTAATTGTTTTCGTAATTCTACTAATTGTTTTCGTAATTTTACTAATTGTTTTCGTAATTTTACTAATTGTTTTCGTATTTTATTAATTGTTTTCGTATTTTATTAATTGTTTTCGTATTCTACTAATTGTTTTCGTAATTTTACTAATTGTTTTCGTAATTTTACTAATTGTTTTCGTAATTCTACTAATTGTTTACGTAATTTTACTAATTGTTTTCGTATTCTACTAATTGTTTTCGTATTCTACTAATTGTTTTCGTAATTTTACTAATTGTTTACGTAATTTTACTAATTGTTTTCGTAATTTTACTAGGTTTTCGTAATTTTACTAATTGTTTTCGTAATTTTACTAATTGTTTTCGTATTCTACTAAGTGTTTTCGTATTTTTCAGGTCCTTTCTTGTTAATTGTCGTAATTTTTACGGTGCCTTAGAAAATGTACATTGGTTTAGATTGCACATGTTATTGTTGTAACATTGTATAACATAACGACGTCGCAATTTTTCAGCCATTCGCGACAAGAGACGTTTATTAATATCTCTAGGAACAAGTCTGTGTATGTGTGTGATGTGCGAGTGTCGTTTATGGTCTGCCGTGTACTAGCCTGCACTCAGGGCGAATTTTGGGTAAGGTGCTAGCTCATCTTGTCGGTATGCCTCAGGCAAGCATACCGCTACCTTAGTCCATTATCCTGGCACCGGAGGAACTAGTCGATACGAGAGAGAGAGAGAGAGAGAGAGAGAGAGAGAGAGAGAGAGAGAGAGAGAGAGAATATTTTTATGTGTTTATAAAATCTTTCTTTAAGTGTACTTACATACTTAAATGTTTATGTATTTTGGAAATTTGAAAATAAAACTGAAATATATTGTGTACGTATTGTCGTGTTACTCTTATAAACGTTTAAATATATATATATATATATATATA
Source organism: Tegillarca granosa (assembly GCA_029721355.1). NCBI lineage: Eukaryota > Metazoa > Mollusca > Bivalvia > Arcoida > Arcidae > Tegillarca > Tegillarca granosa. Next base: position 3,105,214 of record CM056604.1, on the reverse strand, counting down.
TATATATATATATATATATATATATATATATATATATATATATATATATATATATATATATATATATATATTCCTAGTAAATAGCCTTGTTTGTAAAGTATCCTCATGCATCCCGGTTTCCTCGACTATCAGTTATGAAGATTGGGGCGTAAATCAGCCTCAAGCCCTAACACTGACCTTGCGAATAATGACTATGGTTTAAAGTATACTCCGTCATTTCGAAATTGACAGACACGATCTTGATTGGAGCGTAAACAATAATTACTCCTCTTAGCCCTACTTCCTAAGACGTTGCTTCCTGTCGCGACATAATTGAAAAAAAAATTCTTGATTTGGACATGAAACTCAAACCAACTATCCTAGAACTTATATAATTCAGCCTTGGCTTTTCCTCTGCTAGTAACTCTTTATTTGTAAAACACAGAACCTTTTATTTAACAGTCGACGATGAAGTATTTTAACCGAGCCGGAAATTAGTTGAGTTGTATATCGAGACGTCGCCAGCTATAGACGAAAGTGCAGAAAATTTGCCTGTGCGTTGCGCTGATGACATTATACAACAGTGTTCTTTATCGTGCCATGCTTATCGTGACACGGGACCTCGTTTATTTTAAGTTCCCATCCGAAAGAACCGTAACTTTCAATTTGTAATGCCGATTGCTTGGCGAAAGAACAGACACTACCCAGTTTCAGGTCTTGGGTCAGACCCGGTCAGGATTCGAACCCACGACTTCCAACTTACTAAGAGAGCACTCTACCAACTGAGCTACCCCAGTGGTCGAACAGGAAATAGTTAGCTTTTTGGTTTACATTATTCTACATGGTTCTGGTTTTATCGAGTATTTTCAGAACTTTTAACTATCATTTGGTAAAAGTGGTTCATAGATTTATGTTCACTTTGACGTTGATAAATTAATTAAGTCCCAAAAAAATTGGGCCCTCGGTTTCACAATTATTCCTTAACTAAGATTTTCCTTCAATTAAATTTAGCAAATTTAGCTGATCTCTCTTTAAATTTCAAATAAAAATTTGTGATATAACTAAACACAGATGTTACAAGCTTGAAGTGATCTTCAGAAAGACATCTTAAATTCCTTTATATCTAAACAATTAACCAAATTATAAGGATTTCAGTTCGGACATATTTAAGTTAAGGAAAACATTAACGAATGGTTGTGAAACTTGGGCTTGGTATCGATTTATTGGTGCATTATAGGGGTCTAAGCAGGTTCGATATTTTTCTACCGATTACCTCAAATACATGTAAAATGGGTCTGACTGGCTTAGTCTTTTCCCGGTTTTATAATTTATCATTCAATCTTTATTTATGAAATTTTTTTGGTAATCTTTAACAGTATTACATGTAAAAATTCTTTAAAATAACATACAACAAGAAACGATCAAAATTACATTAAAATTTCAAAATATTTTGATAACAAACAAGAGTCACTTTTGAAAATTTTAAATGTCGACACAACTAATTGAATGTAAAACAAAATTCTTTAAACTGCCTCTGGTTGGATGTAAGGTTGTTTAACGTCGCTTTAGCCATTTTTAGCTATTAACAACTATACCAAGTTTATTAGCTTCTTATGATTAATCTTCGAACATGTTTTTTTATGCGTGAGACGTGGAAGTATGTTTTATTTTTTGTCCGATTATAGCGCGCACTCGGGACCACTTAAATGTGTTAGCTCCTAGTCTGTGAACCACAGACAAGCATATCACTCCCAAATCACATTTTCCTGACATCGGATAAGTTTAGATTCTACTCTCTTAATGTTAAGGGCCAGACGAAGAAGCAGTATCTCAAATTCATTATAACCGAACCGGGTTCGAACCCACAAACTCCCGGTCTCAAGGCCATGTTTATTACAACGAATAACTGTTTCTTACTTCTCTTTACTTTCCCTTATTGTTTTGCAAGTACAAACCTAATATCGGCGTAGCATAAAATAAGTATTACTGCACAGACTTATATAAACTGCAACTTTACAAAAGCTGGTACTATTTCGAAATAAATTAAATAATTTTGTTTGTGATTTATAACCCCACTGGAATTGATAATTAAGAGATTTTGTCGGCAGTAATATTTTTGATCAGATGACATAATACGCTTTGTATCATAGCGTTTGAATGACGTCATTGTCAGCAATAAATGATAGAATGAGATTGGTGGACATCCGTATAGTCAGGTAACAATTGCATATATATATATATATATATATATATATATATATATATATATATATATATATATATATATATCATTGATTTTTTTGTCTTATTTAATTACTGCCGAGATCAAATATACATGACTTATGTATGATATTACAACACAACACACAGAACCCAGTACCGAACTAACACGCTATACCAAATCATAATGATTATTCTTGTACTGCGTTAAGTGAGGTTGTTTCCAAATCTTAAGGATTATTATCTTTATTTTGTGGTAACTGAGGCTGTTTTGTAAAACTATAAAACTTTTTTTTAACGGTATGATATTTAAATATTTTTGTTGACAAATAATGTAGCTACACATTGTAAAACTTAACTGGATGAATTGTGATTTGTTTATAAAAAAGGACCAAATCGTTATTTCAGTGAGACACTACATAGAACGATCAGTCTTCGTCTCAGAATTTAAATGGTATTTGATCACGTCTTAAATTTATAAAGCAAGCATTATTTAAAGATACTTGATATTTATTCATTTTACTTAGATGCAGCTAATTGGATGAGTGTAATCTAAGGAATATTATCTAAGCGGCACAATTAATCGGAAAACTGTGTCTTTAAATTATTTATAACTTGGTGGATTATGGAAAGCAAACATTATGTTTTTGTAAATTTATCACATTAAACTTTCCCTTAAAGGTTACAGAGGCTATTAAAAATGATTTTGAGTTTTTAAATGCTTAACTTGTGAGAGTTAAAATGAATTTGAATTCGAAAAAATATATATAGATTTATTAAAATCAAAATGGAGAGTTTATATTGAGCACCAATAGATCTATAACTCTATTTTAACTGTTGTACCTTTAAGGCATATAAAATGAACGAATCATTTGAAAATACAAGTTTTGCTGTTTCATGGAGCTCATCAACAGACAGTGCAAATGATTCGGTTCCCTGGACCTCTTCAACAAGGCGTACAAGTGACCCGGATCTTTCGACATCTCCAACAGAGAATACCAGTGACCCGGTGTCATGGGACCCACCAACTGGTAGTACATTAGTTCCGGTTACCTTGACCTCTCTTACTACTACACCAATGTCCTTGACCTCTACCACAGGATATTTTGACAGCAGTATCATTGCATTGCTTTGTACGGGAGTTAGTTTGGTATTCGTGATTTCTGTCATCGCTGTGTGTAAATTTGGTTTTAACTCGGCACCACGAGTTCACAAACGAGTACGACCTAAAGGTCTTGTTTTTGGTGTCAGCAAATTTATATCAAAGCATTATTTATCTGAAAACATGGATGATGAGAGTCTGTCGACATCAGACAGTGATGATGAAATTAAAACTGGACGTTTTAGTAGTGGTCAGAAGGATAGGAAGTGTAATAAAAACAAGATACAACCATTGAATATAGCAGCTACTCAGTTTTAGATAAATTTTTGATTTTTATTTCACCATACATTCTTTAGACTATATTTTTGTAGTGTTAGTCTTGACAGGCATGTATTAAATGTAAACATAATTATTATACCTCTTGTACCAGCTCCGGTGATGTTTGAATGAATGAGAGAAAGAAACAAGGCTGAATTTATAAGATTCTATTGTTATTGTTTAGTTTGATTTAATATTACGCCAGCTTTCATCGTCTAATAAAATTTCACGTTCGTCTGAACTTGTACGGGTATTATTCTTCAAAATTGATAAAAATATGCAAACCTCGTTAATTTTGAATATTTGTTGATTAAATTAATGGACGTTTACAACTAGCTTATAGGCTCTTAGTATATTTTAATTACTTATATATCTGCCACCGCCTTAGTAACTTTATTTTATGTTTAATTATTTGGTGGAAGTAGCCAGCTTAGTCGAAAATTACGATCGTAACGACATGATTTTTGTTTTCCTGCTACACATAGACTCTATACTTGAGCATGAGTCATTTGATGAATTTTTTTCATTACATGTCTCGTGTGTGTGTGTGTGTGTGTGTGTGTGTGTGTGTGTGTGTGTGTGAATTTTAATGTACAGTGGTCAATGTTTCACTAGATGAGTTAAAAATAATCTCCATGTTACTCTTTTAACTATAATATACAATTATATCTTATTGTGAAGTTCCAGGAGGAATTATTTGATTTTATTTCCTTTATAGACCCTTTAATTGGAAATAAAAATATCTTATCTCGTTTGGTATCTTTTTTGTGCATATATTTGAACATTGTTACAAATAACTTGTAATAACTTGCGTTTTTAACAAGTTTATTGAGTCATAACATAAAAAACGTTATGCACACTTTTTCATTACGCGAGTAGCGTTTTTCATATTATGACTTAATAAAGTTAAAAACACAAGTTATTCTTTATAATTTAATTTTAAACAGTTGAACTAAAACATTAAACAATGTTTTGTGTCATTTTTCCTAAATTTTTATAATTGAAATATAATTTCCCCCGCGTTGGAACTTCATCAACAAACAATTCAGCCAAAAAATGGAAAGAGGTTAGCGTCATAGTTAAGCCATTCACGTTTAGCGTTGCTGTGGTGGCGTAGTTTATTGGAGTATAACGTGAAAAACGATCGCGTGAGTTTACGATAATTTTGTATTGCAGTATGATAAAATCAAATATAGAAAATACAATACAATACACTTATCTTAGGATTAACATTTTACAATATAAGCTACGTAGAGGTTGAACTCGACAAACATATTAAACATATTAATTAAACTCTCTCTCTCTCTCTCTCTCTCTCTCTCTCTCTCTCTCTCTCTCTCTCTCTCTCTCTCTCTCTCTCTGTACATAATTAAGCTACTTTCGTTTTATCATTAATAATCTAAGAGAGACAACTCGTGTTTATCTGGTCATAAATTAGAACATTCATAGACGTTTTCATAACATGGCTGTCGCTGTGGTGAGTATAAATTTGAAAACATTCATGTTATTTGTACAATATACATAATATATCATTATGGTAGTGTAACTGATTTTTTTGTTGTTGTCTAAAACCAGTTTCTATTATAGGCGACTTAATGTAATCGCTATGCCTTCAGATGTACAGCAATGTAAACATGATTATATGTATGTGGAGGGTGGGTGCACAGGGTTTTGGTCAGAAAGAGGGTATTTGTCAGAAAAAGGGAATTATCAATAAATACAGCCCCTGTGGGTGGGTGGGGATCAAAACGAACTCTGTCCGTGATAAATTACTGTGTCAAAAATATAGATTATAAATAAATTGGTCCATTCAAGACAATTAAACCCTATCGGGGGGTGTTTTACTGAACACATGTAACTTGAGCTATCTTAACAAATTGTCAATTGAACACGCACACACACACACACACGACGTAGTTGTAGCTTTATATAAACTTAAAAAAATATAAAAAAAAAATTATAGGTTTAGTTGGACAGTCAGTACCACGAATTACAGTCACTGGTATTACAGTCAGACTCTGTCAATAACGAATTTCTAATTACAGTGATATAAAAATTCATAAATTACTTTTACCAAGGATTTAGATAAGGATTTATAAAGTTAATAACTTAACCATGATATAAGTCAGAAAGGCCAAAGAGGAGAGCTAAAAGAACAGGTAACAGGTAGATAAAATCATGGACAATGGTTACTATTAACACCGAGGGTAGGCCGCGTGATATCTGCTTCATAATTAAGCCGTACTACCTGAGAATAACCAAGATATCGTCTAGACCCCCCTCCCTCCTACTGAAAGAAACAAGTGCATGTCAGTGGAGATAAAACGTTGAAAGCATTGCATTTTCATTTAAACAGTATAAAACGAAACTTAAGCATTACAAACTTAGGCTAACAAAAGTATTTAAGCAAATTTAAAGTTCTATTTTTTCAAAACATTTAAATTCTAGTTAAAATTATTCAAAGTTGTTTATCATGTTGAATATAAATTACATGATGGTGATTCACACTTTACATAATCGTTTAATATTTATCGATTTTCGAGAAACAAAATAAAAATTAAAAGTTATTAACTTAAACAGTTTTAATATTTTGTCAGGTTACTGGATCTAACAAAGGGATAGGATATGCTATCGTGCGGGGATTGTGTAAACAGTTCAATGGAGATGTGTATTTGACAGGTGAGTCTGTATGAGAGACCGCCTCGATAAAAGTGAAAGAATCTTGACTGGGTCGTAAAACTCCATTACTCCACTCCACTCCTCTCTCTCTCTCTCTCTCTCTCTCTCTCTCTCTCTCTCTCTCTCTCTCTCTCTCTCTCTCTCTCTCTCTCTCTCTCTTCAGTGCACTTTCTAGAAGTTTAAATGTTTTGGAATATTAAAATGATTGCTTTGTCTTTATCAAATTCCTGTTATTTTTGCTTAGAATTTATAGAACATTGAAGAAACCATAAGAAGAATGATGTCCGTTTTTGTGAATATTTTAAAGTTTTGTCCTTTTTGGTCAGTGTGTATTTCTGGGATTCGTATGTAGTATGATAAGACTATGTAAGAATGATTTACGTGATGCATTGTTGTCTCCCTTTAAAGATTTGTTTTGTTTTACATACATGTGTTATACATGGTGCGCCTCACGGCGGGGGCATCTTTATGCATTCCCATATCGAATATTCTGTAATCCAATGTGTACATAAATTAACTTCAAGCAAAGCGACACAAATATTCGTCTTGTAAATGAGAAAACCTTTTCCGGATTTTAGTATTCAGGGAAACGCTATATTTCACTGAGAAAAGTTATCTTCAAATATAACGTGTATTTTTTAATTTAGCCAGGAACGAGGATCTCGGTAAGAAAGCTGTTGAAGAATTAAAGAAAGAAGGATGTTCTCCCAAGTTCCACCAACTTGATATCACAAACAAGTCTAGTATCGACAAACTAAAATCGTTCTTACAAAGTACCTATGGTGGTTTGGATATCCTTGTCAATAACGCCGGAATCGCTTATAAGGTATTAAATCGTTTTTACAAAGTACATGTACCTATGGTGGTTTTAGATATCCTTGTCAATAACACAGGAATCGCTTATAAGGTATTAAATCGTTCTTACAAAGAAACTATGGTGGTTTTAGATATCCTTGTCAATAACGCCGGAATCGCTTATAAGGTATTAAATCGATCTTACAAAGTACCCATGGTGGTTTTAGATATCCTTGTCAATAACGCCGGAATCGCTTATAAGGTATTAAATCGTTCTAACAAAGTACCTATGGTGGTTTTAGATATCCTTGTCAATAACGCCGGAATCGCTTATAAGGTATTAAATCGTTCTTACAAAGAAACTATGGTGGTTTTAGATATCCTTGTCAATAACGCCGGAATCGCTTATAAGGTATTAAATCGTTCTTACAAAGTACCCATGGTGGTTTTAGATATCCTTGTCAATAACGCCGGAATCGCTTATAAGGTATTAAATCGTTCTAACAAAGTACCTATGGTGGTTTTAGATATCCTTGTCAATAACGCCGGAATCGCTTATAAGGTATTAAATCGTTCTTACAAAGTACTTATTGTGGTTTAGATATCCTTGTCAATAACGCCGGAATCGCTTATAAGGTATTAAATCGTTCTAACAAAGTACCTATGGTGGTTTAAGATATCCTTGTCAATAACGCCGGAATCGCTTATAAGGTATTAAATCGTTCTTACAAAGTACCTATGGTGGTTTTAGATATCCGTGTCAATAACGCCGGAATCGCTTATAAGGTATTAAATCGTTCTTACAAAGTACATATGGTGGTTTTAGATATCCTTGTCCATAACGCCGGAATCACTTATAAGGTATTAAATCGTTCTTACAAAGTACATATGGTGGTTTTAGATATCCTTGTCCATAACGCCGGAATCGCTTATAAGGTATTAAATCGTTCTTACAAAGTACCTATGGTGGTTTTAGTTATCCTTGTCAATAACGCCGGAATCGCTTATAAGGTATTAAATCGTTCTTACAAAGTACTTATTGTGGTTAAGTTATCCTTGTCAATATCGCCGGAATCACTTATAAGGTATTAAATCGTTCTTACAAAGTACTTATTGTGGTTTAGATATCCTTGTCAATAACGCCGGAATCGCTTATAAGGTATTAAATCGTTCTAACAAAGTACTTATTGTGGTTTAGATATCCTTGTCAATAACGCCGGAATCGCTTATAAGGTATTAAATCGTTCTTACAAAGTACTTATTGTGGTTTCGATATCCTTGTCAATAACGCCGGAATCGCTTATAAGGTATTAAATCGTTCTAACAAAGTACCTATGGTGGTTTTAGTTATCCTTGTCAATAACGCCGGAATCGCTTATAAGGTATTAAATCGTTCTTACAAAGTACTTATTGTGGTTTAGATATCCTTGTCAATAACGCCGGAATCACTTATAAGGTATTAAATCGTTCTTACAAAGTACTTATTGTGGTTTTAGATATCCTTGTCAATAACGCCGGAATCGCTTATAAGGTATTAAATCGTTCTAACAAAGTACTTATTGTGGTTTAGATATCCTTGTCAATAACGCCGGAATCGCTTATAAGGTATTAAATCGTTCTTACAAAGTACTTATTGTGGTTTTAGATATCCTTGTCAATAACGCCGGAATCACTTATAAGGTATTAAATCGTTCTTACAAAGTACTTATTGTGGTTTTAGATATCCTTGTCAATAACGCCGGAATCGCTTATAAGGTATTAAATCGTTCTAACAAAGTACTTATTGTGGTTTAGATATCCTTGTCAATAACGCCGGAATCGCCTTAAGGTATTAAATCGTTCTTACAAAGTACCTATGGTGGTTTTAGTTATCCTTGTCAATAACGCCGGAATCGCTTATAAGGTATTAAATCGTTCTTACAAAGTACTTATTGTGGTTTAGATATCCTTGTCAATAACGCCGGAATCGCTTATAAGGTATTAAATCGTTCTAACAAAGTACTTATTGTGGTTTAGATATCCTTGTCAATAACGCCGGAATCGCCTTAAGGTATTAAATCGTTCTAACAAAGTACCTATGGTGGTTTTAGATATCCTTGTCAATAACGCCGGAATCGCTTATAAGGTATTAAATCGTTCTTACAAAGTACTTATTGTGGTTTAAATATCCTTGTCAATAACGCCGGAATCGCTTACAAGGTATTAAATCGTTCTAACAAAGTACTTATTGTGGATTTAGATATCCTTGTCAATAACGCCGGAATCGCCTTAAGGTATTAAATCGTTCTTACAAAGTACTTATTGTGGTTAAGATATCCTTGTCAATAACGCCGGAATCGCTTATAAGGTATTGAATCGTTCTAACAAAGTACCTATGGTGGTTTTAGATATCCTTGTCAAAAACGCCGGAATCGCTTATAAGGTATTAAATCGTTCTTACAAAGTACTTACTGTGGTTTAGATATCCTTGTCAATAACGCCGGAATCGCTTATAAGGTATTAAATCGTTCTTACAAAGAACTTATTGTGGTTTAGATATCCTTGTCAATAACGCCGGAATCGCTTATAAGGTATTAAATCGTTCTAACAAAGTACCTATGGTGGTTTTAGATATCCTTGTGAATAACGCCGGAATCGCTTATAAGGTATTAAATCGTTCTTACAAAGTACTTATTGTGGTTTAGATATCCTTGTCAATAACGCCGGAATCGCTTATAAGGTAATGGAATGACGCATACCCCGTTGGCTGTATCGAGAAGTTAACATTTATTTGGAATTATTTTGAAGTTTCGTTTAATGCGTTTATGTAGCTTATTAGCTCACCTGAGCTTAAAGTTCAGATGAGCTATTGCTATCCATCTTCGTCCGTCGTGCGTAAACTTTTTAATCTTCTCCAAAACCACTGAATTTAATGAAACTTGGTAACCATCATGCCTGGGTGAAGCCCTTTCAGATTTGCACAAATAAAGGAGTTATTGTCTCCTTGGGGCCCCATAAGGGGAAAAATAGTGAAAAACTTTAAAAATCTTCTCCTCTGAATCTACAAGAGATTTACCTTAGTTATTTAATTTATAACATCCTTAGGCCATCTATTTTCAGATTTGCACAAATGGTAGCCATGGGGCTCAAAATGTGGAAATTGTAAGGCATTGAGTGGGGAAATTGCTGAAAATTATATATTTGTCACTATATCTTGAAAACTATTAACTTTTTGTTTAGGGATGTATATTAGAATATTGTAGGTATTGACATGACGATTATTTTGATATATGGTACAAGGTCATTTGTTAAAAGGTCAAGGTCACAGCTGCAGAAGAAGACTTAAATTGCTAATTATCTTGAAAACTATTAACTTTTTGTATAGGCATGTATATTAGAATATTGTAGGTATTGACATGACAATCATAAATGATTCGAGGTCATATATGTTCAAAGGTCAAGACCACAGCTGCAAAAGAAGACTTAAATTGCTAATTTTCTTGAAAACTATTAACTTTTTGGATAGGCATGTATATTAGAAGATTGTAGGTATTGACATGACGATCATTTTGATATATGGATCAAGGTCATATGTTAAAAAGTCAAGGTCACAGCTACAGAAGACTTTAATTGCTAATTATCTTGAAAACTGTTTACTTTTTGTATAGACATGTATATTAGAATATTGTAGGTATTGCGACAACGATCATTTTGATATATGGTTCAAGGTTATATGTTCAAAGGTCAAGGTAATATCAACATAGGAATACTAAAATTATTAATTATCTTGAAAGCTATTAATTTCATGCATAGGCCTGTATATTAGAATATTGTAGGTATTGACATGACAATCATATATGGTTCGAGGTCATATATGTTCAAAGATCAAGGACATAGCTGCATTAGTATACTGAAATTGATTAATGATTTGGAAATTATTTTAATTATATATATAATTATATTATATCATGAGCTACTTATAAATGAAATGTGAGTGGATATATTTCTGATTAAGTTTTGTAGGAGTTCTTAACTTGAGAAAACTTATAGTTTCTGTACTTAAAATATTGTCTATTGCACTTTGCAAACAATATTGGACATATCTTCAGGTGAGCGTTAAGGCCTATGGGCCTCTTGTCTTTTTGTATTTCATGTAGTTTTATTAATTTTATTCCATTTTGGTTTGTTTAAGCAAGCGTCGACGGCTCCATTTTCAGAACAAGCCGAGGTTACAAATAGAACAAACTTTACGGGGACTCTAGATGTTTGCAACGCTTTATTTCCATTACTTCGTCCACACGCCAGGTGAGACTGCTAAAACATTGATTGTTGAAGTTTGCATCAAAGATTATGAAAATTGTATAGGTTGAATTTTAATCAATGATGTTGTCGCTATGCAAATTTTATTCTTGGGCTTAATTGAAACAACATCACATAATTTTTCACCATGGTCAGAATACATGATTTAAAGCATTTTACCCTATCTAAAGGTATAATTACTTTTCACATTCCAAAATTTAAAAACAATTATTCAGAATACGTGTAATTGATTATTAAAAAAATTCTCGTTAGATTATATCTTGTCATCTGTGACTTTTGGACCGTTTACAAGATTAAACCAACGACCTGAACTGCAACTTAATGTATTTTGGTATATGCACTGAATACAGTAATATTGTAGCGTGGAATGTTGTACCACTTTGTTGGAAGAGTGCTTGAGGGTAGAGTGGGTAGAGTGCTCGTTCTAAATATGTAAAGTGAGGAATCGATCCCTGGTGTGTTTTGACCCAAAACTGTAAGATGAGTATTAGTAGATGTTTTGCCTAAATTCTCAAGCAAGAACCACGAGGTATTAATAAGGAGACATTAAAATCTATTTAAATGACGCGAAAGTCCGACAGAAAACGGCATCGCTGTCATGCTTATAGACTGCGTAATCAAATATTAATGATCCCTTCATGTAAGTGAAAAATATATTAAAACCAAAACCTATTGTTTAATCTCTAACTTTTACAGGGTAGTAAATGTTTCAAGTATGGCATCAGAGTTTTCGATCAAGAAGTGTAGCAGCGACATGCAAAAACGATTCAAGGATCCAGATTTAACCATGGACCAGCTGTGTGACCTGATACAACAGTTTGTCACGTATGTATTGCGCACACACACACACACACACACACTTTTTTATATCAAATTTATGTGTATTTACTTATTTAGATTTAATATTACTTTGTTAACAAACTAGTACAATGTCTTTTAACATTGGTAAAGCAATTATAATAATAATAATAACAATAATAATAATAATAATTATTATTATTATTATTTCCTCGCAGGTTAGGGGGATATAGGATTTAGCCCGTATGTATGTGTATATTTGTTGCACTTTCTTTGTTAGCGCCCTTTCATGTTTATTTTTGAGCAGAACTTCATGAAACATCATTCATGGATTTATTATGGTAATATCTTGGACGAGTTTGTGTTTTAGTCCGGATCCGAAATCCAAGATGGCCGCCGTTACTATAAATAAAAAACAGAAAAATTGCCATTACATATTTATTTGTTCATCAAATTGGTTCATATTTGGTATATACAAAGTAAAACCCTGGACATTATATTTAACAGGTTTATCGTTAGTTTTTTGCATTAGTTCAAATATAGCCGATGTTTTGAAACAACATTATACAGTTCTCAATTGCGAGGGTTTTAGTATCACTTATAATGCCGTATTATTATTATTGTTATTATTGAAGTGCTGCACAAACTGGAGACCATCAAAAAGCAGGTTTTGCAAACTCGTCTTACGGGATGTCAAAGGTTGGAGTAACTGTTATGACATTTATACAACAACGACAACTCAATGACAAAGACGATATCATTGTGAATGCTGTAAGTAAAACTAATAACGAGAGAGAAAGAGAGAGGGGGGGTGTTTTTGGTTTTATATACAACTCCTATATGGTTAATTATTAAACTCCGTAATTGTTTATCTATCTCTATAGTAACGCCAGACTATAATTGATTATAGATGTTAAGAAAAAAGATTGTTAATATAAGAGTTTTACAGGGCCCAATTATATGGACGTTTCCGTCATGCACTTCAGGCACCTGTCATGTTTACAAAATAATGGCTTGGTCCTATGTTCATAACTGTAAGTGTAAATTCGTCTTGTGATGAATCCAAAGTCCATCAATCTTTATTTACAGCATCCATTTATAAAATGTTTTTAAAATCAAAATGATTATATTGTCTAGATGTCATTCTTTTAAATATTAGTACAATTAAAATCTATTTGGTCTGTTATTAAAGCTGCATAAATTTCTCCTATTACATAATATAAAACGGTGCATTCTTCTTAACTTTGTCTCCCATGAAAAATGTAATACTTGGTTAAATGATAAAACCTTTAATTATGTTGAAATTAACGGGGCAACCTACTGCTAGTTTAATACACAAAGTATCTGATCCTAGAATATTGATCACTTGATCTTTAATTGAAAACGAGGCAACGTCAACAAACACAGTAAAGAAGTATGGTTTCTGACAACGGAAGCAGCGATACAGTAAAAAATCAAAGATGATTAAATGTACCATTTGTAACTGTATGAAGGGATAAATAATATAATTGGATTTAGTTTGTCTAAGCCTGTCCTTGTTATTTTTCTTTGCAGATCTGTTGTCATTATTGCACGAAACTCTCTTTTTTGTCGACGCCATTGTTTACTTACATGTAAAACTTTCGTGCATGCTCCAAACTGATAATTAACATACTATCGAGTTGCCCCAACCTTTTAGGATTCCAATTGTCATGGACTAGTAAGATTGAACTTAAGAAAACGAATCGACAGATCGTAATAACAACAAGTTTTTATTAATAAAAAATATTTTTTAGAAAAGTAATGTTTTAATAATGGGCAAACTTAATGCAGCTTTAAAGCTAGTATTAACTTGCAGTTCCTTATGGGTAATTTTTCCCAAATCCGCCATTCAAAGCATTAAGTACAGTCAAATGATATGAAGTAGTTTCCATTTGATCGTGTATGTACTTTTGTTTAAGTGTTGTCCCGGTTACGTTTACGCAGATATTACGTCACATAAGGGTAACAAAACTGTAAACAAAGGTTTGTTGTAGAAATGGTAAAACGGAATTATGGCTAATTCTTATTTTAAACAGTGTTGCCCTGGTTACGTTGACGCAGATATAACGTAACACAAGAGTAACAAAACTATAAACAAAGGTTTGTTTTAGAGATAGTATAACAGAATTATGGTTATTTTTATTTTAAACAGTGTTGCCCTGGTTATGTTGATACAGACATGACCTCACACAAAGGCACAAAAACGATAGATCAAGGTACGTTTTACTGACCTTTATATAACTTGAGAGGTTATTTTTAAGAAGTATCATGTAATAAGAAGTCTTGATCTTATCTGTGAAAAGAGCGCTAATATCAACTTTCTTACATTGTGAAGATTTGAATCTTATATTATACTGTACTGTGCGAGTCAGGCTGTGTTAACCCACTGCAATAACATCTACTGAGTTACAGATAACATTACTTAGAATTGTAAAATCAACGGACTTCAAAAATAATTTTAACTGTTCCAAAGTAGTTTTCGATTCAGTGATATATAATAGTATTCTGAAAAATGTTTGATGGACCAGAACCATAGCAAAAATGTAACACAAATAGCTCGCCACTCTGGTTTCGATCGGACATGTCCGTTCGATCGATAAAATCTTTAGTACACCTAATTGCATTACAAATCAATCCATTAGACAATAAAGTCGTTCTAGTTGTGCAGTATTATAAGAGCAATTACAATATATTTATATGTATTTAAACTTTTTCTAAACATTTTCGTTTGTGAACCAAAGGAGAGTGAGTTAGAAAAAGTTTAAAGCCGCCACAGCATTATTGCTTATATTTACATCTAACTAAAAGAAAACAGAAACGCTTATTAAATGAGATACAACTTCATGGGTTCGACTTCAGAACATTTTAAATTATTTTAAAATATTCGTTTTTTCATATGCATTAATCAAAAAAATTTTACACGTAAATTTATCATTTTTAAATATGCATAAATGGATTTTTGATAAAAATTATTATATTTTTTCTCTTATATAAGGTGCTCATTCATAAATTTGCAAATAATTTACACATATGTATTTAAATAAAACAAACATACCAGTTCTTTTCCAAACCACAATCCAAAAAAAAAAAAAAAAAAAAAAAAAGTAAAAACTTCGAAAGCTGGCAAAATTAGTGATACACGTGAACTTCCAAACTTAGCTATAGTATAATTGGAAATTTTGTAAAATGAGGTAAAAGTAAATGTCAGTTTTCGTAAATGTTGATTGTAATTTGTATTTTTATTCTTCAAGTTATTTTTTTTATTTTATAACAGGTGCAGACACTCCATTATATTTGGCAATGTTACCACCCAACACTAAAAGTCCAAAAGGTAACTTCTTATCCGAGAGAAAAATAAAAGATTGGGGAAATGAGTGATACGCCACAAACTATCCACAATCTGCGAAAAATCCACAGTCCAAACATGCAGTGCACGTGATCTTGGATTGAGTGACTTTTTAGATGACGTCACTGGGTTGTAATAATTACCAAGATACCTGCAAATTTATGTAAAAAATGAGAAAATAAATTGATAGAATAAAATTTAAAAAATAAAACAGTGTAATTTGTAATTTATTTCTGAAAACTACATGAAGTCACTAATTGTTGAAGGCGGCATTAACATTACTAAATGTATAGATATTCAAATTTAGAAAAGGTAAATATATAAAACAAATACCAGTTGAATTTTGATGTGCCAGATGTGCACATTTCGGAAATTCATTCCTCATCAGGATCCCTAATTTTAAAAGGGAAATCTTTCTCTTTTCCTGATATATTTTGAAGCATGAGCATTTAAATGTAATTTACCAGATAATCCATTTATATGAACAATAATACGTAAACCTTTACCTTTCCTGAAGCATTGAGTAACCTTCATTTCCGGCTTTCATATGTTGTAAATGGTCCTGGTTAATAAAACATTGACAGTAATTTAGACGCTGAAACACCGGGTGCTTCGGAAGGATAAGCACTGCCTTAGGAAGCTACACCTGCCATGTGCGAAAAAAATTGAAAATGAAAGGAACACGGAACTATGGGAAGTCAAATATAAAAGAAAGGTTACATCTTAAAATATACGACAAATGTGATGACTTAAATTTTTGTATTGTCAACTTTTCGTTTCTTTGCAGCAATATCCCTGCTTCTCCTGCATATGGTGTATATGTTTCACAGTTCATACTTTATGGTAGAGCTTGTTCCCACTACGGGGACTTTCTACAACGAAGTAAACTGCTTACAATTAAACTGTCGACTCAAGAATATTGCAAGCCTAGGTTAATTAAGTCCCTTAAAAAGTTTTATGAAATAAAAAAAATAATAATAATAATAATAGTAGTAAAATTAAAACACAAGTAACGAAAGGGCCGGAAAGGGAAAGAAATGAGTAGCGATGATAAAGGAGTAGTTCTAAAATTGTAGTGATCGAATTTTGATCAGTAAGAGAGGACCTTTGAAGAGACCAAGACCTACAGTGTCAAGTTTTGTTAATAGATATTGATAAGAAAATCTATGGAAAATAAGGATCGAAGTGGACAGACCAAGTGGCACCACCAAGGATTAACGAATGTTAGAAAGGCTTGTGAAAAGTAACAGGCTAGGCGTGACACTCTAGCGGATACAACACAGAAATCTGATGAATATAGGATCATTCCCGTTGCTGAACGCACAATTCAGTATCATTTACATAAAAATTAATTTTTCCGACTTCACCAAAGGAAGAAGCTCGTGATAAGGGAAATGAATCGTAAAAACGTCCTGCTTGGTGTAGAGGAAAGATACTTTGGACTTTAACTGGACATTAGGACAAAGTAATAAAAGTAAGATCATGATTGGCAGTGATCAGCGTGTCCACGTTTTGAGAAAGAACGGCGAAGGTTGGAGACTGGATTTGGTGAGGAGTCGGCCGCAACCGAAGTATGTGGTCATGATCTTGGGATGCATAACCTGGGAAGGTGTTGGCACACTTACTAAGGTCAATGGCAACATTAATGCTGTTAGGTACTAGAAGATTCTTGAAGATAATCTTTGGCCTGTCATAGTTTGTCGTTTTCCACGTCATATTTCAAGATGACAATGCCCCTGTCTACCGAGCTTTTTCCACACAACAATATATTGCTACAAATACGATAATACATTGAGCTTGCTAGCACAATCACCAGACATAAATATCATTTTATGCTTTTATGATATATACTGAACCTTTAGTTATTTATTAAAAGAAAATTGAAATTACGACTTGGCAACATTAATTCAAATGAAGATCTGTTCCACGAGGTGCGCGATATTTGGAAGAAATTACAGTTAGATGCATGCAGGCATTGTATAATTCAATTCCGCGTCGAATTATGCAGGTGATAAGACTAAAAAGATACCTTACAAAGTACTTAGGTAAGTTTTATTTTTATTTTGGTTGTAAGAGATGTGTTTCCAGGCTTTAGATTCATGCTTTACTTTCGTTTTCAAAACTGGCGTGACGCCATATTGACGAATACGTTTTGCACGTTACTATATATCAAATAAGAAAAGCTGTGTCCACTTGTAAGTTAAAGTAAATATAAGCAATACTAATGTTTAAACAACAAACACATCCTATACACTGACCTCTAAAGATATCTTGTCCTTGTTCTAAATAATGGCCTCGACGAAGAAAGTCGCAGTGGTAAGTAAATAAAATAAATATATATATATATATATATATATATATATATATATATATATATATATATATATATATATATATATATATATATATATTTTTTTAAGTTATCTGCCTTATTTTATCTTTAATGAACACACACACACACACACACACACACACACACACACTACGTTACTGTAGTCTTATGGAGTACTGTTTATGAAATGCAACATAACTACCTCAGTTGAATGATTTAAAATTCATACATTGTAATTTTTTGGTAATTTGAATAGATATTACTAATATTAGGATTTAACTAGTTATTTAATTAACACCATTACTTATCGTGGAATTCTATAAAAAATCTCCCTAAATATGAATATTTATGAATGTGGACCACTACATATGTGTTTCATTATATAACATCGTTACAGTATAACAAAAAAAAACGAGTGCAACCAGCTACGTCAGAAAACCACATGTGCGGTTTAGTATTTATCACATAACCCACCATATTGAATACAAAGCTTTCTTTCAATTTAATCTGTCGAAAAAATCAGAAACATACTAATTTTAAATCTGATGGGAAAAACTGATATATAAGTGGAAAACGAAAAAAAAAACTGCTAAAAGTAATCAAAAATATAAGATAATTGTTCATTTAAACTTCAATTGTTAACATTTTTCAACTACTATCGTAAATAGTGGTTAAAAACTAATATTGATTTATCAAAATTTGTTAACATCATCCGGGATTCTCCAAATTTGACAAAATTCCTCTAACTGAAAAATGAAGTCACACAGGAAAAGTTCCCACGTATCCATGACGTAATGTTATTGTTGTCGCAAAAAGGGTATCGCCCTAAAAGTAGTTCCCGGCTACTTTTGTAATAAGGAATGTTGTATCGCACATGTGCGATACGGACCATTGTTTCACATATCTAAAAAATATAATGTATGGCTTTAGTAAAATTCAATGGGTATGTAATAAAATAAGTTTTTTAAAATTTCATTTAAGTCTTTAATTAATGAAAGTTACGACCAAGTGAAATTTTGTAATACATAGATGCACTAATTTCATCTAAATTCTATACGATAGTTTATCTATTTACAAAGAAAAAAATGAAACAATGCAAATTATTAATATAGTAATTCTAATTTTTAAAAATTTTCTATTAGGTTACAGGTTCTAATAAAGGCGTAGGTTTTGCAATAGTGCGGGGATTGTGTAAACAGTTCGATGGTGATGTCTATTTGACAGGTGAATATATAACAAATACCTGCTAAATTTTGATGTGCCATATGTGCACATTTCGGAAAATTATTCCTCATCAGTGACACTAGGGGCCGAAAAGTTTGATAGATAAAAAACATAAGCCAAACGGTTGAAAAATAATGAATAACAGAGAGAGAGAGAGAGAGAGAGAGAGAGAGAGAGAGAGAGAGAGAGAGAGAGATTTACAAGCACGATGTACAGTCTAATTTATGTGCCAGCAAACACCTAAATTTACAACTGATGAGGCAATTTTATAATTTAAATAAGCAAACATTTTCTCTAAACACAACAAGTATATTTTACTAAAAATATATTTTCTTTTTGTTTTTAAGTGTGTTTAATTTGTTTATTTAGAAGCAAAAAATTTCTTCGCTGTTATAAATCTTTCTTCAAACCTTATTTAGGTAGTAAATATGTTAGACAAATACCTGCTAAATGTTGATGTGCCATATGTGCACATTTCGGAAAATCATTCCTCATCAGTGACACGAGGGGCCAAAATGTTTGATAGGTAAAACACATAATCGAAACAGTTGTAAAATAATAAACCTAAAGTTCTAAAATTATATGAATCCAAATTCAGCTAAGGAATGGTTAAGGAATGAGAATAATTTTATTCCTTTGTTTGATATTGATTCTAAGCAAACATCGTGTATATCATTATCAAATTCAACGTCTGATTGTTTTATTTAGCAAGGAACGAGGATCTCGGAAAGAAAGCTGTTGAAGAATTAAAAAAAGAAGGATGTTTTCCCAAGTTTCATCAACTTGATATCACAGACAAGTCCAGTATCGACAAACTCAAATCGTTCTTACAAAGTACCTATGGTGGTTTAGATATCCTTGTCAATAACGCCGGAATCGCTTATAAGGTAATAAAATGATATAATATTGCATAAATATAAGTCATTATTAGTTGGAAAAATTTTCATTTGTACCCCACAGTTAAAGCTGAAACATATTGAAGTCAGTTTTGAATATCTTTATAATTCTTTGAAGTTTTACATCGATTTAATAGATTAAAGTAAAAAAAGAAGAAAACCCTACCAAACAGCTTGTTTTATTAGAAATCTGACCTTTGATATTGAAGTTGCATTCATTTTAATTTTCCGATTGGTTTGTACGTGTTGAATATTTTTTACCAAGTGTGGTTTTCATCATATCTATTTGAATTGTTTGTTTCAGGCAGCATCAACAGCTCCGTTTTCAGAACAAGCTGAGGTGACTATTAGGACCAACTTTACTGCAACTCTAGATGTTTGCAACGCCTTATTTCCATTACTTCGAACACACGCCAGGTGAGATTTGTAAAACATGACTAAATCTATTTTTTTATTTACAAAATGTATTTATTTATTTATTTATTTATTTACAAAATGTATTTATTTATTTGTTTTTTTTAAAGCTATATTAAGCTTACCCATTATTGAAAAAAAATCAAAAATATTTTTTAAAAAACTCTTGGTGTGATTACAATCAGTGCGATTCAGCTTCTGAAGTTCACTCTTACTAGTCCATTAAAATTGGAGATCTTTCAGACAACTCTATAATAATTAAATTATCCGCTTGGAGCATGCGTGGAAGCCGTACATGTAAGTATATAATGACGTCGACGGAACAAAAACATGTTTATTTATCGTAATGCTATTTCCGTTGTCCGGAAAAATGCTTCTTTGCTGTGTATGTTGACGTTGCCTTTTTCGATTAAGAATAACGTTAGCATTGTTCTAAAATAAGATAGTTGGTAGATCAAACTAGCAGTAGGTTTCCCTGCAAATTTCAGCGTAAGGTTTTGACATGGAGTCAAGTATTACATTTTTATAAGAAGCATAATGTAGAAAAATGCGCCGTTTTATATTATGCATAGGAAAACTGCTTTAGCTGTTAATAGTGTTTGTTTGAATTGCACGTGTTGCCTGTTTTATTATTGATAATCTATGAATGCCATTGATCACGTAAAATGGCGTCAAAGGCATTATAAGTGCACTGACAATTATATGAATGTTATTGTGAAATAAAACACTTGCCTATGCTTTGATGACATCTATTAATGTAAGAATGTAAAAAGTGGCATTTGACAATATGATATAACATTTTTACCCATGTAGTGAGACACGTTTAAAATAATATAATTCATCTTAAAAATGTGTTTTAAGCAATTTTCGAAAGTTAAAAAATAAATCAGAGAGAGAAATAGGTATCTGAAAAATAATCTCGGCGATGTTTATCGTCAACCCATAGGTTGTTCTTTAACAAATGCACAAACAGACCTTCATCATAGAAAAAGAACTGGCATTGCAGATTGCTTGGTATTATAAAACAATAAAAAAAGTTAAAATTTAAATATTTGTTATTTTCACCGTGAAATCACTGCTGGCACGACTTATACTACTTGGTGTTATGAAAAAAACTAAAATACAGATTTTCAAATGTTTCTTATTATCATCGTAAAGCATTGCTGACTCGAATAAAACTTTTAAAGAAAATAAAAACAATTGGTAAATAACAATTCAATCAATTTTTATATACTATATTTGGATTTTGATTTGAATACTTTTGGAACTTTAGATTCATTAATTTTCTTTCATAATAATTGTTTGGCTTATGTTTTTTATCTATCAAACTTTTCGGCCCCTATTGTCACTGATCAGGAATGATTTTCCGAAATGTGCACATATCGCACATCCAAATTCAGCAATTATTTTTTTTCATATATTTACTATCCCTGAGCGGGTAGCGCTGCTGATGGAGAAAAACTCCCCGAGGGTATTCATAACTCAGTAGGCAGTACTTTGTGCTGTCAGAAAATATACCATTTAGCCAAATTTCAGCCGTCCTAACTTTTGAAATTTATTTAAAAATAACGTCTGTTCCCTCATGCAAAACATTTCTTAGCTCGATTTTAATTCATATAATTTTGGAACTTTGTAATTATTATTTTTAACTGTTTGGTTTATTTTGTATCTATAGAACTTTTCGGCCTCTAGTGTTAGTGATGAGGAATGATTTTCCGAAATGTGCACATATGGCACTTCAAAATTCAGCAGGTATTTTTTATATTTATCTACTATTATAGGGTTGTTAATGTTTCGGGTATATTGTCTGAAAAGGCAATCAAGAAGTGCAGCGACATGCAAAAACGGTTCAAAGATCCAAATCTTACCATGAATCAGCTGTGTGAACTAATTCAGAAATTTGTCACGTATGTATACACACACACACACACACACACACACGAGATGATTTTTTTTTTGTATCAAAAATATGCGTAATGACTTATCATGTTCATATAATTTTATTTTGTGTTGTAAAAATGCTTACAAACATATTTTTATAGTTTTCAAAGCAATTATTATTATTGTTGTTATTATTATTAAATGGTGATGCACAAACTGGAGACAATGAAAAATCAGGATTTTCCAACTCAGCTTACGGAATGTCAAAGGTTGGAGTTACAGTAATGTCATTTATACAACAAAGACAACTCAACGACAAAGATGATATCATTGTAAATGCTGTGAGTAAAACTGATAACGAGATAGAGTCATTGAGAGAGAGAGAGAGAGAGAGAGAGAGAGAGAGAGAGAGAGAGAGAGAGAGAGAGATATGTTGTCATTGAAGTATCTTTGGTGTTCATAATATCGAATTTTTATATGGTTTATTTTTGAACTTTGTTATTGTTAATTTACTCTATAGTAAATATAGTAAATATTGACTGTATTTTGAATATTTAGATGTTAATAAATATAACACTGTTACAGAGAATACTCTTAGTTTTACTGGGCCCGACAGTATTGACATTTCATGGCTGGGTCATTTGTTTATAATTGTAAGATTTAATTCGTCTTTATTGAATAATGCAAATTTCTTCAATCTTCATGTATAGTATTTTTACATGAAAGGCTGTTAAAATAATTGTATTGATTAAATCGGTGTCATTTTTATAAATATCAGTACAATGAAAAGTAATTCTACTTAGTTTGTAATTAAAGTTCGGATTTTCTTGTAGTTCGCTGTGGTTTAAAGCGAGAAAGTTAAACAGCCAATCAAAAAGACCAGACATTGAAAAGTGTCACTGGCTCCTAATTTTCCCGAATCTGCCATTCCGATGTAAATTGTCAGTTTCCATTGACAGTCGGAGTCCAAAAACAAAGATTGAAATTTTTTGAAGTAGCTTTTGTCAGATCGTGAATATGCTACTGTTTTAGTGTTTTACTGGTAACGCTTATACAGATAATACGTCACACAAGAGTAACAAAACTATTTACAAAGATTTGTAGTAGAAATGTATACACAATAATAGTTATTTGTTATTTTAAACAGTGTTGTCCTGGTTATGTTGTCACAGACATGAGCTCACACAAAGGCACAAAAACGATAGATCAAGGTACGTCTAACTGACCTTTATATAACATGCTTTTTGATTGGTTGAATTTAAAACTCTTTTTTTCCAACGGAGACTGAATATTTCTAGTACCGTATGGCTGAATGTGAACTAACTCTCTAGTGTTATCTTTAAGAAGGATTTTGCTGCAGGACGTATGTGGACTGTTTCTTGATCTGCCCTGTAACAAGCGCTAATTCGACTTAATGATATTTTGTAGATAAAGATCTTTTCTGGCATCCCGTGTCAGGCTATATAGACCAACGCAATAACATCCACTGAAAGATAGAATTTTTAACTGAATCAATGTTGTGATCAATTACAAAATTCTAAAAAATGCTTGATGGATCAGAATCAGAGCAAAACGCAATGCAAATAGCTCACCAATCTAATTTTGATTGGAATGCCCTTTTAGTCGACCACAATAAAATCTTTTAAACACCTAACTGCATTACAAACAATAAAATAAGTCGCACTAGTTGTGCAGTATTGTAGGCGCAAATATAAAAATGATTTAACTTTTCGGCCCCTAGTGTCACTGATGAGGAATGATTTCCGAAATGTGCACATATGGCACATCAAAATTTAACAGGTATTTGTGTAATATAGTTATATATATAAAACGTTTTCTAAACATTACTGAACTAAAGGAGAGTGAGTGAGCTATATTTTAATGCCTCCTCAACATTTTTGCATATATTCGCAATTTAGTAAAAGAAGTCAGAAACACTTATCAAGTTGAAAATTACTTTATTGGTTTGAATTGAGGACATTTTAATTTTATTTAAAAAATTCATATTTTCATATTAAATTTTACACGTGAATGAACTATTTTTTAAATATGCAAAAATGAATTTTTCATGAAAAGTTATTCTTTGTTTTTTTATTTTTTCTTGTATATTCGTTTGGTGAACAGAATTTCAGAAACTTTTTAATATGAGGCAAAGGAACATGTCAGTTTTTTGTAAATGTTAATTGTAATTTGTATTTTATTTAATTTATTTATTTTTTATTTTATTACAGGTGCCGATACTCCATTATATTTGGCAATGTTACCGCCCAACACTAAAAGTCCAAAAGGTAACTTTTTATCCGATAGAAAAATAAAAGATTGGGGAAATGAATAATACAACACAGACGTTCCATAATCTGCATAAAATCCAAACATGCAGTGTATGTGATTAAGGATTTTGTGACTTCTTCAGATTACCTCAATGGGTTGTTATAATTACCAACAGATTTGCCAATTTATAAAAGAGTGGAAAATATTAATAGAATAAAAAATTTTAAAAAGTTGTTGTCATTTGTAATTTATTTCCAAAAGCTACATGAAGTCATTAATTTTGAATGCGGCATCAACTATTTCCGGAAGCTACATGAAGTCAATTGTTAGATGTGGCATCAATGTTGTAAAATATATAGCTATTCTAAGTTAGAACAGGTAAAGAGATAAATGCTCGTATCATTTTTAATTTCAAGAGAAGATTCCCTCTTTTTTGATATATATTTTGAACCATGATCATTTAAATGTAATTTACCAAATATTTTATTTATATAAATGATAATACGATAAACGTATAATACGATAAACCGTCACCTGTCCTCAAATATCGATTTAATCTCTGTTATTTGTATTTCCGAGTTTAAGATTAATTATTTTCAACTGTTTGGCTTATATTTTTTATCTATCAAACTTTTTCGTCTTAGTGTCACTGATGAGGAATGAATTTCCGAAATGTGCACATGTGGCACATCAAAATTTAACTGGTATTTGTGTTATATATTTCATATGCTGTTTATAGACCTTTTTATTATCCTTTTGTAGTTATGGCAAAATTGGAAAATTTAACATGTCATATTTACATTTTTAGAGTTGCATATATCATTATAATTACAAACTTCACGTTGTTACACGATTTAGAGCAATTTCATTGGTCGTTTTTTTTCTGTCAAATGACGTTGTTATTTTCCAATAACAACGTTTTCTACCGGAACTACTTTCGACCAGATTCGGGGATCAACCATCTTTGAGTTCTATTATTAGAGTTAGTTTTAAATTGTAAACAAATGGGTCTGTCTTCCAGAAACATTAAAATACTTCAATTTTTTAGATTAAAATTTTGTAAAAAATTATTCAAACAAGTTCTGATATTTTTTCACCAAAATATTGAAGACTATTAAATATTTATTGATGAAATATTTTTATCTCTTTGTAATTCAGTCACCCCTTAAAAATCCAAAGTAAAAATTTTGTTTCACACATTAACCAATTCATAAAAGCGTGTTTTCCAAATTCATGCAAAAAATATCAAAAAATTATAATTGTAGTCAGGTATACACTGCACATGGCCCGTGAGCCACAGCCATATCTATGCCGAGTGATGCTGAATTTCAGATACGCCACATCATGCTGATGTCAGGCCACAGAAACGAGGCCTCAGTTTACAGCTTTAGTAGGGACTGTTTTGTTAACAGAAGAAACATATTAGTGATACCCTCTCGGGTAATGTCCAGTCTAATGCACCCCCTACCGCTTGTTTTACCCCACGTCTATGATCAGCTATTACAGCTACCACCAGTGTCATCATTAAACGAAATCCTTTCGTCTCACTTCCAGCCCATAGTTGGCAAAAAAATTTGTTTCAACCAAGAAAACATTAATTCCATTTCTTTAGTTGTTCCCACGGTTTTTTTAAACACTGTTCATTAAGTTTTCATTTGTAATGGGAAACGTCAACCTGTAAGTTGACACGCGTGTCTTACAAACGTATGATAGTCGCACGTTGTTGTTGGTAAATGTGTTGTCACGAGACATAATATAGTACATTTTTTCTCAAACGATTTATTTGTAATATCATTTATATGTTGACTGAAATTAACAAGAAAATGAATAAAAAGATATCAATTTAAAACCTTTTTTTGTTTTTTACAGGGCATTTTATTGCCTTTTAAATGTGGCGTTTAATGTATTATTACGCCGCGACGTTGTAACATCGAAATTCTGAAAATAAGCTCATCAGTTCAGAAATGTAGGTCAGCTGAAAAAAACTGTTTAATTTAGGGTTTGTAATTATAAGAATTGAATTTCACTTTTTACGTCTTTATCGGGTGTAACAACGTGAAAATTATTACAAATTTGTAAAACTGCGTAGCGTAACGTAAAAAGTGAAATTCAATTCTTAAGGGGCTGCAACAAATGCAACAGAACTTGGTTTTAAATTGTAGGGCTTGATTTTGCAACATTTAATATAACATTATAAAAGGTCAAATATTGACTCCAAGGTCAAGTGAAGTGGATCAAAAGGTTAACATTTCATCATTTTAAAATGGAGAAAAAGTGCAAATATGAACTGAAAATCTACAAAGGGTTAAATAGTGGTAGTTATTTTGACACAATATCATAAATTAAAATATGTTTTTGAAAAAATGCAGTGTCATTTCATAAATAGGAGATCAGTGGTTTGAATCTATGTTATCTTTGTTATTTCTCATTTTTTTGTGATCTATATTTATTTTATTCATACATCCTTTGCAGCTACAAATTATTTTTTATTGTAATGATGGGTACAAGGGGTATTATTGTTATCTCAATTACGGAATTCTCTAAAACAAAGCAAGCTGCTCAGAAATAAATTGTTGGCTCAGGAATATTGCAAGTCTAGGCTTTTAAGGCCCTCAAAAAGTTTTATGACCGTAATCACAATTTTGATGATAAGTATGAAGTCGCTGTATCCAAACTGATTCTAGATAAATTTGATTTCCAATAGTTTCATGCTCCTCTCATTCTCAGATTTGGTTTTGAATATAACGTAACTAGCTAGGAGGTGCTTACCATACCGAAGTACCCAACCTTACTTTCCTGGTGGAAGTTCTTGTTTTTTACAGAAGTTGCCAGTTTTCAAAGTTTTTACTAATATAGTGTGGTTTGGACAAAAAACGTTTGTGTTGGATAGATAAAGAACAAGCCAAATAGTTTAAAATAAAAGAATCCAAAGTTCCATAATTATATGAATCCAAATCCAGCTAAGGAATAAATAAATAAATTAATAGATTAAATGGGCTGAAAAATTTGTAGAAAAATTCTAAAAATGTAAAAAAAAAAAAAAATAATAAATAATAAAAACTCTTATTTTTTAACTTTACCCTCCTACAGTAATATGACCATATAAATGACTACTTCTGAGATACACATCCAAAAGCCGGAAGATCCTTATTAAAAGATTAACTTGTTACACAGTATTTAATTATATATATTATATTATTAGTTATATTATTCATTAAGCGTTTTATATAGAATTTTTTGTCATTACTTGTATTTATCTATATACCATGATGTTTACATTAGCTTTATAACACAATTATATCTTTAACATTTTATGCCGTAAATAGCTGCAAAAATGCCGATACCGCTTAAACGAAACACTTTATCTTTCATTCGTTCCGTTAGTTCTTGCCAAGTACCTTTCAGCCACCATTTTAGCTCCTGTCAAAGGAAAGATGATTTTATGGCTCGATAAAGGGTGCGCGCGTTTACTTTTGTCTTCACTTCTGAAACCACTTGCCAGTTTAGATTTATATTTGTATGGAAGGCCTTTAGTTGATAAAAATTAAAAAATATATACCGTTTAAATTCCAAAATGTCCGCTGTAACTCTAGATGGCGCACCATTAAACGGCCAATACAGATTCAATCTGAAATATAGAAAACAGATGTCTGGGGATTTAACGTATTTTACTAGTTTTTTCTGTAGAAATATTAAATTTTGTTTGTGCATTAGCAGGAATGGTGTTTATATTTAAACTCTTTTTAAAAAAAAGTCTCCTTAAGTACTAAGCTGATTTAGAACGAAAGCGTTTTTGGTAGTGAATATTATATAAAGATAATCTGACATCGTCATCCGAAATAACGGGTTCACTTATATTATAATTTAAAAATAAATTAACAAAAAAAACAAACGAGGGATGTTCCAGGTAGCTTTACAGGCCTTATGATTGAGAAAATGATTCTTAAGATTTCCATTTTAAGTTCTGACATCACATGTTTCATAATGCAGGAAATTACAATAATTACGTTAAAAAGTGTCAAAGTTATCAGAAAGATGATCCCTCGCAGTTTTTTGCCTTTGGAATCATGTTTTACCACTTAAGAATGCAAACTGAATTCTGATTGACATTGGCATATCTTGGTTTTGTTTCAGAAAAACAATACTGACTTAACACTAACTTTTAATGTCAAATTAGATAAGTTATTGTTAAAATTATAGGATTTGTAAGATGTCATGATTTAATGCATTGAGTTTACATTTTCGTTCTAAATCTATGTCTTTATGCTTATCATACAGGCAAATCAGTGAGCCCTGTCCACTTGTATGTTTAAGTAAATATAATCAATACTAATGTTTAAACAACATGTATAGCCTATAAACTGACCTACTACGATAGCATGTCCTTGTTCTAAATCATGGCCTCGACGAAGAAAGTCGCAGTGGTAAGTATTTCATTTAAGATTGTGTGTCTTTTTTATCTTTTACACACACACACACACACACACACACACACACACACACACACACTACGTAACTAGTCTTATAAAGTACTGTTTATGAATACTTTTTTTATTTATATAACAAATAAAAAGTTAGATTTGGAGTTAGGTTTTTAATTAATTTTTAATTATCTTTTATGATGTCACACCAAAATTTAACAGGTATTTTTGTTATATATTCACAAAAAGTAAATAATAAAAATAAATAAATAAAAAACATATATTAAAATAAAAAAAAGAAATTTATTTATTAGTTTATAAAAAAGCATTTTAATATATAACAAATACCAGTTAAATTTTGATGTGCCAGATGTGCACATTTCGGAAATTCATTCCTCATCAGTGACACTAAGAATTAACAGTAATTAAAATATTTTTTTATTTTTTTTTCTTAGGTTACTGGTTCTAATAAAGGCATAGGGTTTGCAATTGTGCGGGGATTGTGTAAACAGTTCGATGGTGATGTCTATTTGACAGGTAAGATAGAGAGACGATGTCTTTTGACAGGTAAATATATAATACAAGTACCAATTAAATTTTGATGTGCCAGATGTGCACATTTCGGAAATTCATTCCTCATCAGTGACACTAAGACCGAAAAGTTTGATACATAAAAAATATAAGCCAAACAGTTGAAAATAATGAATCTAAAGTTTCAAAATTATATAAATCCAAATCCAGCTAAGGAATGCTTTGCATGAGGGAACAAACCTTAGTTTTAAAAAAATTGCAAATTTTAGACGACCGATAAATTGTACATTTTCTGACAGCACAAAGTACTGCCTACTGAGTTATGGATACCCTCGGGGAATTTTACTCCACCAGCAGCGGTACCCGCTCTATTTATTTTTAGTTTCTTTTTGTTTTATTAAGCAAGAAAAAACCGAACTTGGAAACAAATGTATAGAAAAATTTTACAAAGGGAAACAACAAAATAATTAGTGTTACTTATATCTGTCTTCAAGCCTTATTTATAATGTGAATGAGAAAATGTTGATTCGATATTGACCCTTAGCAAATACCGTGTATTTCACACGCCAAATTTAATGTATTATTGATTTATTTAGCCAGGAACGAGGATCTCGGAAAGAAAGCGGTTGAAGACTTAAAGAAAGAAGGATGTTCTTCCAAGTTCCACCAACTTGATATCACAGACAAGTCTAGTATCGACAAACTCAAATCGTTCTTACAAAGTACCTATGGTGGTTTAGATATCCTTGTCAATAACGCCGGAATCGCTTATAAGGTATTAAATCGTTCTTACAAAGTACATATGGTGGTTTAGTTATACTTGTCAATAACGCCGAAATCACTTATAAGGTAAAAAAAATAAAATTTTAAAAATGTCGCATAGTTAAAAGTCATTTTTTGTCGGAGGATTAAAATTTGTATACCATAGTTAAAGCTTAAACATATTGAGGTTATTTTGAAAAATGGATGTAAGTTTTGTTTATAGTTTTACATAAATTTTAAAGTTTTTCTTTGAAAAAATTAAAACGGTGCTGATCTACCTTATTATGTTTCTAATAAACAATGTTGTATTTAGTTCAACGATAAAAGCTCGAATAAATATAGAAATCATGGTAATTTCCCAGCGAGACGTATACCTGTGAGATCTTATTTTAAAACATGGTTGCGTCATAAAAACTGGGTCGTGTAAACACAACTAACAAAACGATGAAATACGATAAGTTTAAACCAACATTTCATTAAATTTGTCATTTTTGACTTTGTAAGGAATTATTAACACCATTGCAAATACATTTGGATATTAATGACGTACAATTAATGCAATTTGTCAGGTTTCCTTGGAGTCTTCGTACATCAGTGCCCCAAGCTATTAATAATCATCGAAAAAAGAAAGAAAAAATTCAGAAAATTTAATAATTTAATGCACCTTTAATAGAATAGAGTAAAAAAGAAGAAAATTCTACTAAAAAGATTGTTGTATTATTTTTACATTTAATCTTTTATTTATTTTAAAATTTCGTTTAAAGCTGCATTAAGTTTTCCAAAGAAAAAATTAAAACGGTGCTTATCTACTTAATGATGTTCCTAATGAACAATGTTACATTTGGTTCAACGATAAAAGCTCGAATAAATACAGAAATAAAAGTATTTACCCAGCGAGATGCAGCATATGGGATCTAATATTAGAATATGGTTACGTCATCAAAACCCGGGTCATTTAAACACAACTTTC
Organism: Tegillarca granosa; assembly: GCA_029721355.1. Taxonomy (NCBI): domain Eukaryota; kingdom Metazoa; phylum Mollusca; class Bivalvia; order Arcoida; family Arcidae; genus Tegillarca; species Tegillarca granosa. Next base: position 3,073,955 of record CM056604.1, on the reverse strand, counting down.
AAAACGGTGAAATACGATAAATTAAACACAGACCTTTGTTGAATTTGTCATTTGTGACTTAGTAAGGGATACATAACACCATTTCAAATACATCTGGATATTAATAAAGGACAATTAATGCAACCTGTCATGTTTCATCTTCGATTCTAGGGTTTTCCGTACATCCGTGCGCATGCTCCAAGCTCATAATTACCATCGTTAAACACTGACCAACCGGTCAGAGGATTCCGGTTATTTACAGCTAAAAGAAATGAAATTTTAGAAAATGAATGTCACGGATCGTGGTTAGAAGATATCTATTTTTAAAAAAATATATTTTTAGAAAATCAAAAAAAAAAATTCAGAAATTGAAAAACTTAATGCAGCTTTAAGGTGTACATGTTGAATGTTTTTGTATACGTCCGGTTTTGAACAAATTTATTTGATTTGTTTTAGGCAGCATCAACAGCTCCGTTTTCAGAACAAGCTGAGGTGACTATTAGGACCAACTTTACTGCAACTCTAGATGTTTGCAACGCCTTATTTCCATTACTTCGACCACACGCCAGGTGAGATTTGTAAAACATGACTAAATTTATTTATTTTTTTAGTACAGATTGTATTTTAAAGTTGTATTAGGGTTATGCATAATTGAAAAAAAATTCTAATAATATTTATTGGTTGTTATTACGATCTGTGTCATTCATTTTCTTAAGTTCACTCTTAATAGTCCAAAACAATTGGAAATCCCAAAAGCTGAGGACAAGTCGATAATACATTAATTATCAACATTGAGCATGCGCGGAGCGGAGGTCTTCGTGCAAGTAAACAGTGCCGTCGACAGAAAAAAAACGTGTTCGTGGGAAAACAATATTGCTAAATTGCGTCCATCAAAATAGTTTATCTTTTTCCTTTTATGCAGTAATAAACGATATATTTAATCAACTCTTGTTTATTTTCGTATTCCTTTTTTTCGTTGTCAGAAGTCACGCGTCTTTGCGGTGTTTTTTACGTTGCCTCTTTTTCGATAAAGAATCACGTGATAAATGTTTTGAAATAAGATCTTAGGTAGATCAAACTAGCAATAGGTTTCCTTGCGAATTTCAACGTCATTAAAGGTTGTATTATAGAACCAATTTTTACATGTTTGATGAGTAACATTACGAAGAAAATAGGCGCCGTTTTATATTATGCATAGGGAAACTTAATACAGCTTTAAAGTCGCTGTTAATACGTGGTAAAAGTGTTTGTTTAAATTACACATGTTGCCTATTTTATTATAAGTAATCTATGAATGTCAATGTCCACGTAAAATGACGACAAGTGCACTATAAGTACAATGACAATAACACGAAAGTTACAATGCAACAAAATTGCCTATGCTTTGATGACAATATCTATGAACAAGGGTTGTAAATAGTGACATGTGTAAACATGATAAAACATTTCTGTCCCTCTAATGAGAAACGTTTAAAATAATATTAGTAATATCCTCGTCGACCCATACGTATCACCTTTAACAGAGGCACAAAGAATCATTTAAAAGAAAAGAACTTGAATCGCAGGTTGCTTGGTAAAGATTTTAAATTTTTTTTATTATCACCGTAAACCATTGCTGGCACGACTAAAACTATTAAAGAAAATAAAACAATTGGTTAATCACAATCCAATTAATTTTATAGTGTCACTTCTCTACTATTTTAGGGTGGTTAATGTTTCGAGTATGGTGTCTGAGATGGCGATCAAGAAGTGTAGCAGCGACATGCAAAAACGATTTAAAGATCCAAACCTTACTATGAATCAGCTATGTGACCTAATTAAGAAGTTTGTCACGTATGTATAAACACACACACACACACACACACACACACACACACACCTTGAAGTGTTTTGTATCAAAATATGCGTAATGACTTATTTTGTCAATATGATTTTACTTTGTTGTAAAATGTTTCCAAATATATTTTTCATAGTTTACAAAGCAATTATTATTATTATAGTGATGCTAAAACTGGAGACCACCAAAAGTCAGGTTTTCCAGACTCATCTTACGGGATGTCAAAGGTTGGAGTAACTGTAATGACATTTATACAACAACGACAACTTAATGACAAAGACGATATCATTGTGAATGCTGTAAGTAAAACAGTCATTGAGAGAGAGAGAGAGACAGGGGGGAGGGAGAGAGATTAATTTAATGGGTTTATACGTCCCAGTCAAGACAATTTCACTGATATTATACGTCACCAGCTAGAGAAATGTGATTTGAGATGTGAATTTTAGAAAACGAAGTAGAAAAAGACTACCATTTAGAAAGAGGGGTGAAGAAGACATTATTGTTAAATGTTATAATAAAAGGAGAGAATTTTCAGTATAAACATCGTACGTAAATAAGGTTGATATATCAAGAAGTTTATATTTACTCATTATCATTCTTCTTTGCATCGGAACAATAATAAACCTACTTGTATTGACATGTAATCTAGTGAATGTGTGTAACAATGAGGACATCGACAGTCTTAAAAAAGTGGCCAATCTTTGGAAAGATAAATACTTTTCTCGGTCCTACGCACATCAGTTTTTGTTTATGTAATTATGTGAAATTATTTGACGTCATTTTTATGTGACCCATCTGATCATGTTCATGCTTGTATTTCAGTGTTGTCCTGGTTATGTTGACACAGATATGACGTCACACAAGGGTCACAAAACTATTGATCAAGGTAGGTTAGGAACTAATATATCTAGTAACGATAATACCTATAATGAATGTTTTGTATTGGATACATTAAAAAGACCCGAGTGTATACATAAGATCAAGGAATCCATATCCATCCTTTATGTAACATGGTCCATAATTACTTAAATGGTAAAACTCATTTTTGACCAATGGAAATGGAATTATTTTTTAACTCATAAGATTTTAACAAAACAAACCAAGCGTTTTCAATATTTTTCAATTAAAGCAAGGAAAAATAGCTACGCTATATATGGTGTAGGAATAAAGATATTTTTGGTTTTCGCCTTTTATAATATGCCGTAAAGATCCAGTTCTTTTATATAAAAATATATCTTACAGAAAAGTGCTGACCAATCAAAATCCGGCATTATTTTATAAGTATTGATCACAGGAGCTCGTAATTAAATAACCTCCTTTATTATCCAACACCCCTTTACTATCCAAAACCCCATAAAATAACGAGTGTCTGTCCTTGTTTTATTTTATGGGGTTTTGGATAGTAAAGGGGTGTTGGATAATAAAGGAGGTTATTTAATTACGAGCTCCTGTGGTATTGATTGCGGAATAGAGTTAACCTTTCATTTCATTTAATTTTTATCACAGGTGCAGACACTCCATTATATTTGGCAATGTTACCACCCAACACTAAAAGTCCAAAAGGTAACTTCTTATCCGAGAGAAAAATAAAAGATTGGGGAAATGAGTGATATATTGTGGTCAAAATCAGCGTATCATCCCCAAAGTAGATAGTGCATGTTCTAGAAACGTGACTCTTTTTCAGATGACTTCAGTAGAAGGAAGATACTTAAGACTGGACAATTTATAAATATATGCAAATAAATAAACCGGAAACAAATAAAAGTTGAAATTTTAAGTCACAATGGTTGTTTGTGAAACTACATGTTTAGTGAGTATAAAGTGTGTAAGGTCAGAACCGAGATTTTCTGATACCAACGGGGCGTCGCCTCGTGTCGATCCCCACTGAAAATACTAGTAGAACTGTAGAAAAAATAATTATCTCGATCGATTAGTGAATGATTTGTCTTCCAAAATATTTAAATGTGAGAGTTTAGCAAGAACATGAAGTTTTGCTTTGAAAATATGAAAAGATTTCGACAAACACAAACACCGAAGTAATGTGCCTAAGTCTCAAACCTGCACTCTTAAAATATTAAAATACAATGTAATTTGGAAGTCAATATCCTAACGATCGAGGTTAGTAATTTTTTCTATAGTTCCACTTATATTTTTAGACTTGTGCGAAATGACATCAGTTGGTTTTAGAAAATCCCGAGTTTTTTATTTAGAAATCGTTCTGACCCTTCACACAGCCATCAGGTATAAAATGTGTTGAGTAGTTCTGTGGAAACCAAAGTGCAATATGTAAAGTGCTACCAATCAACAATTTGAAATACCAAGGACTTGATTAGTTTTTTATATCTACTACTTATAACTGTTCCACTACTAACAAGTACTTTGTACTTTTTTACTTTACAACAGCCTATAGAACCAAAAAGATAAAACAATTAAAAAAATATGAAATGAGCAAAAAGACAAAATAAACATGTATTGGAAACACTGAATATACACTTACAATACAAAATGGAGTGGTTGAATGTTTTAGAGAAACAAAACTATTCTTTTTTTTTTCAAATATCTACATTAAAATATTACAAATAAGCCTTATTTTTATATAATAACATTGTTTCTTCCATGTTATATGCCAAAATATTTCCCAAGGTTAGATGGCATAATTCACGACCCGAAAGGGGATTGCATTATGCCATCTAACCTTGGGAAATATTTTGGCATATAACATGGAAGAAACAATGTTATTATGAATGTCTTTGTTTCAATTGAAATTTTGTAAACAAATTACAAACCGGTTCCAAATAAATTTCTGATATCTTTTTGTGTGTTTGAGTGTTGTCGGGAGATTGTCTTTTTCAGTTGAATCACGGACCGCTTGGTTGTGTAAAGTGCAGTGGTCAATTCTTAAGAAAGTTTGTTTACAATCTATGTTTGTCAAAGCTTGTTTACAATCTTTGTTTGTATTTTTCAGTTGAATCACGGACCGCTTGGTTGTGTAAAGTGCCGTGGTCAAGTTTGTTTACAATCTGTTTTTATAGGCATTCCTTGAACGTTCGAATATACTTACAAACGATTGTGAATTATGTGTCCCATATATGGTTGTGACTCCACCCATATTTCATCACGTGACAATAGGAAGCTCCGCATCCTTACTCACGTGCGTGTAATATGCCATGTTATATGCGATGGCATAATACACGCTCCCATTGATTTCAATATAAAAAATATGCCAAAATAGTATTGATGCAATTATTATTAAAGAAATTTACATGAAAAGTAATAATAGAAAATAATGATTCAAAATTTATCCTTAAAAATGTATGAAATGCTTATGATTTTACTTTTTATAAGTCAGTTTTGAAATGAATGAAAACTTTTATTCAACCACTGACCTTCAGCTAGCAAACTGACAAAAACAACAGAATTTGCCCAAGTTGGATCGAAACCCTGTAGAGTTAGAAGGCTGTGGTATATAAATAACTACATGCTTCAGATGATCCGGACCCTAAGAACTATGAAGGCGAAGACTAAATAATTATGAAATGTTTTATTTCTTCATGCTATAAACAACCAACAGGTAATTTTAACTGGCACTTTGATCTTTATTTACAGGTGATTTTAAGAATAAAAAATATATAATACAACAATTGTCTTGATCAGAACCTGTCTGTGCCTGTAAATTAGCATGTGTAAAAATAAATTACCCTTAAAACCCAATTTAAACTAACTATGATATACTAGTAACATCAGAGAAGGAGAGAATGTAACATTTAAAAAAAACTTTAACCAAAATTAAAGAACTAGACTTAAGAGCTAGACAATGAGGACATTAAATTTTAGGGCAACATTGCCAAGTCATTCAAAAGAAAAGAACAAGATTGTTTTACTTAGAAAAATAATAACTTCTTGGCAGGCAAGCTGACAAATTTTCTTTACATTACTATGCTCCGATCTTCAAGCTAGCACTTTAAATTACACCACCATAGTTTAGGAAATTTCAATAAAATTTTTCAATATTGTGGATAATTTTACACAATTCTGATATTTTCTATTTAAATGATGATGAAAAAAAAAAAAAACTACTTCACATTTTGTGACAGCATGAGCGCAAGTTGACATTACAATGAAAAAATAAAGGGATTCAAACAAAGTTTCACAACCAATTTTACACAACAAAAGGATCAATTCAAAATACACAGAAAATTAACCTCTCTCTCTCTCTCTCTCTCATCATATTCAAAATGGTTACATAAGTACTTGTGAAAACCAAATACAGAGTACACAGAAATCCTACCTAAATTGAACAACTTGGAATCAGGAATTTGTTTTGGGTAATATTCAAGAGAATCATCATTTTAAAATATTTGTGCAACTTTATTTCAGTTTTGTGGCATGGCAATCAAGTGCAATGTAAGTGAAATGAATCAAAGTAAATATTCTTGAAAATTTTCATTTTCATATCTTTTCACTCTTGGGAATCAAAGTAAAAATAAAAACCAACACAAGAAAATTTACAGTTTAGATGTTTGTTTTTTGGTTAGACCACAACATTAATATTGTTAGGTAAGTTGACCTGTGTAAACAGAAATCTCATCTAATTAAAACAAAACTGATAGTCTCCCTTGTTTTCTGTTTTCAATTGTTTCAGTGTTATACATTATAGCACCAGTTAAATACAACCACACCTCTAAATTACCCTGCCTCTCAAAAAAAAAAAGAAAAAAAAAAATAAAACATATAGAGAAAAAAAAAAGAACAAGAGCTTTGCATAGTAGTTTTTTATATGCCCGAAAATTATTTGTCCACATGTAGATTTAATTTATTTAATACTGTTTTACTTTTTATTCAACATGCAAATATCACTTTGGTGTCTGTGAAACACTTTTACCCTTATGACCTTTTGCTCTGTGTATCTAAATATGAAAAACATTTCTGAAATTTGTTTTTGACATGTAACCGAGACCTGCATGCAATGCACACTTCAAAAAGGAATATTAAAAAACTTCAAATTTAAGTTTCCTTCATGTTGTGATCTTGACCTTTGACCTAGACTTCTATGCATTGCATTTTACATATTTTATTTATTTATTTACTGCACAACTGACAAACCTTCATAACACATTTCATTGAAATCTAACATATTATTATAAAGTGAACATGTGAATGTTAAAAAAAAACAAAACAAATGTTTGTTATCTGCATGTTTTGACCTTTCACCTTTGGATCTCTATGCATTGTGATTAGCATATTTTTTAATATAACAGCCAATCAAAACACATTTAATGAAAATTATTCATACCATTTCAGAGTTATGAAGATATGGAGATATCAAAAGTTAACAAATTTTACATTATTCTGCATGTTGTGACCTTGACTTTTGAATCTCCATGCATCTTGATCTGTACATCTTCATAAAACAATTAAAAAATCCATGACAGATTTCATAAAATTCTTCTTGCTGTCTCAGATGAAACAGACAGGAAACTGGAGAATGTTTGTTCAGAAAGATGGACAAGAGGTGACATCAAACATCAATATACACAGGTGATAACAATGGAATTCCTCAGATCTCAACGTGAAACCTCATAGCATTTGTGAAGGACAATTATTTCTATTGGCAATAGAATCACATAAAGTGACTTTTTCCCATTATAATGATGATTTCTCAGGAATATCTGACTAACATTATCCCTTTCATTCCACACAAGTGTTAAGAGGTACTGATCATGTGTTATGTTGACGGTTTCCAATGGTAAATTATAAATCTTCTATGTCATCAGAAGTTTTAACAACTGGACAACGAATAAAGAAATCTTTAATTGATTTCTTGATATCTTCTTTGACTGAAAGAAAATCAAAAATATTACCGGTATACATCATTAAAAGTAATATAAAAACAAATAATTTTTCTTTTTTGCTGTATATTCATTGATTATTTGCATTTATTCTTTTCTAATACATGTATATATAAAATTTATTCGATGTGTAAACAATGTGTTACTTTTAAGCATTTTGAAGGATAAAATACTTTTACACATGTAAATCTACTTTATTTAGCGGTAATCTAGCGGGGCTTTCTACTGATTTTAACAACCACTTTTTCAACATTTTGAAGTGCAAGTCAAATATAAACACTTTTATTTTTAAAAAAACACCGGATTAAAATACTTGTATTCACTTATACATGTAATATAAGTTATCTACTACTAGTATAATTATCATTATAATAGTTCTTTTTTGAAATTGAATTCTACCAAATGTGATGTTAAGACCAATAGAAATTATAGTTCTTTTCTGAAAGAATTTATACCATGTGTGAGTGCTCTAATTTATGATTGCACAAATAAGCAGCAACATGACATTAGCGCTAAAATTCGATTGCGTGAAAATAAGTACATTTACAGTAATTCTTACGGATACAGAATATACATATTCTGATGATAAAATAGATTTGAATTCATGATTCGAACGCAAGTTGCACATGATCTAGGAATGTTAATAACACATTAAGGATTTGATTAGGGATTTGTGGTACTGTGAAATCATCAATCTCAGTGGTTCTAAAAAAAAATGTCATTACGTAGGGGGTTGAATTCATGGTTATGACCGTAAAAATGAAAAATTGGCCCACAATGAAAATTGATGATTTAGCAGTATGTGAACTTTAGAATTAAATTTAATTAATTAAGATAAATCACAATGAAGAATTTATGTTTTAAGTCCGTCATGACTCTTTAACTTCTAGAGAGGTTGTAAGTTCTAAGACAGTGGAGAAACCAAATTTGCCCACAGAAACCACCAACCATTTGACAGGCAATTTATGAACTTTCTAACTCTATGACCTGTTTGACTGGGATTTGAAGTTAGGTACTGAGGTCCACTCTAGATTCTTTGACAGAGTAAAGATCCTTAATTCAAAATAAATTAAGTAAAGTAAAACTTCCTGTAGAAATCACTTTGATATGAAGACTCCCCCCCCCCTGCCTGTATCAACAAGACAAATATCCTCAAATTATGTTACAATATACCTGATATATTGCCATCTGTAGAAGTTTTGGTACTTGTTCCACCATTTTTATTTACAACTTTATGTGAAAGACTTCTGGCAAGAGCTTTAAATAAATCCTGAAATGAAATAAGAGCAGCTTTGTCAAAATAAATTTAAAACAAGATACATGTGTATAATAAATAGAGCTTAGCTACTCTGAATATCCACTCCATTAAAATAGTTTTAAACAAATATTGTTTACTAGAAAACCAACAGTAATAAATTGTGTTAAGTCATTTTACATGCCCGAGTTCCTGACATGTAATAAAACAATTGCTGTACAAAATTATGAACAGAATCATCTTTTTTATTATGTAATTTTTACTGCAAATAGTGCACAATTCTCAGATTTTTTCTCAACATTAGCTAAAAAGCATAATGTACATTTCAAATTTTGTCAGTTAAATCAGAAAGAACAAATGCAAAGAAATAACACTGAAGGATTCTTTGGAGTTTCCCCTTTGGAAACCTCAAAAGTAAATAAGGTAAAAATTGTGTAAATTAAACTTGTACAGATGCAACATCTAAAATATCTAATGTCTACCTGTTGTATGCTGGTTATTGATGTTTGAATAGTTTATAGGGGCCACTACATTATTCTTATTTGTAGCTCACAGATATGATTTGTGCAAATTAAAAATTACATGTCACAAGCATGCTGGTTATGAAATATCTATGGTCTAGCTTTTGTATGCTCATCATGGAATTTTTTTTTTTTTTTTTTTTTTTTTTTTTTTTGGAAATTTATCTGGGGCCCTCCATAGTTTTGGGGTCCCACAGCCAAAATTTGTGTAAGTTAAACAATATTATCTTAAGAAAGCTATTTTCAAGATTTAACTATTGTACATTATTCAAGTACTTTTACATGTACATTAATATACGTATATGATTTCCTGATTTAGGGTACCTGAGCCAAGGTTTGTGAAAATACCGGTACTAGTCTTTGGCTCGACCAAATTCATTATCATTATTGATCACTTGTACCAATGTTCAGAAAAATCTGACAAATGGTATGAAAATATAACAATATACAAGCATATCTACATACAAAACAGCAATCGGTTTAGAAAGCTGAATGATCTATAAAACTTTATACTTAAAGGAATATCGAAACGTATAAAAATTTATCTTTTACATAAATTTTTTTCACATACCTTTGAAGTTATTTTCCCAGATTTATAATAAGGAGTAAGATATTTAACAACTAGATCAGCAGCGTGTTTCAGTTCAGGATGACTTGAAGTACTGGAATGTTTTTTCTCTTTCTCAGTCTTAAGCTTTTTTGTGTCAACTTCTAAATGCTTAATGATAGACAGAATAGAATTTTAAAACATAAAATTTATCAGATCCATTTTTATAAATACATATGTAGGGGTTGTCGATTAGCACCATTTGGGTTTGAAATTGCCCATTCTCAAAGCTCAAAATCTCAATTTTTCTAAGAATGTTGGCAAGTTCTCAAACCTATTAAGCAAGCTGCCAATAAATAATGTAATATAATTTCCAAAATTAAATCATAGTTCCCTTCTCTATACAAGTAATCATAATATTAGATTTGATCCCAAAATAACATAAGAAGCCCTCTTAATTTTCCAAACTTCCAAGGTCATGATGATATCTGGATTCAGTGAAATAAAAAATAAAGACTGTGACAGTGCTGATGGTACAAATAAAGACAATAATATAAACATGATTTCTCACATTTTGACACAAATGTGTAAAATAACAGCATTCTATGTGCTTCTCTACAATTATAAGGCATTAGGTGTCTTGAAAAAAACCACAAATATCAACTTTAAATGCAAAAAAAAAAACAAACAAAACAAAAAGAAAAAAAACAAACAAACAAACAAACAAAACAAAACAAACAAAAAACAAACAAGCAAACAAAAAAAAACAAACAAAAACAAACAAGCAAACAAAAAAAAAACAAAACAAACCAACAAAAAACAAACAAGCAAACAAAAAAAACACAAAACAAAACAAACAAAAAACAAACAAGCAAACAAAAAAAAACAAAACAAAAACAAACAATGAAACAAGCAAACAAACAAAACAAAATTTTTAAACAAAAAAAACAAACAAAACAAAATTTTTAAACAAAAAAAACAAACAAAACAAAACAAAACAAAAAAAAACCAAAACAAACAAACAAACAAACAAACAAACAAAACAAAACAAAAGAACAAACAAACAAAACATAACAAAAAACAAAAAAAAAAAAACAAAAAAAAAAAACAAAAAAAAACAACAAGCAAACAAACAAAACAAAACAAAAAAACAAACAAGAGTTCTGCATGGCAGAGCATGATACGCCCGTCAAATCTGCAAGTCATTTATGTGGATATTTTGTTTATTATGAACTGTAAAGGGACTTGTTCATAATCAATAAGTCAATTCAATTATTCATCACAATGATACAAAATGCAGTGCACAAATCAACAAGTACAATAAAAAACAATAGTAATTATTGAGATTTCGGTATTATTTTCAGTAACAAAATAGACTTACCACCAGCCACACCATTTATATAATTTTACCATCATGTTCTTGTAACCTTCATCACAAAATTGAGGTAATCTCTAGTATACTGGGTTGTTTCAAAGACAGCAAGTTCTTCAGCCTACAACTCTATGTGTATCTGCTCCCTGGTAGAATAAATTAAGGAAGCTAGAGTTACGGTTCCTGAGCACTGCACTTTGGATCATCGTGGTAAGTAAGCATACCAAGTTTCAAGTCATTCTGACCATAGATGTCAGAGTTATGGGCCAGACAAACCCGCCGCGTACTCTGGCAGCACACAAAGGGGAATAACTCAAAAATTAAGGAAGCTAGAGTTACGGTTCCTGTGCACTGCACTTGGCATCATCGTGGTAAGTAAGCATACCAAGTTTCAAGTCATTCTGACCATAGATGTCAAAGTTATGATCCGGACAAACATGCTAACAGCATTCAAAGGGGAATAACTCAAAAATTAAGGAAGCTAGAGTTACGGTTCCTGAGCACTGCACTTCGCATCATCGTGGTAAGTAAGCATACCAAGTTTCAAGTCATTCTGACCATAGATGTCAGAGTTATGGGCCGGACAAACCCGCCACCAGTACGCCCGCCCGCCCGCCAAGGGTGATCCCATAATACGCCCCGTCTTTGACGGGCGTATAACAAACAAAACATAACAAAAAAAAACAAAAAAAAAAAAACAAACAAACAAACAAAACAATGAATGAGACATGCATGTAAAGCCACCTTATACTACAATCACTTGTTTATCAAAAAAATAACCTCAATATCATGTACATACATTGGGGCTTCTTGATCTTTTTATTCCCCTCTTATCTTCTGAAACCCCAACTTCGTCCAGTAAGTTTACATTTACATCTGTCCTTTCATCATCACAATTCTGTTTCAGTAAAAATTTCTGTATTGACATATTTTTATGCTCTCTATCCCGCATTTTGTTGTTTTTTGTCAAACTTTTAGTTTGAATGGAGAAAACAGAATTCCCATTAACAAGCTTTGAAGTACTTTCATCTTCACTCAGTAAAGTATTTTCAGACTTGAGTGTTTCAGAGTTTGAAGTATCACAAATGTATTCTGTTTCAGTCATGTCTATATCCTTTGAAGAATTTGTGTTCATATTAAGATCCTTCTGAAGTTTTAAACTTTTAACTTCAATGTCATCACAGCTAATATTTTGAACATGAATTTCATCATTAAAAGTAATTTTCTTTTCTTTTGGCTTGTCAAAAAAACTTGTAATTTTTTTGTCTTCTTTCTTAAAATTTGACTTTTTTCTTTTCTCTTTGGAAGCACCATCTTTCTTCTCTTTTAAAATTTCTTTCTTTACATTTAAATCTATTAAAGCACTGGCTTTCACAAAACTGTTTGTCATACTAAATCCTCCCATGTTTTCTGTAGCCAATGTTAGAACAGGTTTCATTTCATTCTCATTTGTATCAGATTCTTTCATTGGCTGTTTAATATCACATGACATGTCAGCACCAATTAAATCCTTAGATCCTTCAATATTTCCTGAAGCAAATGGTTGAGCTGACATCATCTCATACTCATTAGTATCAGAGTCTGTAATTGGTTGTTTTATATCACATGGTCTATCACAGCTGCTTGATTCTTCAGAGTCAGTTTCTGGTTCCAGTTTTGATAAAGATGGTAAAGTTGAACATGCAACAGACTCTGAAGTGGACATTTTATCCTTGTCATCATTTAACAGATCTTTGGCTGTTGTCCACTTTGGTACTAAAGACTCATGAAGTTGCTTAGTTGAGGTGAGCTGTTTAATATTTGAGACTTTTTTCATCACTGATGTTTTATATAAATTCACAATTCTGTTTGTTTTAAATATTTCATATTCTAAGTCTATAGCACAACATTTAGGTTCAAAATCCATGGCTGCTAATCTGTGTGGTATATCCTGATAGTAATTAATGAAATTTTTCTTTAATTCTTCTTCAAGCATACCAAGACAATGTTCTCTAGTCTGAAAGACATAAGTAATCATTCTGAATAACTATACAGTGTGTGTGTGTGTGTGTGTGTGTGTTATTAAACATACGTAGATAATGTCCTCAAGTATAAAGGACAAATACAATGTACACATGGTGTATCCAGTCCCCAGTCTCTACCAAGATACCTACATGCAAGAAGTTTGTGAGGTCTTGTTTTGAAAACAGACAAAAAGATTGGCAAGCATCAAGAAACTGAACCAACAGTGACTACATCTTGAAATATATGAATATCTACGACGACAAATCATTTACCTGTTGATCAAGGTAAAGGTAATTAACTTTCCTAAGGTTTCATTTATATTTTTTGCTGGAGTGAAATGCGATTTCACTCTTTCTGAGTTGATAACAGAAAATCTTTGGTTTTTGATTCAGAAACTGTTCTGACCCTACACACAGCAACAATGCATAAAGTGTGTTACGGTCAGAGAATTCAGACTTGAATGATTGTTGACAGATAATTTCATGAATAGTTTAATAATTACAAATAAATTTTTCACTATCATTGAAAAATGAAATAATTTATAAAGAAACATGAGTCAAAATTGTTAGTTTTATTAATTTGAAAATATGCTCTCAAAAATTGACAATTTGAACTTCTTCAACATTCCTATCAAGTGTGATATACAATGCTGTACATACTTTAACAGTAAGTTTTGGAATTCTTTGACTTTCAGCATCTCTGAGTGGGCACTCATCACTAGGAGGTACAAAATCAGCTACTGTTGATGATTCTTTACTATCTCCATCCTATAGAGAGTACAAGGATAAGACTTATCTCCCCTGCTATTGTATATGACTTACACTTACAGGTATATGTAGTAGCCATTACAATGTTGACTATAATATGCAGGTAACAAAATAACTTTTTTGCTAGTACAAAGTTGAAAAAGATTAATAAAAACAAATTTTGCCTGTAATTTGATTGAAAAAAAAACCAAATTAATTAATTAATTTCTTAATTACTTTCACAATCCACATTTTCAAGAAATAATTGATATTAAAAATTTTTTTTTTTACAAATTTTCCTATCAAATATCATCAAATCAAAATTTTTTGAAAAAAAATTGGAGTAAATTGGTGAGTTTAACAAATGAAAATTTTAAAAGTCACAAAAAATTAATTCCACTTCTGTACTGACCGACACATTGGAGCATAAAATTAAAGAATGCAAATACTGCTTCATATAATGAAATGTTTCTATTCATGGAAATTACAGTAATATTTACAAAAAATTTAAGTACCGCAAAGAACTTTGTGGGGTTAAGTGAAGTAATCGGGTAAGCTCTGGTCATGGCCAATCTTAGAAATGGCATATATTTTTTTTTATAAGGTATGCAACAAAATTTGGTTTCTGGTGATTATTTTGGCAACATGGAATTTAGTTCATCTAAAAAAAAGTCACAAATGGGATGATTTTGGAATAAAAATATACAAACTGGCAAAAAAAAAAAAAAGGTTGGTTTCTATCAGTATTGCTAGAGACAAAATACTGGAAGAAGTAATAGTGTTTAACACTTCAGTCAGTATTCTTTCATTCATAGGCAGGTAGCAGTCAGTTCTAGAATTTGACCATCTTTACGTTACTCAAAGGAAACTCACTCCTCTGCGTTTTTTGAACTCCTTCATTATAAAATTATGTCTTTGTTTTTTCTCATGCTCTTCATCATCTTGTCTAGAGTATCCACATTCCTCATCACTATCATTAGCTGTGTCTAAGTATGCATTCCATTCACTGAAAATATTATATAAAAATGTGCAATAAAAATGATAATTGTGGTGAATAAAAAGGTTGATAATCCATTCACACAAGCCTCTGGTTAATACATGTAAACCTTTCTGATATAATTTTTTTTTTGTGTTTCATTATGTTGCAGAAATAAACATCATAGTACATGTAATACAAGCAAACTTTAATCAGATTGCTAAGACCACTTCCATTTAGTGTGTTTGAAAACCTATTTATTATGGGAGACAATTATTAACCAATCTGGTAAACAAAAGTTGATCTTGCATAACTGATGATATCAGAAGGTAGACTTCTCGTTTTGTCTGGTGGCCATTGTTTCTGTTAAAAATCTGATCAAAGGGCCCTAGTGGCTGAGTGGTCTAAAGCTCATGGCTTTAATTACAGTGTCTTTCCTGGCCTATCCAAATCCAACAGAAACTAGTGTAAAAAAGTATTCAGTTTGCTCTTCTGAAGATTGGTAGTTTTCTCCAGGTACTCAAGTTTCCTAAAATATCCCAAAACTAGTAGCCTCAATATGATCTAAAGAATCTTGACTTGGGCATAAAATATACCATTTCTCATCTCCGCTTTACATCAGAAGAAAAGAATTTTCAGAGATAAAATGTTATGTGACAAAGCAAAAGATCACCTTCTTAATGGGTAAAGGATACATGTCATAATGTTTTGTTTGATGAACACATGAAAGTTTACATTAATTCTATAATAATAATAATAATAATAATAATAATGTTGTTGTTGTTGTTATTGTTGTTATTATTATTATTATTATTGTGATTACCAATTTCTTTGAGAGAATAATAAAATAATATTCAATAAAAGTACAAGTAAATGACTTCTCAGAATTTTATGAAACCCAAGATAAATAACATAGATTAAGAAATACAACAAACCATTTAGCCCCTCTTCTACCCCCACCATACATATCACCATCATCACCAGTGTCGTTATAAATTGCTCCTCCAGCACCTTTAGATTTCCAGTTTGAGTACGAGCCTCGTTGAAGTTCATCTAAAGATTTCTCAACTTTTTTAATATCTTTACAAACATCACAGGCACCATTGCAATCCGGTTTATCATCTCCAAAGAACATGGTTATCACCCAATGTCTACATCTGTAAATATAATAAAAATTACCAAGAAGTGTAAGAATATCAGTCATCACATTTTCATCTTGTCCATCAAAACTTTTTTCCCGAAAATTTTTAACATTTGTTCAGAATAAATACATGTACTTCAAAAATGGAAACAGACTAAAACATTTGGGTTATGACCAGGCCTCTAGAAACGGCACTTTTTCAGCAAAAAACGCCGGATTGCAAGCAAAAACGCCGGTTGTGAAAACATCCAACAGGCGAAAATTAATTATTACTGCACCCTTAATACCAATGATAATTATCTGAATCTGTTAATTACCTGTAATCATGTGATCAATATACAAGCATCGTTAGCCAGGACACGTGTTACATGGCTTGAACAAACAAAAATTTTTTTTTTTTTTTTGCTTTCAGACAAAAACCAGTCCTGATAGGCGATAGATTTATTGAATTCTTCTAAATAACCGATTTTTTTTACTCAATAATTTATAACTTCTTAAACAGTTTTATATCATATGATGTTGCTCTGATCATTAAAGGATAGATACCACGAGAAAGAAAATCAACCAGAAATGATGTAAGACCATTTAGATGTCTCTGATCTTTATTATATACAGTTGATGACTTGAAATGTTCATTTTACATTCGGTTATAGATAATTATATTAATAAAGGCTTTCTATAACGGTAAACTATCAAATATTAAACAAGTAAAGAAACTGACATTACAAACACAGACAAAATCACACATCGGTCGGGAAGGAGAGAGAGAGAGAGAGAGAGAGAGAGAGAGAGAGAGAGAGAGAGAGAGAGAGAGAAAGAGAGAGAGGGGCTGTTACCAAGGACGCAAATATTGTTTTACTGATTTTCTATAATCGCCGGTTGACACTGCCGGCATTTTTGGAGTGCTGGTTATGACATATAATGTTATTTTGTAATTAATTGTTACATATGAGCTAAATTATTCTGCATAATGCTGTAGTCAGCAAGTTATTTTGTTTAAATAACTTGTTATAACAGTAGTTTTCCCTGGGAGATAAATGACTATAGTTTCTGAATTTTACCTCTGAAAATCCCACAAAGACAATGACATACCTTGCTAGCAAATTAATTCTACATGTAGGTGTCCTGATCAAAAAATTTCAGATATTGTCACAATATCTTAGAAATGGATCCAAGTGTGTAATGTGGTATTATATACATGCAGATGAGGTCATTTCAGAAATTGTGCTTCAGAATTTTTAAACTAAAGTATAATCAGAAATAATTTACACTCAATTTTACAGAATTTTCTCAAAAACTAGATGAAAATGAGAAACAGAAATTTGGCTATATTTATACTAAGAGCTGGCCTAATATATCATGATGGTTTGAGTTTTGTATCATTTCCTACTTTGCCTCTGTACAGTGTAAATTTTACTAAAAATGCTCACACTGAAAATAATCTAAGTTTTTAACTCCACCTTAAATGGCAAGCTCCACCTCTTTTTACAATGAGTTGTTTTCAAAGTTTAAAAAGTGTCATGGGTGATTGACTAAATGACTGGACAACAGAAAGATTAGGCCAAGGGAAAATAAATGTCTGTATACTAGTATATGTTTGTAGAGAGAGGAAAAAATCAACAGTTGCCAAGCAAATGCAAGATCAATTGAAATTAATTTTTTTAAAAATAACCTGCAGTACATAAGAACAGAAGCATTGAACTTTTTGAATTTATTGCTAGTACAAAAGCAGTAACCAAGTAATCAAGTATAAATTACATGTATAAGGTTGTGTTTGTAACAAACTTATTTAAAATAGAGTGAAAATGTCTCAATAACAATGATAATTTAAATTATAGAATGAATATAATTTATACTAAGATAGCAATATAATTATAGTCAATCACTATTTAAAAGTGTCTTAAAGTTTTTTGTTGATAATAAAAATAAGTCCCAGTGATCTATATTTTTGTTCTGCTAGGACCTTTCCAAAGATGTACCTGTACAAAATTTCACTCTTATTTGTTGAAAATCACTTGAAAGTGACTAGGCAATGTAATTTGGCCACTGAGTTTCATTTTTTTTACATGTACAAAATAACATGTACATGAATTTTCTAATATCATCTCAAAAGTTTTTTTCAGTTTAATACATATAACTTCTGGAAGCATTATGGTAGGAAAACAATAAAACAGAACATTAATAGTTTTGGCCTTAATCTAGAACAAGTCATATTGTTGATTTCCTTCTTGCATAGTAAACAGGTTACATGAATAAGAAAGGTCATGACATATACTTATGCTTTATATGGACAAAAAGGTGGAGTTAGTAGACTTAGTGTGTCTACCACCATTGCAAAATTTGCCAAATTTTTCACAGTAAAGATGCATTACTGCAAATTATACATTATGGAAATCTTAAGTAAAAATTAGGCCAAGTGATTGTAAGTGTATTTTATCAAGAAAACAAAAAATATTGTCAGTAATTTCATTTTTACAGACAGATAACCGAGTGCAAAGTATTTCTGATTATACTTTACCGTCTTTAACAAGCAAACTGAAAACAATGAGTTATCCCCCTTTTACAATGAGGATTGTACCTCTATACATCTTTACTCTACCTCAAGTATATTATAATACAATTTGCTTTACTTCAGAACACTAATCTTAATGGCCGAAGGTAGCTTTGAAAAGTATAAATAAACCACTTGTAGAAATAACCCAAAAAAAAAAAAAAAATTTCACATGCACTGTAAATACTCAACTTTACGTCTTTAAAAAAAATTCTTTAAATCTGTTACATACAGAGTAAAGCCATCAGCAATGTCTAGTCTTTTAACATACTTGCAACATCAACAGCAGAAAGTTTCATGCATTCTTGAATTTTGCATTCCTGAACAAAATTATGTTTAAAGAATGATGAGGTTACCATGGTTACATAGATAAAAGTCTTCCTTACTTTGCTTCCTCACAGAATTTGACAAGTGCTTCAAAACTTTTTTGTGATGCTTCGGTCCGTTTTTTAGCCCCAGCTGTGTCTTTCTATAAACAAAAATACATAATCACACATTAGTATTTCACATGTACATGCTTGAAAGTTTCAAAATTGTTTGCTTTGATAAAGGTTATGTGAGTTATAAAACTGACAATGTGTTAATGTTTTTTTTTCCTTTTCTAAAATTTTAGATAGTCATGAATTGAACAAGCTGAAAAAGTTTACAGGATTTTTTGTACCATATATACCGGTATGTATAATTAAGCTAAAAATTTGCTGTATAGTCTTATATATGTCTAACGACTAATTTAAAAAAAAAAAATCAAAAAAAAAAAAAAAAAAAAAAAAAAAAAATGAAGAAGGGTGAAATTACTGGAAGTAACAATAAATAATTTTGTTTCTAATGATTAAAATTACATTAAAATCCTGCAATAAACATAGAATAATCTTATAAAAAATCAATTTAACATGGAAAACAATGGAAAGTGAAGAAATGTGAAAACAAAATCACCAAATCATAAAATACATGTAGCACTGACGTCATCGGGAGTGACATCAAACCTTGGAAAGTTCTGTAATGTGAAAGACTTCCAGCATAGTACTGTCTGTATAAAGGCTAACACTACTTACAGTAAATCTTGAATTTTCTTTCTGTATTAGAAAGGCTACTGTATCTCTTTCAGCTCTGGAATAATACAATCTACAATATGACTGTTTACCATCTCTACCAGCTCGGCCAGACTCCTGATAATAACCAGCCATAGATTTAGGCATATTCCAGTGGGCAACAAATCTGAAATAACACAATACTCTTAGTACATTGTATATGAAAATATTTCTGAATGGCAAACATCTAAATAATCTATGGAGACAAATTATATGTACAACAAAAATGTTACAAATTCCTGCCTCGTTTTAACTTCATGTCATTGACTCAACATATTCCTTTCACCTCATTTTTCTTTTCTTAAGAGAAACTGTTGTAAAATATTCTTTTTTACATAACTCTCCTTTCTTTAGAGATTTGGCACACCTCTTTCACTTCTTCACTTGTTTTTTTTTAAATACTACACACCATTTAAAATCAATATTTTTTCCTTTAGAGGTGTTACATATCCCTTTCTTCCTACCTTTCCTTTTATTAAAGATATGAAATCCACCTCACTTTTCATCAACTCAAAAATGAGATACACAGAACACTCCTTACACCCCACTGTTCCTATCTTCAGAGATGTGATTATCCCTTCAATCTTCATCCCTCTACTCTAATTATTATAAATCTGACACACCCATTTCATTTCTCTAACCCTTCCCTTTAAACTTTAACATCCATATTCTCAGAGATGTGACTATCCCTTCAATCTTCCTTCCTCTACTCTAATTATTATAAATCTGACACACCCATTTCATTTCTCTAACCCTTCCCTGTAAACTTTAACATCCATATTCTCAGAGATTTGACGTATTCCTTACACTTTTTCATTCCTTCTTGGAGGTGTTACACACTACCTCCTGTTTTTCCTTTTAAGTTTGACACACCTCCTTTACCTTTCCATCTCAAAAGTAAGAAGTATAACACATGTTTCCATCTTTCCACCTTTCAGGCTTAAATGTGTTCTTACCTCACATTTGCCTTATCAACACCCATTCCAAAACTGATAGTGGCTGCTATAATTGGAAACTTTCCCTCCATCCAACTGGTTTGAATTTCTTCTCGGAGGCTTCCTTTAAGTCCTGCATGATAGGGTTTGGAAGGGATACCTTTCTTTGATAGTTGACCAGCAACTTCAGCACAAGCATCCCTAGTTCTACAGTAAACTATACCACAACCAAATTCACTCTGTAAAAAAAATAATAATAAAAATAAAAAACAAATTAATATTATTAATAAAACAGAAAATACCAACAGAACAGTCTTGCTTGCACCTTTAATTTACTAAAGCATTTTAACCAGAACAAATGGTAGACTCAAAACTTTCTCAGTACAATTAATTACTCTCATGCTCATTCTGGAACCAATACAAGAGCACTTGAAGTGCAATGCATCAATTAGTAGAAAAACATCTGTATTGAGCACTGAAGGTTGAAGAAAAAGCATGAGGGAAGGGTGAAGTAGCAAGACATACCTCATAAATTCAATTTGCCATGTGATTTTAAAGCTGCATTTAGTTTTCCAAAGTAAAAATTAAAACGTTGCTAATCTAATTAATGATGTTCCTAATGAACAATGTTACATTTGGTTCAACAATAAAAGCTCGAATAAATACAGAAATTACAGTATTTATCCAGTGAGATGCAGCATTTGGGATCTAATATTAGAACCTGGTTACGTCATCAAAACCTGGGTCATTTAAACACAACTTTCAAAACGGTGAAATACGATAAATTAAACACAGAACTTTGTTGAATTTGTCATTTGTGATTTAGTAAGGGATACATAACACCATTTCAAATACATCTGGATATTAATGAAGGACAATTAATGCAATCTGTCATGTTTCACCTTCGATTCTAGGGTTTTCCGTACATCTGTGCGCATGCTCCAAGCTTTAATAATTACCATTGTAAAACACTGACCAACCGGTCAGAGGATTCCATTTATTTACAGCTAAAAGAAATGAAATTTTAGAAAATGAATGTCACAGATCGTGGTTAGAAGATATCTATTTTTAAAAAAATATATTTTTAGAAAATCAAAAAAAATTCAAAAAATTGAAAAACTTAATGCAGCTTTAAGTTTAGGTCTATTAAAAGAAGATTTTTTGGTTGCCTGACCCTGTTTTTCCACCCTTATGACAACATAATTCATTATTTAAAATATATCAAATTTAAATAGCCTACAATTTTAATGTCTCCTCTTTATGTTAAAGCCTTTAAAAATGACCAATACTTTTCCATACATAACTTGACTGTGCCATGTTAAACATTTTTAAATTTATGTTCTAGTAAAGTACATGAATCAGGTTAATATAGTGCCTGATAACAGCTTGTTATCTTCAAGTTTTTACACAGTATAAAAAAAAAAAATACAAGCAATTGATAGCAAAGCATATTGGATTTGCCAATTATCCAGTTAATAAGTGGGAGACCAGGCAAAAATTAGTTTCAAAATATCAGAATAGCTAATTGTCAAGCAGAAAGTTTACCCTACAGAGGGAACCAAAAAAGTTGCCAAGAATGCTTATCTAGTAGAATTCATTTCATATAAAGTGAATTTGCTGATAGCTGTAAACAAAATTATAAAACCCTTCATCTAACTGCCCAGTAGTCTATAATATTGGCAAATCTTAATTTTCTGGCTGTACTTTTTTAAATTTAAAACTATAAAAAAGAAGAAATCAACCATAAATAAATTAATCATCCTACCCAATTATCTACTTCAGATTCATTGCCGTCCAATTTTTCGAGACAAGTAAGAGCAAATTTATAAAGGTCTTCGTATGGATCTCTAATCACTTCCTTCATGACTACATCATAATAAATGTTTGGCCTAAAACAGCTAGCTTTAAACTTTGCCAGTGGGTCTTTTAACTCGAGTTGTTTGACAATGTCGTCCACTACCTGAGCTGTGGCAGTAGCTGTTAGAGCTATGCATGGAACATTTGGCATTTTACGTCGAAATGATCCAAGTTTAAGATAATCCGGTCTGAAGTCATGACCCCACTGAGAAACACAATGTGCTTCATCAACAACAAAATATTTTAGAAGTTTTCTTTTAACTAATGACTCTGTTAACAATTTAAAATTTTCAGTAGAAGCTTGTTCAGGAGTAATATAAAGAAGTTTGGTTTTTGGCTTCTCTTTCTTCAGGTCACTTAAGACTCTTTTTCTTTCTTTTTCTGTTAGCTTAGAATTAATAGTTTCAGCAGGAATCTTTAAAGCATCAAGATGATCCAGCTGGTCCTGCATGAGCGCGATCAAGGGGGAGACAACTATTGTGATTCCAGAGACAGCAACAGCTGGAAGCTGGTAACAGAGGGATTTACCAGCTCCTGTTGGCATAGACACGAATACATCTTGTTTACCTGTAAAATAATCAAAATAAGCACGTAAATTTTAGGTTGTGTAAGGAAACATTTAAACTGCATACAGCTGATAAAGATTTGTATACATGCACTTAAATTTATAGTGAAAATTAAACCTATTTAAGAAGACTATAAAATGTTATATACAAGAGATGCTGTAAAAAGTGGCCTCTGTTAGTCTTCAAGATTTAACACATGATAAAGTGTCCATAACACAGAAGGAAAAGTTTACCAAAAAAGAAAGTTGGGTTGAGTAATGATATTTAACATCCCAGTCAAGAATATTTCACTTATATTGAGACATTTCCAGATATAGGAGAAAGGGCAGAAATTTTGTCTGTGTGTTGCGCTGATGGCATTATGCAGCAGGGTTCTTTATTGTGTCACACCTAATGTGACAGGGGACCTTGATTATTTTAAGTTCCAATCTGAAAGAACAATGACTTTCAATTCGTAAAGCCGAGTGTTCGGCAAAAGAACAGTCACCACCCACTTTCAAGTCTTGGATCAGACTGAGCTACTGCAGTGGTACCACAAAAAGGGAAATAATAATAATAATAATAATGATGATGATGATGATGATGATGAAACAATGGAGATAGATTGAAATTTCATAAAAGTTATGGTTAAATCTGTGTGTACTGTGACTTAACCGTGGTTTAAAAAGACAGAGGCTCAATTGCAAAGGTTACTGCACCAACCCATCCTTTGTTTTGATATCAGATAAGTCATAATGTGTTTCCGCTGTACATAACACTGTTCCAGATAAACTTTAGATGGTTCACTGGAACCCCATCACATCATGACTGTGTCCATGACAGTGTTTGGACCATAAGTTGGCCATAACCCTCGGATTGATATCAGATTACACTGTGGAAAATCATAGATCTTTACAATTCCATGTTAAAACGTAAAGCATAAATATTTAGAGAAATAACGTGAATTGGGAATAAATAAAGAAAAGGGTAAATTGTTACACAATCTTTATCATACATGTATGCCTACCCTGAAGAACAGTGCGTACTGCTCGTTTTTGGAGATCGGTTTTGAACTCTTTGTGCTTAAATTTAGTCTGTAAAACATGGTACATTTTCTCTTCTAAGTTTTGTTTTTTCGACATGTTTCTCTGTATAACGTATCAACTAATTTTAACTTATTGAAAACATTTTTAAAACTGCAGACGAAAATTTGCTGTTTAAGTGTTGTGGCATGACAAAAGTCTTTACTAGAGAATCTTAAAGGTACAACAAAATCAGTATGATCAGGGGAGACAATTCTAATGTCACTGTAACCCGGAAGTTGTAATAGAAGACGATATCAGCTCGTCTATTCAATCACGATTTCAGATTTGGTAGTCTCTACTTATTTGATTGGTAAGCTATTGTTTTTAAAATTTCTGGGGAAGTTGTTTGTTTGTTTGTTGTGTTGTGTTTGACTTATTAAGATCGTTGTTAATATTTCTTTCTACTTTATCTTTTTGACCCATTGAAGCCTATTAATCTGTTAATCAGTGATGCCCACGACTCTCATTTTATCTTCGGTAAGTGGTCGATGTTATTTAACCAGTGTCTCCAAAAAAGAATCAGCCAGGGTTAATTTTGACTTGTGGTCAACTTTGATTACAACTTAATTCGCAATTTTTCTTTTTTCTATCCATCTTTCTTTTTTTAATTTTATTTATTTATTTATTATTGTTGTTATTTCTTATTTCTTATTATTATTATTATTAGTTAAGTAGTGCAGTAGTTTTAAATATAGATATTGATAATATATAAATTTATACAACTTTTCACTGTGTTATATGAAATAGCAGTAGGATTTTTTGAAAAAGTGTACTCTATATATATGGATTCTTTATGAAAATGACAAATTTTAACTTTTTATTAAATTTTGTTAGTGTTAAATATATTATTTGTTAAAATTTTACAAACTAATGCATAAATAACACTGAAAAAATACCCCCCCCCCTCTCTCTCTCTCTCTCTCTCTCTCTCTCTCTCTCTCTCTCTCTCTCTCTCTCCCTATATATATATATATATATATATATATATATATATATATATATATATATATATATATATATATATATATATATCTTTCTCTCCCCTTAAGGGCCCAATTTTAGCATAGATACAAGAAGACATATAATATATTGATATAATAAATAATTTTTTATTAGGCAAGTACTGTATGTTTGTGTCATGGAAATGTCATAATTATTTCTGTACAAATTCATGGAAGAAACAAAGTAATCCAAAATGAATGTGATATTTTAATGTATTTGAGGTATAAAGGACAATCTATCTATTTTGTGGCATAGAGTTTATGAAATTTGTTTAAATCTAAACAATTCATTTCTGAAGAATGTAACTCACTGTTAAGGCTGTAGAATCATTTGTCAAGGGTTTGATCCCTAGTCCCACTGCACTACACAACATTTGCTTTGGGCCACCGGTATTTCAGGGTAAAAAATCAAGGTTTCCAATAAGGCATACAGACTATATTATTTTATTCACCAATATCCCAAATCACTGTTAAAATTTCCTTACCATATATTATTCAATAAGTATTAAAACCAGTCATCCAGGTTAAACTTGTTGACCTGGAATCACCTCTAAAGTTGAGATATCAATATTGACTCAAAGACTGACTGGTTGTAATATATAGCTGTAATGGATTTCCAACAGGTCATAGTGTAGTATAATAATGATAAAAATAATTCAATTTCCTTTATTTACACAATAACTCCTTCAGTATGTTGATTTACAAATTTACATAGAATGTAATTTCTGTGTATACCTGTATAGTGTATACAATTACTGTAAGTCAGAGACCACCATATTGAAAATCTACCGGTAATTCTATCACAAAATTTGGTACTATTTATATTGCGATACTGATATATTACAGAGTGTATTTGGAGGGGTAAACATGCACATGAACACACATACACACACACACACACACACACACACACACACACACACACACCAAATATTCAAAAGACATGCAGTTTCAAGAAGTAGCTGTACACATATTTGTATAGACCTCAAGTTAATTTTGCTCTGTTACTGTTGTATAACTATCTTTGATTATATTTTTCACTTATATTAACAGTACATTTAGTACTGCTAAACTAGCAAAGCTAGGGGAAGTCTAGTACCTGCTAATGTATCCACATTATATGATGAAATATTGACTTTAATTTTTTGTTTTATAAATTAGAATTTGAAAAATTTGATGAATCAATATATTTATTTATCACAAAACCTTACAAAGCTACTGCATAAAAAATTCTTATATATAAATGATAATTCAATATTATTGTAATATAATGTACCATCCTGTATTGATTAAATCAAGAAATCATTTTAGTAAAAAAAAAATTGGATCTACAGACTTGTAGGACAGAAAACAGATTCAGACAGAATACAGGCTCATTGGAAAGAATACAGATTCATTAGACAGAATAGAGACTCGTTGGACAGAATAGAGACTCATTGGACAGAATACAGACTCGTTAGACAGAATACAGACTCGTTGGACAGGACTCATTGGACAGAATACAGACTCATTGGATGGACTTTAACTGTAGGTAAAATTTAATGTGAATTATTTTTCATAATGCATTTTAATTTTATTTTAAAAGCATCATATATATTCTTCATGTTATATTTGTGTATTTTTATTTGACCGCTCCTCTTTTTTTTACAACCGCCTCGGTTTCTCAGTGGTAGAGCATCGGCCTTGAGAGTGGACATCAGGGTTCAAACCCTGACTGGGTCCTACATAAGGCATTAAGATTTGAGATACTGCTTCTTCATCTGACACTCAGCATTTAAGGGACATCATATAAACTGGTTGACATGTTACAAGGACACTTGTCAGTGGTATACTGATTTAGTTAGCTAGCAGTTCAAAAAAATACAAAAAAATGTCCTGCCTGTGTGTTAGTTCAAGGCAGACCACTCGCACATCTCTTGCATACACAAACTTTATTTTAGATAAATCTTAGAATAATAACCTTACTCTCATTATAAATAGCTAAAAATTGCTGATGTGATGTCAAACAAAATAACAACCAACCAACCAGCTCTTTTTTACAAGAGCAAAAAATTATAACATCAGTTCACCACTATTTTTATTTACCTTTTTTGTACAGTTTTTGTACAGTTTTTGTACAGTTTTTTACTATCATTTTGTATATATACTGTAAGATATTGCTTTAGTTAAAGTTGCCTCAGTTAAAATTAACATCACAGTTAAGATTAATATTGTTTTACCTTTATCAAGCCAACACCAGTTATATATATTAAAATGTTTCAACTTCATTGATCTGCATTTTTATACAAATCATTAAAATGAATTTGTATGTAGTTTATTTTGTGTACAGCTGTCACTTGTACAAAGTGATACATCAAACAGATTGTTGTTATTGATTGATCTGATCTACATCCCCTAACTTAAGCCATATTAGAACTTCTTTAAACTGGGATTTCATTGATAAAAGGAAATGCACCAAATCTTTTAGCATTAGTGAATTCATATTTGTTGCTTAAATTTTTACTGCAGTTGATTTATCTTCTTGATATACTGCAAGAATCTTTCTAAAAATTATCCCTCTCTTTAGAAACTGATCAAAACTGGTCTAAAATAAGCACACTTACAATCACATTGCCTCTCAAGGCTTCAATTTGAATCTCGGTCTGGCCTTGGAGATCCTAATATTAAAAACTATAGTTTAACCTAATCCTACAACTGACAGCGATTCCCACTTAGCCAACATTTTAAAATTAGATAATCAATTAAAAGATAAAAATAAAAAGGGGGAAAAATTATAATTTTTAATCTCATATGACATTGGTTTTATGGTACAATATAGTACCTTTTTGTCATTTTTAATTTTGTGTTTAATCAAGGAAGTTTGTATGTTAAAATTTCCTTCAGCTCTTAATTTTTAACACTAGTTGAAAAAGACTCGCCATTTGGAATTACGTACTTATCAAATAGCTAGGTGAGCTATCTGTGACATTGTTGACATCTAATAAGATTCAATGTTGCTTTTTCACTGCTTTATAAATGTATGAAGACTTTACTTAACATATTAACATTAACAAGAAGTTAAATGTGGTCTTAAAACTTTTTGTATACAAAATCAGATAGTATAAATGTTCAAAACTTATGTTGGCATTGGCCATTTACTGGATTTGAAATCAAATATTGCCGTTTACTTGAATAGTCAGGTGATCTTTTGTTAGCATTTGAGGAAAACCCTTGTGCAAAGATGTTCATATGCTAAGAACTGGCTTAAAATAATACTATTACCTTCCTCCATATTTGATGAAGACTTGTTTAGTGGTGTGTTTTTGTAAGACACATTATTCTTTTAAAAAATGTATTATGAAATAAAAATATTCATAAAAATATTACAAAAAGGTGTGATTTATATGCAAAATGACAAATAGCTTGATATGTGGAACAAACGTTTTACAATACGGAGCTCAATAAGAACAAAAACGTTTTGTCTTATTTTGCTTATTTTAACCAAAAGAATATAAGTTTAACTTGAATAAAATTTATAATTAGTATTACACTCTTTAAAATGATTTTTAATATTACCAAAGAAATATTCTGAAAAAGACTATAGCAAAATTTTTACAGGTGAGATCTTAATTGTTTATTTAACCATGTTGGCTAAGTGGGAATAAAACATTTTAAAATGTTGGCTAAGTGGGAAGACACTGTGTAGTTTGTTAGTTTATTTAATTGTTATTAAAACATGGCAGCCATGCCCTATGTTTTTTATTTTTTTCTTATCACAGTTTATATTGATATGATACAATCTATCATTTCAGACAGCCCTCAAAGTGGGTTTCAAAACTAAGTGGCCAGCTGGCCACCATATTAAATTTTCTGGTGGCCAGTGGAAATTCTAAGTGGGCAGACGAACTTTTCTTCCAAATGATGAAAAATTAAGGCAACTTTTAGTTATGGAAAACAAAAATGCACATTTTTAAAATTGACTTACAATCACTTACATAAGTGTTATTAATAACAATAATGATGATGTAAAGTGTCCATTATACTGCCTGAACAGTATCATTATATTGCAACAGTACCATGAAAATTCTGTAACACAGAAATAATATCTGTTCTCTAGTCACAAACGTTCAAATTTAAAGTGGACAAGCTGGCCACCATTTACAAATTTTAGGTTGCCAGACACAATTCCAGGTCGATTTGGCCACCATTTTAGTAGACAAAATTGAGGGCTGTCAGACCAGGTACCTAGTTACTATGTGGTATGGGGTTGCTTGGTTTTGTCTTAAGCTCTAGTTAACCAATATACTTGTAACATAATTTTATTGTGTTTAGATTTGAGTTTAGTAATGGTATTTATTTATTTATTTATTTATTTGTTTTATTTATTTGATCTTTTTTGTTTTTTTCCTTTTTGCTTGAAATAAAACTGTGTAAATTATATTTTTTGGTTAGTTTATTATTTGATTATAAGGAGTTTTTAACTCATAAAAATGATATGAAAGCAACAGCACTGTGTTGATAGCAACATTTTCAATATGCAATATATCATTCAGTTTGGAGCAATTACCATGTTTCTATCTATAAAATCATTCCCAGAGATCATCACTCAATCTGCCGGAAGATGTTCCCTTGATATGTTTTATAATTGTTCTCAGAATGATAAATTACAGGTGGCCCAGGGCTTTGAAATCTGTCAAATTAAAAAGCCAGGTTGCCTAATGGATTTTCTTGGATGTCAATTTTTTTTATTAATGAACAGAACATTTGAATGATTTTACAAGTGTGCATTTTTGTATGTTTTACCTAATAAGTTAATAAAACACTTTTGGAACAGTATAAATTATTCTGATATTTTTTGGTAATTGAATTTTTTTCTTTCTATTTTTTTTTTTTTTTTTTTTTGCTCCAGAAAAATAAATGCTATTTTAGACCATAAAGGTTATACCTGGGCCAGCAAGTTTCAAAAGTTCATGACCTTGGGGCCATCTTCTCATCTTTTCTTACAGCGATTGATCTAAAAATATATTTTCATATTTTAATAACGTCACATTTACATTTCCATTTTGCCCTGTGGAGCTATATATACTAGTATTTCACTTTCTCAGGTTGTCCTGCACAAACAGATTTTATATTATGGCAATCAGAAAAGCCATAAAAACCACTTCAGATCATGACATTTATAATGATAAGGATAAGACTATGCTCCATTAAGATTTTAATGTTGATTGCAAAATTATTGAATCAAGCTATTTTGAACTTCTCTGTGAAAAATAATGTTCAAAAATTTCACAGAATTATAGGTGTGTGTGGGGGTGGGTGGGGGTTGGAGGTTAGAAATTTCAAAAGGTATTCCAACTTATACAGAGAGCATATAGGTATGTGTATGTTGTTTAAGGATTTGAATATGAGTGTTGACATCTGTGTTACAATAGTAATAATTGTCACACCGTAATAATAACACCTGTAATTAACATACCTGTATATATCTTTATTTTTTTAACAGTTTATTGTTTTCAGGAATTTTATCATTGTTTTTATGGTTGAATCACCTCATCTTTCTTGTGGTTAACAATTTTGTTTGGTTTTAATTAATTAATTTTGCTTGTCTATCATAAAAACCAGTTTTACTCTCAGATTTATTACCAGCAGTGGCACCAATACAGCCTTGATCCACAGTTTATGATACGCCAATCTTTTATCAGTAAATTTTGAAATACTAGTACTTAAACATATGGCAGCTACACACATAATTTGAGAATTTCTTTGACTACTATATATATATATATATATATATATATATATATATATATATATATATATATATATATTTAATGTCTTGTATTCACAGCTAAAAGATATAAAACCATGATATGAGTATGACAATATGATTAGAAGAGAGCAAGAAAATTCACCACGCTATCCTGATGCGAGCAAGACCGAAAAATGTTCTAATTTTGTTGGGAATAGTTTGTTTTTTGCCCATATTTTGGATATCATTGTTTACAAAACAAGGTAATTATGTTTATTTATTTTTGTGTTTTCTTATTTCATGGTATTACAGTAAAACCCGCTATAACGACTTAACAACTATCTTTATGAAAATACCACTTGTCAATTAAAACCAATGTTTTAAAGTTTCTTTGCTGCACATTTCAATATTTAAAACCTGTATATAAGGCCTAAAATAAAATTAACTTTCTTTGCTGTTGACTGCCCGACCCACTTGAAATGCCCCTACCCAAAAAATTTTATTGCCGTCAATTCTAATTTCTTTTTTTTAACTTCTCATTCAACATAAGAAACAGTATTAAAGAACAATAACCCTGTCAAGTGAGACGACCTGTGATCAGGTTTATATGGTAGTAAGAAAAATTTTACTGTGTTTCTCCATGGGAGAAAACACAAGGAGGAACAAAGAAGACTTTAGTTAGTCAAAAAATTGTTAAGTATGATTTAAAGAGACATATGAAACCAATTTAAACTTTTTCATAAGTGTTTTACATTGAGTTTTCAAAAAATTAATTAATTTTTTTTCCTACCTACCTACTCAGATGTGAAAAGCATGGGTCGAAAACAAAGAACTTTTTAAGTCAGGCCTAATGACCATCTATTCTTAAAGTCATTATTTTCTTAAGTTGGATATTGGTGGCCTTTATACACAGGTTTTAATGATTTTGATTTTTTCTACTGCTGTTCTTAGGAATGTACATAAAATTCTTTGGATAATTATGGCATTATTACGATAATACATGTATTATTTTGGTGTAAATATTTTCCTTGTTACATGAATGAATGGAAAATTTAAGTGTAGCTTATGAATTTTTGCGCTAGTTTCACTCTTAAACTTTCACATGAAATTTCCCTTATTCGATTTAAATCAGATGTAAATGAGATCCTAATGTTATCGTATAGTTTAACTTTCAGTCATGATTTCATTCAATGAGGTCCTAATGTTATCGTATAGTTTAACTTTCAGTAATGATTTCATTCAATGATGTCCTAATGTTATCGTATAGTTTAACTTTCAGTCATGATTTCATTCAATGATGTCCTAATTTTATCGTATAGTTTAACTTTCAGTAATGATTTCATTCAATGATGTCCTAATGTTATCGTATAGTTTAATTTTCAGTAATGATTTCATTCGGATAATATGAGTCAAATTTAATTGAGTATTGTTGTTGCACTTCCCTTTCAAGTCATTTTCACTTCTATTAAGACGGGTCAGTTTTTGGATGGTGGATGAAACTGGAGTTCCTAGAGAAAACTCTGAAATCTTCCACAACTGAATTGACACGATTCTTGCGTTCTGTCCTAGTATTACTTACACCTGGACAGAAAGGTGCTGTCATCTTGGTTCCTAAAATAGGAGAAATAAGTATGGTTTAAAAACTTTCCTTAATTTTATATAATTTTTTAAACTGTAGTCTAAAAAAGAATATAAAAAAAAATAGACAAGTATCTAATTCAAATTAACCTAAACATAATTATACTAGTATATTTATCATAATTTCATAATCAGTTTGAGAGCCTCTGTGGCCAAGTGGTCTAAGCACTGACTTTATGGGTCACAGCGCCTTCCGCTGCTTAGATTACAATCAAACTGTGGCAGATCCTAGTGTGAGAAAGTTTATCAGTTTTTATGTCAAAGCATGTTTTCCTCTATTAGGGTATTCCCTAAACTGACTACATAATATAAGTGAAAAATTCATACATCAACTCGTCAAGGCATATATGTGTATGCACTATATAAGTCTATTACTCTTCTCCTCTTCATAAACGGGGACCTTAGTGGCCGAGTGGTCTAAAGCGCGTGCTTACGGATCACAGTGCCTCTCACCACCTGGGTTTGAATCCCACTCTGGACAGACCCTAGGGTTAGAAAGTTTGTCAGTTCGCTTGCTAAAGGTCAAATTTTTTTTCTCTGGGCATTCCAGTTTCCTCCACCATCCCAGAACTGACTGCCTCAAAATAAGTGAAAGAATCTTGACTGGGGCGTAAAACACCATTACTCCAGTCCATTCCTCTTCATAAGCAATTTAAATATTTTGATCTAATGCATAAATCCCCACATTTATCCAATATAAAATAATCATTCATTATAAACAGGTTTGAAATTTTAAACTGAAAGTCAAATATATACGACACAGTTATATATCCATATGTTCATTACCATATAAGATAGGAATAAATTAATCTTTGTAGTAACTGCTGAGAATATATGAGAATAATTAACATAGAGATAATAACAAGACCCGCCAGCCAGGCTTGTATGTAAATTTTGGTAGATGTATGGTATAATGGAATAAAAAAATTATGTAATTTTACTATCAGTATCAAATACATGTTAGGGTAGTAAAATGATTTCTGAAATTTATACTGAGCTTCCATGGAACTCAAATGTTCTACATACCACTGCGGTAGTTCAGTTTTTAGAGTGCTTGCTTCGTAAGTTGGAGGTTCATGGGTTTGAACCCCAACTGGGTCTGACCCAAGACTTGAAAGTGAGTAGTGACTTTTTTTTTTGCCAAGCACTCAGCATTACATAATGAAAGTCGTAGTTCGTTCAGATGGAAGCTTAAAATTAACAAGGTCCTGTGCCACGGTTGGCATGGCACAATAAAGAACCCTGCTGTATAATGCCATCAGCCCAACACATGGGTAAAATTTCTGCATTTTTGCCTATAGAAGGAGATGTCTCGATATAAGTTAAAAATTCTTGACTGGGACATTAAACACCATTACTCAACTCTCAACTCAAATGTACTACGACACCTGTCACTGCCTAGGTTCCAATCCCACTTGGGCAGATCCAAGTGTGAAATAGCTTACCAGTTTGCTTGCCTAACATTGGTGATTTTCTCTGGGCACTCTGGTATTCTCCACCATTCTAGAACTGAAAACCTTAATGTAAGTGAAAGAATCTTGACTAGGCATAAAACATGTTAAATCCAGTCCAATCCAAAGTTCTAGTTTAAATATCCATGTATACAATACAAAACGATCAACTGTAAGTAATTTGAGAAGTGTTTAGGTTAGAACAGTTTTATTTGGATTTTTTCCATTCCATCCTTCGTGAACTTACAATGTTTGATATAAGATGATATAACTGTTACATAGTCTTGTCAGAAGGTGTAACTCTGATATAAATTGATGTTTTATTAATAGAATAATAAATTCCCTAAACATTCATCTGATCTGGATGTGTTTTCTTGATCTCCTATCTTCTGTACTTATGGTTGGCTCTGAAAACGTAAAAAAGTTCAATATGTTGTTTAAACATGTACCAACTCAGACTTATTACTCATAAATTTACACGTCTGGTCTGTTTTCCAAATTACTTATATGGGTCCTTTGTGACTAACTGTTCAGAAGCATGTATAAAGATCACAGTACCTCTCACCACCTTGGTTCCCACTCTGGGTTAATCGGAGAGTAAGAATGTTTGTCAGTTCTTTTTCTGAAGGTTATTTGTTTTTTACAGGTACTCTGGTTTCCTCTTCCATCCTTAACTGACAATACAATGTAATATATATATATATATAACAATATAAGTGAAAGAAACTTGACTGGAAGAGGTAAAACTCTTATTACTGCACTGTACTATGCTGTTGTTACTTATGTATCAAAACCTTGTGGGATCATAATTGCTTTGTCAGCACACAATGGCAAATATGGCACAACTAGTACATCGCACCACAGTCATGTACAGCAATGATTGTCACTTGGTAAAACAGTCCAGAAACTTTGTAAACAAAATACATGTAGTTGTTATTTTTAGTCAATTCTAGTGGGGTCACATAATTTGCCATGTTGAGTAAGGGGGAATTTTGGTGGTGTCACATAATTTGTCATGTTGTGTAGGGGGGGGGGGGGGGTTAATGGTGTCACATAATTTTTTATGTTGTGTAAGGGGGAAATTCTAGTGGTGTCACATAATTTGTCATTTTGTGTAAGGGGGAAATTCTAGTGGTGTCACATAATTTGTCATTTTGTGTAAGGGGGAAATTCTAGTGGTGTCACATAATTTGTCATTTTGTGTAAGGGGGGATTTTAATGGTGTCACATAATTTTTTATGTTGTGTAAGGGGGAAATTTTAGTGGTGTCACATAATTTGTCATGTTGTGTAAGGGGGAAATTCTAGTGGTGTCACATAATTTGTCATGTTGTGTAAGGGGGAAATTCTAGTGGTGTCACATAATTTGTCATTTTGTGTAAGGGGGAAATTCTAGTGGTGTCACATTATTTGTCATGTTGTGTAAGGGGGAAATTCTAGTGGTGTCACATAATTTGTCATTTTGTGTAAGGGGAAATTTCTAGTGGTGTCACTTAATTTGTCATGTTGTGTAAGGGGAAATTTCTAGTGGTGTCACATAATTTGTCATGTTATGTAAGGGGGGGTCAATAATCATCTGGTGAAGATAAATATAATTTTATAAATATAATAATTCAGCTTTTGAAATAAGGTTTTTCTGGTATGTGTAGAACACATTATTCAGTTCGTTTAGAATAGAAATAGCTGTTCCATTTACCAGTAATTATTTTTGTATGTACATAACAGATATACATCTGATTCAGCATTTCAGCACCAAGTCCTAGAGCTATGGTGAAATTCATATGGTTAAAAATTTTAGACAAATTTTTGGCAGACTTTACACTGAGATGATAATTTGATGAATGACAGAAAGTTAGAGAAAATTGTGCCTTTTTTTTGTAAAATAAACTCCTCATACAGCTTTCACTCAGGAACCTTGAAACTTCACAGAATGTTTCTAATCAGTAATGTTATTAGTAATATTACTTCAGGATTTTTTTTTCATTTTTCTAGATTTATAAAAATTAGACTTATGAATAATTAATTGATTTTAGCAGTCTTTTATATAGAGGTATCTTAATACTGTAAACATGGTTTTTTTGTGAGTGGAAATTTTGGCAAAATCGTATACATGACAATTTGAGTGGGGGTAATTTTCGTGGTGTTGCCGATTCTAATCCTGTGTGGCCGCTATATGGATAACATGGTCATTTTCTTGAAATTTTCACGAGGGGTAATTTTCACAATTTTTTTCGATTCGCGAAAATAGCGAAAATTTCCACATCGCAAATTTAAGAACAATTTACATTGATATAACATATATCATAGTTACACATTTCCACAAGTCAGTGATTTTGCTATGGTTTTTAAAAACTACCTTCTACCTTTCAGATTGGGAAAATTTGGACCCTTTTTATGTCACATATTACACTCAGAATTTTGAAATTCATTGCCAAGAGCTTTTATTGTGACAATATCTAACATTTTTTGTCTGTCAGAAGAGTTTTGGACAACTGTATTTAACTTAAACTATTTGATTGTGTGTCACTGTTGCCTTTTTGGGAATTTAAGTTGTCAAATTGGGAAATTTTAGTCTAATTTCTCAAGGGGAAACTACCTTTATTTGGTAGTAATTTTAGGCAAACAAAACCACTGCAAGTGCTTGTTCAAAGTTAGCGAGTTATATTAACAATTGGTCTCACTAATATGTGTTTGTCTTTTATATATTTTTTTTTTTTTTTTTTTTTTTTGGGGGGGGGGGGGGCATGGTCACCACCAACCTTTGAATCCCACTCTGGCAGATCCTTGTGTGAGTTTATCAGTTTGCTTGCAGAAGGTTTTCTCCACATCCCTTAACTGATTACCTTTATTTAAGTATAAGAATCTTGTTTTGGCTAAAAAAAATACCTTAATCCAATCCTCCTTAATTGTCTTGTCTAAATCTACATTTGTTAATCTGTTTTTTACAACTCTCCATATGCAGTGACAGAACACTTTTTATTAATTTATAAGAGATTCCGTAGCCGAGTACTCCAAAGCATTGACCAATTGATCACGGCACCTGTGTCTGCCTGAGATTGAATCCCACTGAAAAGATCTTACAAGAAACATCTTTCTTTGCTTAGATATTGATAGTTGAAAAACAGATTTTTATATGCAGTAAAACTTAGATTCTTTTCCATCAGCCCTTTGGCTGCCTGTGGTTAACAGTTGCAGTTGTTTTACCTAATAGGCATGTGATGTGTGTATTCAAGCTTTGTTGCCAAAGTCAGACAATTTTTGGTGTTATAAAAGGATTTGTTGATGATTTCCGAAAATCAAAATAGTTCTTCAGTAAAGGAGGTGGCTTTACTATAGATAAAAGATGAATAATTTGTCTTATAATCTGTTTTACAACAGCTGCTGCTGATGAACATCTGCTCCAAGTCATAAGCTTAATATGATCTTAACATAAATGAACATGGGTTTTTCATCCCCTGTGTTTTATATATTAGTGCAAGACAAATTTTTTTAATAGTAATTAATGAAATGAAATGTATATGAAAAAAGGAGGCAAAATGTAAAATATGGACTTGATTAGACTTTTGTAGACTGGACTTTTTTAATCAATTCATAATAAAAAATTATTATAATATACACTCTAGGACAGTGTTTTCTGCTTTTAATAGTCAAGTTTCTAGTACAGGAGTGCAATCCAACCCAACTCAACAGCCTATTTTTAAGTATAATCTAAGTCAAAACTAGAGCAAATATACTCAATCATCAAACCTATGAGTCCAAACTAATGGTCCAGTTCAGAATTAATCCAATTGATCAATCCAGTCCAACATGTCCAAACTAAAACATATTTTACACTGTGCCGCCAATAAGCTATTATAACACACATTTTGTGACTCATTTGGTAAACAAACAGTCACTGCACTTGAAAATTAAGTTTTCATATTTCAATATTAATAAAAGATTGGTTCCTCCAAGATAATGGTATATACACTTGTGTGACTTGTTTAATTAAAAAGGTGTAATAGCAAAAACTAAGGTAAATGTCTACAGAAAATTGTATTAAAAAAGAAAGATTTAAAAAGACTTATCTAAGATTTAGATGGCAAAAATCTTTGTGTTTTTTGCAACAATGATTTTGTATTTATCACCTCACATTTGTGTACAGACAAAATATGATTTTCATACCTATACATATACATACCAGTGTTGGAAGGGGCCTCGGTGGCTGAGTGGTCTAAAGCATGTGCTTACGGATCACAGTGCCTCTCACCGTCTGGGTTGGAAGACCACTCAGGACAGATCCTAGTGTGAGAAAGTTTGTTAGTTCGCTTGCCGAAAGTCTGTGGTTTTCTACGGGCACTCCGGTTTCCTCCACCATCCCAGAACTGACCGCCTCAAAATAAGTGAAAGAATCTTGACTAGGGTGTAAAACACCATTACCAGGGCTCAAAATAAGGGCGAAGTTGGGCGATAACTTCGCCCTGTTTAAAAACAACTTCGCCCTATATTCCCGAAAAAGCGAAGTCCAAGTCGCCCTTATTTTCGGGAACTCTGTTGTGATAAGTTATTTAATTTAACGATAAAATCCGAGGTGTTCGGGCTGCTGTCAACAAGTGATTTACAGGTGTCATGATGCATGTTAATTATCCTGATTGGTTTAGTAATTAACGGATTAACACTTCACGAAAGGACTTCTCCCACGCGCCTAAGATAATAGGCAGTTAATCAAAGACGTTTTACAGCCCGAGTATACATGGATTATCTGATACAGTATTCCTTGTGTTAGGATTTTCGGCGATATTTGTATGGGATCGCGCCTGTAATTTTTCATTGAAATTGAAAGTGATTAAAACCACTGTGATATCAAAGACAGATACTTATTTTCGAAATAAAATCATTGTATAAACTTTAACACAAGTATCAACATACTATAATGAGACATCACCGATGGATTTGTTTACAATGCCGCCATTTGACAAACATACGAATTCGACATATTTCATTGGTCAGGTCAAAGTTGAACAAAGTGATGCTTTTGGAATGTAAGGTGGTTCTTCTCTTTTCTTAGATAAGACAACCAGTTTAAACACCTTAAAAATTACGTTCACATCGAGGAATATTATTTTGTGAAAATATAACTTTATTTTTAATAAAAATAAACTATAAAAATTCTTTTAACAATATTTTTAAAAATTTACTTTCACATAAAATTTTTATCAGTTTAATGTTACATATGAAAAAAATTTAAACTGATTATAAACTGCTCACCTCTAATATCATTATTTATTAAAAAGAGTTCAAATACTTAAAACATATAAATAAATATTTAAAATATTTATAATAAATAAATAAATAATAGATAGATAATAAATAAATAAAATTTTGAAACAAAATCAGGGTGAGATCTTGCTCCTGAGAAGTATCAGCCAAAACTTAGCCAACTTTAACATTAAGGAGCCAGTTGATGACAAAATTAAGCAAATTATTAAAGATAGCACTTCTGCTTCCAATTTCAAGTGTGCCTTGTATAAGGGGTTTTTCCACCAAAAGCAGGATTTTATCAAAGTTTTTGAAATCTTTTTCAAACAGTACATTAAATTATCTCATGCATATTTCTGAAGATGGACCAGCATGTTGCAATGTCTATTGTGTAATACAAGATATAAAATGTTTGATCGCGACAGGACGACAGAAATTCCAATGTCGTGAATAGCGTTGCGCAAAAACTTCTCCCTGTTTTGAAAAACTTCTCCCTAACTTTGGCTGAGGGAGAAGTCACTTCTCCCTGTTTTAAAATCTAATTTGAGCCCTGATTACTCCACTCCACTCCACTCCTCAGTGTTGGAATATGGCTCATTGGTCTAAAACACCAGCATACAAATCACAGATTTAACTGTCTAAATTTTAACTCCCTTTTAGGTGCATCTTACTGTGAGCAAGGTTTCAAGGTTCATGCAGTAGGTCATTGGTTTTTCTCTGGTGTTTTACACCATCTCATAACAACCAACCATTCTAATATAAGTGAAAAAGTACATTGAGGCATAAATACAATTCAACCAACTTTTCTAATACAAGTGAAAAAATACATTGAGGCATAAATACAATCGTTTCTGTACTGAACTCTGTATGTCAAAATTCTTTTAGAATATCCTTACAGTAATAATTTAAAAATCTTCTATATGTTTAAATAATTTGATAATTTATTCTTGTGTTTTGTTGTATGATATGTGCATTGTCTGTGTGAACTCTTGACCTGCAGAGTGGTCTTTAACAACAAGCTTGAGTATGATTGTGCCATTCACCACCTAGTTTTTGAAGTTTCATTTTGGTAGATTCTTATATCAATTTACCACTAAGGTTTCTCAGTATAGTGCTTGCTATGTACATGTATGTGGAAGGTTGGTGTGCAAACCTCATCTTGGTCTGACAAGGACTTAAAAATAGTTAATGATTGTTCTTTTGCCAAGCACTGCTCATTGTTCTTTTGCCAAGCACTGCTCATTTTGAAAATGAAGATCACATGGTCCTTTCAGAGTAGTTCTAAAAAACCAATACCAAGTGTCATGGTTGGTGTGGCACGCTAAAGAACCCTTCCTGAACATTGTTCTTATCACACTGCAAAGGTCAAAATTTCTGCCACTTCACCTACAGCTGGTGACATCTTGATATAAGTGAAATATTCTTGACTAAGACTTGAAAACCCCTTTCAATCAATTAATTCAGTCCTAATGTCAGTTTGCTTTCTGAAGATAGCTAGTTTCTTCTGGGTTCTTCTGTTTCTTATACCATCCCAGAATGGATGATTTGGATATATGTAAAAGAATGTTTACTAAGATACAAAAATCTATTACTCATCTTCATGTGAACTGACAGACACTCAAAATCTTCTTTTTAAAACGTGGTGTTTTTCAACATGAATTTTATCATTTATGTTTTGAATGTTACGTAATTTTCTGTCTGAGAAACTTGTTTGTCTTACCTGAAGTGTTAATCTTTAAAGATTTTTAAAAATATTTTTATCTAGAAACATGCACACATATCAGCAAGTTATGTAAAACAAACTTCTAATTCTGTCTTTCTGTTTAATGTAGAATAATATGCATCAGCATGAGATTAAAATATAATCATAATGAATGAAGCCCATTAACAATATGTTTTTTGTAATTTCTGTGTGTGTGGCTTAGTGCACTAAGTTCACAGATTATGATTAGAAGTACATGAGTTCGAGGACTATCATAGCTATGTGCAGGAAAATTGTGGCCAAAAGGCTAAGTTTACAGCTTTAATGAATGAAAGTTTATGGGTTTGAGGCCTATCAGAGCTGTGTGGTTTATCCAAGAAAAGAGTGGCAAAGTGTACAGACTCAATGATATAAAGTTTATGAGTATGAGGACTATCTAGGCTTGTGGTTTATCTGGGGAAAAGTGTGAGGCCAGGTGGTTAAGAACACAGAACTAATGAGTTAAAGATTGTGTGTTTGAGGACGAATGAGGCTTTGTGGTTTATCCATTGTTGCTAAGTGGTTAGGTTTGTCAACTCGTGATTTAAATTTTGAGTTTGAGGCCTCAAGGAAATGTGTTGTGTTTTTCCAGAGATAGGATGTGGCTAAGTTGTTCAATGTGCATGCAGACCATTTGTGTTAGCCCAGTGGGGCTTAAATGTGGTTTTTCTTTCTTATCAAGACAAACATCAGTCTATCAAGTTAATGAATTAGGAAATTAGTTTCAGCAGATATGCTGGTGGTTTTATCATGTGATAGACTGTTGTGTTCCATTGGTCCTTTAATACTACTAATCTGTTGTGTTCCATTGATAATTTAATACTACTAATCTGTGTTCCATTGGTCATTTCATACTTCTTATCTGTTGTGTTCCATTGGTCATATAATACTACTAATCTGTTGTGTTCCATTTGTCATTTAATACTACTAATCTGTTGTGTTCCATTGGTCATATAATACTACTAATCTGTTGTGTTCAATTGGTCATTTAATACTACTTATCTGTTGTGTTCCATTGGTCATATAATACCACTTATCTGTTGTGTTCCATTGGTCATATAATACTACTTATCAGTTGTGTTCCATTGGTCATATAAAACTACTAATCTGTTTGTGTTCCATTGGTCATTTAATACTACTTATCTGTTGTGTTCCATTGATCATTTAATAGTAATAATCTGTTGTGTTCCATTGGTCATATAATACTACTGATTTGTTGTGTTTCATTGGTCATTTAATACTACTAATCTGTTGTGTTCCATTGGTCATTTAATATTACTAACCTGTTGTGTTCAATTGGTCATTTAATGCTACTATTCTGGTCATTTAATACCATTAATCTGTTGTGTTCCATTGTTCATATAATACTACTAATCTGTTGTATTCCATTGGTCATTTAATGCTACTAATCTGGTCATTTAATGCTATTTATCTGTTGTGTTCCATTGGTCATTTCATACTACTTATCTGTTGTGTTCCATTGGTCATTTCATACTACTAATGTACTAAAACTAGAATGAGCCATTCAGATTCTGGATATACTCAAAAGTATTTTTTTTACATACATGTACCTACAATGTAAAATGTCTAGAGTGGAAATTATGTACCAGTAATCAACATTTTTACTATTCACAATTGGTGATTAAATATTCGTCTTATGTTTTTTTCAGATGAGAGTTACGAGAAGCTTCTAGAGAAAAGATTTGCCCAATTACAGGAGAAGTTACAACATGCAGAATTTGTTAGTCAGCAGAGGGAGAATGACTTACATGTTATGCATAGTCAGTTTAACCATGTGGTCCAAATGTTGGCCCAAAATAACATAAGCAATAGGTTTGTATCCATATTAAAATATTTTCCTCAAGGGAAATGTCATTATTATCATAATGAAAAAAAAAACTTTTCAAAAAACATTAATATACATACTTATTATTATAAAAGAAAAACTACAGGTTTGGCCTAAACATTTTTTTAAAAAAAAAATTCATTTATAAAATATATTTGTTACCATGGCTTTGCAAACCCCAGCAGCTACAACCAGCAGTCATTACATTACCAAAAAACAAATTACTGTCTTAAGTCCATTGTTGTAACAACTTGTAATAATTTGCACTGCATGTGCTCATCTGTGTTTATAAGACCTGTTCCAGTATAAGAAATTGTCAATAACTCTTCTAACAAAAGTTGTCAAGCTGGGTTCAGTTTGAATTCTCACTCAGAGTACAGACAGAAAGTTGATGAAATTAGAGAAAGATTAATCTGCTTGCAGTTAAAAGTCATTATCATGACTTAATGTTGAACTTTTACTCATCAACTTAAAGTTTAATCTTCAGTATATATTTAATGAAAAAAATAATATTTTGTTGATTTGTGAGCAATATCATATCAGTTTTAATAAATTTTGTTGCTAAAAATAAAAAAAGCTGCAGGGATGAGGAAATGTATTTTTGGTTCATTTGGTTTTGACCAGCAAAGTGAATTGGTCCATATTAAAAAGCCCGGAGAAATTAACATTATATGACCATTTTTTAGCCCACCTGAGCATTTCGCTGTCCGTCTGTCTGTAAACTTTTACATTTTTGACTTATTCTCTGAAACTACAGGGTAAATTTCAATGAAACTTGGTCAAATGCATATTTGGGCCGGTGCAATTCAGATTTGTTCTTGACAGTCTCCCAAAACTAGGTCAAGGCGACCTATGGGTTCAAAAAACTTTAAAAAATCTTCTTCTTCGAAATCGATGATGGGAGAAAAAATCTGATTTGATATTTGGCTTCTCTAGGGTCTTAAGCCTACAGTTTGTTATTTTGAGAAATTTGATTGAAAATGAGTTACGCGTTTTTGCGTTTCATTTTAAAAATTTCGTAAAATGGCTTCAAATTGTTATAATTTGACTCTTTGAACAGATATTGACATGGGGTTTTCAGATTTGACTTTTTCTTGAAATAACCTTCAAAATGGGGTCAAGGTAAACGTTCAAGGTCATGGACCTAGTTTGTTATTTTGCAGTTTTAGCCTTTTCAAAATTTTAAGAGAT
The DNA here is from genome assembly GCA_029721355.1 of Tegillarca granosa. Classification (NCBI taxonomy): domain Eukaryota; kingdom Metazoa; phylum Mollusca; class Bivalvia; order Arcoida; family Arcidae; genus Tegillarca; species Tegillarca granosa. The sequence continues at coordinate 3,029,834 of CM056604.1, read as the reverse complement.
ATATAATATCAAAACATTGTTAAAAAGTTAAACATGACAAAATTTTAAAAAGTACATAGTTTCGTAACTATATGTTAATGCATGTAGGAGTTGTTGCCCCTGAAATGTTATTTTTTGCTTATAAATACTAAAATTGTGCATTAGCTTAAAACTATTAACTTTTTGCATAGCACATATATTAGAATATTGTAGGTATTGACATAATGATCATTTTGATATATGGCTCAATGTCATTCTTTCAAAGGTCAAGGTCATAGGTGCATAAAAAGACTGAAATTGTTATTTATCATGGAAACTATTCACTTTTTGCATAGGCATATATATAAGAATATTGTAGGTATTGACATGACAATCATTCTGATATAAAGTTCAAAATCTTACATTTAAAGGTCAAGGTCATAGATGTATAAGAAGACTCAAATTGTTAATTATTTTGAAACCTATTTACTTTTTGTATAGGCATGTATATTAGAATATTGTATGTATTTTTGCAAATGATTTTGGCCATATCCTCAGGTGAACGTTAAGGCCCATGGGCCTCTTGTTTAAATTTGATAATCCAGCCCCCCCCCCCCCCCCAAAAAGAAAAAAAAATTAGAAGTCATAACTTATTTACCTTAATTTTTACCATATTAAATCTATTTATAAACTTACTTTTCAGAATGGCAACGCCGTATGGTTCATCAGACGTCATATCAGAATACCAAAGTTTAAGCAATTTATCACAAACCTCACTTCATCTTCCTAGTCTTTTTACATATTTACCTCATATCATAGGAAAACCTGAGAGCTTAAAGCCAAAATATACTCTGTCCAAAAATAAGTTTAGTGGTAAGTAACCTTTAAGTTATTGTTCAACGTGTTTATGATTAAAGGGTCCAGAATTTGGTATCCTCGTACTCAAAAAAAGTACATAACCAGTACCTCAAAGGTAAAAAAAGAAGTCCAGAATTTGGTTTCCTGAGAGCTAAAAATGGAGAACCTAACTAGAGGTCCAACTCCCAGAGCCCAAAAGGAAATACCTAACTAGTTACTCAAGATTTTGATTCCTCAAAGCTCAAAAAGAGGTTCAGAATTTGGTTTCCTGAGAGCCCATAATGGAGAACCTAACCAGGGATTTAGGAATTAGTTTCTTCATCAGGTGTCCAGGTCCCAGAGCTCTAAAAGGTGTACCTAACTAAAGAGGTTGAAATAAGGGTTTAATTAATTTAAGGTCAAAAATTTTAATTTTCTGGACAAATTAGTTTTAATTTTGAAAATGATAAAAACAATTTACTAAGTAAATAGTTCAGGATAATTTTAAATACAAAGGTCATGATAAAGTACATTTATATCATATTATGAGTTCAAGTGTTCAGTATTTTGAATAGATATGCAGGTCAATTACACCATTTATAACTACAGTAAATTTTATATATGTATATACATATGTATATATATATATCTAATCCCTTTAATTCATATTTAACCAAAATAACCTTTTGTATACGAGTATATACAGTCTACTTTTCTATAAAATCCTTATTTCTATCTATCTACCTGTTTGTCTATTAAGTACTGTAAAATACAGTTCAATTTTTGGCACAATTTGTATAAATTTTTAGATTTATAACGAGAAGGGGGGGGGGGGCTGAAATAATAAAAAATGATAGTAATACAATGTACACAACTACTTGCTTAGCATTATTGTGCTTCATAGAATGACAGGTAATTACTGACTGACTACCTCTGTATTAGAGGCAGATTTTATTACTGACTACCTCTGTAATAGAAGCAGATTTTATTACTGACTACCTCTGTATCAGAAGCAGATTTTATTACTGACTACCTCTGTAATAGAAGCAGATTTTATTACTGACTACCTCTGTATTAGAAACAGATTTTATTACTGACTACCTTTGTATTAGAAACAGATTTTATTACTGACTACCTTTGTATTAGAAGCAGATTTATTACTGACTACCTCTGTATCAGAAGCAGATTTTATTACTGACTACCTTTGTATTAGAAGCAGATTTTATTACTGACTACCTCTGTATCAGAAATGGATTTTATTACTGACTACCTCTGTAATAGAAGCAGATTTTATTACTGACTACCTCTGTATTAGAAACAGATTTTATTACTGACTACCTCTGTATCAGAAGCAGATTTTATTACTAACTACCTCTGTATTAGAAGCAGATTTTATTACTGACTACCTCTGTATTAGAAGCAGATTTTATTACTGACTACCTCTGTATTAGAAGTAATAAATATTAGAAGCAGATTTTATTACTGACTACCTCTGTATTAGAAGCAGATTTTATTACTGACTACCTCTGTATTAGAAGCAGATTTTATTACTGACTACCTCTGTATTAGAAGCAGATTTTATTACTGACTACCTCTGTATTAGAAGTAATAAATATTAGAAGCAGATTTTATTACTGACTACCTTTGTATTAGAAGCAGATTTTATTACTGACTACCTCTGTATCAGAAATGGATTTTATTACTGACTACCTCTGTAATAGAAGCAGATTTTATTACTGACTACCTCTGTATTTGAAGCAGATTTTATTACTGACTACCTCTGTATTAGAAGCAGATTTTATTACTGACTACCTTTGTATTAGAGGCAGATTTTATTACTGACTACCTCTGTATTAAAGGCAGATTTTATTACTGACTACCTCTGTATTAGAAGCAGATTTATTACTGACTACCTTTGTATTAGAGGCAGATTTTATTACTGACTACCTTTGTATTAGAAGCAGATTTTATTACTGACTACCTCTGTATTAGAAACAGATTTTATTACTGACTACCTTTGTATTAGAAGCAGATTTTATTACTGACTACCTCTATATTAGAAACAGATTTTATTACTGACTACCTTTGTATTAGAAGTAGATTTTATTACTGACTACCTCTGTATTAGACGCAGATTTTATTACTGACTACCTCTGTATTAGAAGCAGATTTTATTACTGACTACCTTTGTATTAGAAGCAGATTTTATTGCTGACTACCTCTGTATTAGAAACAGATTTATTACTGACTACCTCTGTATTAGAAGCAGATTTTATTACTGACTACCTCTGTATCAGAAGCAGATTTTATTACTGACTACCTCTGTATTAGAAGCAGATTTTATTACTGACTACCTCTGTATTAGAAGCAGATTTTATTACTGACTACCTCTGTATTAGAAGCAGATTTTATTACTGACTACCTCTGTATCAGAAGCGGATTTTATGACTGACTACCTCTGTATTAGAAGCAGATTTTATTACTGACTATCTCTGTATTAGAGGCAGATTTTATTACTGACTACCGCTGTATTAGAAGCAGATTTTTTTTACTGACTACCTTTGTATTTGAAGCAGATTTTATTACTGACTATCTCTGTATTAGAAGCAGATTTTATTACCGACTACCTTTGAATTAGAGGCAGATTTCATTACTGACTACCTCTGTATTAGAAGCAGATTTTATTACTGACTACCTCTGTATTAGAGGCAGATTTTATTACTGACTACCTCTGTATTAGAAGCAGATTTTATTACTGACTACCACTGTAATTGAAGCAGATTTTATTACCGACTACCTCTGTATTAGAAGCAGATTTTATTACTGACTACCTTTGAATTAGAGGCAGATTTTATTACTGACTACCTCTGTACCAGAAGCAGATTTCATTGCTGACTACCTCTGTATTAGAAGCAGATTTTATTACTGACTATCTCTGTATTAGAGGCAGATTTTATTACTGACTACCTCTGTATTAGAAGCAGATTTTAACTGGGTGTATAAAACACCATTACTCCAATTTCTCTACTTTGTAATGAATGAGTTGACAAAAGTTCAACATTGTTATTCTTAAGTATTGTTGACCAAAGTTCTAGGTTTTAAAACATATGAAAAGTCTCCATTAGTACCCTCTATTACAAAACAGATCAGATTCATTTTCACTTACTCGTGGATTTTATAAATATACATAGAAATAGAACACTTACTCACACACATTCACTCACAGTCATCTCACTTATATACTTACTCATACTCAATAACTTACTCATTCACTCACTCACTTGCTCACTCGCTCACTCACTCACTTATCCATTCACTCACTCACTCACACACTCATTTATTCACTCACTCACTCACACACTCATAAACTTATCCATTCACTCACACACTCATTTATTCACTCACTCACTCTCACTCACTCACTCACTTATCCATTCACTCACACACTCATTTATTCACTCACTCACTCATCCATTTACTCACTCATTCACTCACTCACTTATCACTTACATACAGTTATTCACACATCACTTACTCAGATACTCACCCACTCATCACTTACTCACATTCATTTACTCATGTGTGTCAGTTCCCTTGGTTGGGTGTTTTCTCCTGATAACTCAGTTTCTTCCACCACTTTGGAACTGACTGTCTGAATATACTGGTAAGTAAAAAAATATTGACTGGGACATTAAACACCATTACTTAACTCAACTTTACACTTACTTACTCACATACTTGAAATCATTTATTTACTCACCCACTCTCCTACTGGCTCACGGTGCCTCTTTCTACCTGATTTTGAATCCCACTTGGACAGATCCTTCCTTGAAAAGTTTGACAGTTCACTTGCCAAAAGGTCGGTGTTTTCTCCAGGCACTCCGGTTTTCTCCACCATCCTAGATCTAACTGTTTCAAAATAAGTGAAAGAATCGTGACTAGGGTGTAAAACGCCATTACTCAACTCAACTCCTACTGGCTCACACATTTATTTTCTTTTTTGTTGTAGCTTCCATAGTTGTTGGTATACCGACAATAAAACGAGACGGTGTCAGCTACCTCAATCAGACATTAACGTCGTTAATCACAGGGTTAACAGATGAAGAAAAACGAGACTGTCTTATAGTAGTCTTTGTTGCTGAGGTAGGAATATAGTCAAGTTTTACTTTATATAATCTGCTGAGTGAGAATAATGACAAGGTTCTCACAACCTTGGAGATGTCTGTTATTGCTATCAGTGTTCCAAAAACAATCATTTTGTGCTTTTTTTTTTATTATGAATATCTGTTGTGACTTGTTTTTGGTTGTTTTTACTGTTGCCTAGTAGACAGTTTTCAGCTCTCTTACAGATTTTGTTTTCTATTTTGGTAGAGGGGAACAGACAGGTTTTTTTGGAGAATTTTTTTTAATGCTGTTCTGTGTATACAAAGGGAATAGATCATATATTAAGTAATCATAGATCAATAATAATTGTACAAATCTTAGTGAGAGCATGTACAGTGTAACCTGTCTAACCAAACCACTTTCGGACCATAGACATTTTAAAGATCAGACAGGTTTTCAGTTTACACAGGTTAATTAAAAAAACAACATTTCTTTATAGAGTAGTTCAGTTAAGACAGGTTCTTAGTTTACTCAGGGTTCAATTTTCACAGGTACCATTGTAGCACAAAGTATTGACTACTAAAAAAGTTCAGTTTCATGGAACAAATGGTCATTCAGAAATTTTATAGAATAATAATGTAAAACAAAAATCAACATTCAATTTCGAAAAATTAATGTTTCTATAAAATTCATTTTTTGGTCAGACAGTAAATCATAATTTTACTTGGAGTTTAAGATATTAATTGTTTGTTTACATTGTAGCCATTGAATTACGATTATGTTACCGTGATCGGCAAAGAAATTCACCAGGGGTAAATATAGATATTGTCATATAGTACAATAGTTATATTTTCTGTAGGTTAATCAAATTTAAAGCATTCCAGTAAAAATGTTATTGAAGATTGATGACTTTTTGGAGTTTTGATATGAAAAAGCCATGTTTTTAATCATTTAGTAAAAACTAATTTATCAGATTGATGCCAGTTTTAAATGCAGTTTAAACAAGAACGAGGCAGAGATTTTTAATATTGCTAGGGTCACAGATCAAATTTCTTGTTTTACCTCTGATCATGTTACTTTTTACATCTAAGTTACGTCTTTGAATTTGTCTCCTTGTGACTTAGAGTTGATATACATTTTTACCAGTAAACTTTATTTTCTCCTTATATTGCATAAAGTTTAGGTTTCATTTTAGAATTCTTACCATGTGTGATTTCGAAATAAAGAAACTAATCCTGATGGAATAAAATAAACTTCTGATTTTTAGTCATCTGGATAAGTAATTAAATTGAATAATCTAATGTCTTCTTAACAAAACTTTTAGGATGAGGACAGCAGCACATGTATTTTTGGGTAATTCTTTAAACTTATTTGGCTTTTTACTATAAATAGATTCAAAGAACATGTAGATACTGGTCTTGTAGAAGTCATATCACCATCAGAAGAATTTTACCCAGACATGAAAAATCTTAAATCTACATATGGTGACAACGAAGAGAGAGTTAGGTTTGTATTATGGAATACATATGAACATTTACTGGAAGTCTTTGACCCCATACCTCTGAAGGGACTTCAGTGGCCAAGTGGTCTAAAGCACATGTCTATGGATCACAGTGCCAAGGTTTGAATCACACTTGGACACTTAGACATAGTGTGAAAAAATTAGATCAGTTTGTTTGCTGAAGGTTCGTGGTTTTCTCTGGGAACTCTGGTTTCCTCTACCATCCCAGAACTGAGTGAAACACTACTCAACTCGACTCTGTTTATTCTGTAATAAACCATATTATATTTTCATGTATAACTGCCATGTCAGCATGCCACCTGTAAATATGATGTAAATGATATCACACAACACTATCTCATAGCAATGATTATCTTATGATAATGTAGTCTAGCTACTTTGTAAATAACATGGATGTTTTTTTAGTAGTCACAAATACATGTAGTTTGCTGTGTTCTTAAAGATGAAAATTTTATATTTTAAGATCAGCAGTCATCTGGCTTAGGATCAATGTATTTGTTATATTAGCATTGAATAGATAATATACATATAGTATTATTTGGTCATGTAACTGTTGTAGCTATTCTTTCATAACGCAAAAACATATTTTTTTCTGTTTGCCAGGAACACATGTAGCTACAACAGTCATGTAACCAAAGCTTTCTTGACATTTCAGTACTTAAAAAAACTAAAGGGACAAATTGTTTGTCAAACAGATAAATTGGCTATTGAGAAAATTAAATGACTTGCTCAAGAACTTGACGGTAACATAGTCTAGCTTTATCTAGGACCCATATTATTGTCATTGAACATTGGATAACTGTGTTAATTCTAGAGCTAAAGCATGCAGAATGGCTACAAACTCATGGAAAGAGCACTTTTATAAGAACAAAACAATTAGGTTGAAAGGGTTAATAAGAACGGAGATTCGTTACCACAGAATCATACAACTCTATTTTAGCAGTTTCAAAAAGTTTAGAAGAATTAATGGTAGAATATAATGAAATATCAATTCTAGCTATGATTTTATTATTGTAGATGGAGAACTAAACAGAATTTAGATTTTTCATTTCTGATGCTGTATGCCAGAAATAGAGGAGCTTACTATGTACAGGTATGTGTTTATATATATATACATGTATGTTAGAAACAGGGAGGTTTTACTGGTACTTGAACTTTAAGTCCAAGCTGGAAATATTTTCAACTCAAAACTTATTATTTTTAACTGGATTATGGCTCTTGGTATTATGCTGTTTTACAGGAATTACATTTGCATGACATGGTGTCAGAGATTAATTGGCATGACTTCCATATTTTTTTTATTTTACATGTGCATACTTCTTCAAAAACCCCACTTTGTAAATCAACAAGTATGTAAATGTATTCTGCTTGCTCCAATATTCTTTGATTGGATCAAGTTTGATTTTGAGTATGTTAAATGGGACAGTTCTTTATTTATAAATTGTAAGGGCCACCAACAAAACTCCTAATTCTGTAATTTTCATGTTTTACATTGCTCATCTTCAATTTAATCTTTGTGTAGCAGTTCTTTCTTTAATATTTTGCATGCTTTGTGATAATTGTGTTTTATACATAGAATTGTACATGTATTATGAATGGTATTTGTATTTTATATTTTGAATGTTTGGTGTCTCGGTTTACAGGAATGATATCATGTCGTAGGTATTAGCACTTTACCTCAAATGGCTTTTATCATCAAAATAATGAGTTGACCCGTGTGCTACGTTATACCCCCTGGTAATATAAGTGTGGAACTAATGTTTCTAATGATCATAGAGAATGTTAACATATTTTTGTTAAAAATAATTTTTAGAATACAAACTTAAAAAATGCTTCCATATTTAATGGAAATTGTAGTTCCTTGTAACATGTAACAGGTAATATGGGGTATGACGTTTAACACGGGGAAACTCCATTATAATTGCTTCATTAACAGTTTTATATTGTTTTGAAATAATTTTAATTTTGATTTTGCTTTTTTATTAATTTTTTGAATTTTTTTCTGTTTCTTATATTAATTAATATTTTATTAAGAAACATGCCTAATTATGATATGTATTACTTCTTTGATTTTTGAAGTGTTTTAACACCCACTACCCACCCCCACTCCCACCCCATTTGTTGTTTTGTTGAGTTCTGATGTTATTGGTTGTGTTGTTAAATTAGGAACTATCACGATAAATCGTTCAAATAGATGGCTTTTTACAGGCATTTGACTTCAGTTTTCAAGTTAGGTTAATTGTAAAACAGATATCCGTCACATAGGTTTTATCCCAAGTAGGAACAGATCATATACAGCTTGTGTTAGAAAGTTCAGTTAGTGAAGATGGGGATTAACTTTCACCATTCCAGAAATAACTATCTTGATATGAAGTGAAACAATTTTGACTTACGTGTAAAAACAACATTAACCAGCAAATCTTTTCATAAATATAGCAAAAATATCAGAAGATAGATGTAAACATCGGATTGTGATATTGTATGATTAAAAACCAATTTATCATTTTACACTTTTTTGAATAAAGACATTGTCATTAGCCGAGCAAAGATTTTTCGTTAGCAATTCTGAACATTTAGTAACATTCATTACAGTTTGAAAAAAGTATGTATAGTTATGTGTTTATGCATAAACCAATAAAAAACACAAGTGATATGTTATGAAATGTGCTACATATACATGTAGTAAAAATGGTGAATAAATCCTGTACGGCTGTATAATGTAACATGCACAATCCCTGTAAAATATATATTGCACACATGTATGACCACTCATTAACTACCACTACGGTAGCTCAGTTGGTAGAGTGCTCGCTCCGTAAGTGGAAGGTCGTGGGTTCGAACCCCGGCCGGGTCTGACCCAAGACTTGAAAGTGGGTAGTGACTGTTCTTTCGCCAAGCACTAAGCATTAAAGTCTTGGTTCTTTCGGATGGGAACTTAAAATAAACGAGGTCCTGTGTCATGGCAGGCATGGCACGATAAAGAAACCTGCTGTATAATGCCATCAGCGCAACGCACAGGCAAAATTTCTGCTATTTCGCCTATAGCTGGCGACGTCTCGATATTAGTGAAATATTCTTGACTGGGACGTTAAACACCAATACTCAAATCAACTCACTCATTAACTTATGTAACATAGAGCCGTTGAGCTATGCTTACATCAAACTTTAATTGGAGACTAAAACCCATTACTAAAAATCAGCCTCATTCTATAGCACAGGGCAAAATGCGGATGATTATTGAGCTATAACACTGTTGTTTGGAATTTTATTTAACACTATCTCTCTTACACATTACCATAAATCCGATCTTTGCATGGTTTTTTTGGTGCTTCAATCAGTATAAAAGAGGGTGACATGAACTGCAAATCTCAATCAATCTTACAGAGAAAAAAGATTTATTTATAATAGCATAACATGTACTGACAGACAGATTTTTTAACAGCAGTTTTATAGCAGCTGTTTCTTCTAAACTTACTAAAAAAAATAAATCAATGCAGTGAGCTTTTCGGACTTTTGAAATTAAGTTTTAAACAAGTTGAAAGAATTAAATGGTGTTCCAAAAAAGTGAGGAAAATACCAGAAGGAAAATAATAATGATAAATTCAAAAGGTTCCTGTTTTCCTAATCATTATTTGACACCCAAATGGTGATGTAAAATTGGGTCATTTCACATTAAATTGGCACATTTTGTTGAATTTGTATTCCTTGAATCATTATGTATACCTATGTCCATGAAGAAAGCTTCAGTTTTTACAGCATATGGCCTGGAAAGCTTTGCTTTCCAATACAAATAACAAAAACATGTATTGTTACAGTTATAAAGTTATATAAATTCTATGGTTTATAGCAGTTAATATATACTAATACAAATGTCTATTAGTCACTGTATTATCACTGGCTTTTACTTGAGTTTGGTTTGTAGTTATTTACACATTTACATTGTTGAGTTTATTGATGATGCCCATAATATTTTTGTAGAAAGTATCCTTGATGTAAAAATGTGTGTATATTTTAACATTTACAAAATACCTAAACTATAAAAAAAATAGAACTTGTTATAGATAGTTTTATTTGTGTTTTAAATATAGTTTAGTGAAATGTTTTTTTTTTTTTTTTTTTACAAATTGTGAATTTCAGTACATCTAATTATATATACATGTTTCAACAAACTTATTTTAAAATCCTAGAGAAAATAGTGCACAACATGTGTGTGTGTGTGTGTGTGTGTGTGTGTGTGTGTGTGTGTGTGTGTGTGTGTGTGTAGGTGTGTGTGTGTGTGTGTATGTCTGTGTGTGTGTGTTATTAATATCATGATCCCCTATATATTTGATTTTTGCCTTTGTCATAATAAAGTTATTGTTAAAGTAAAGTTAAGATATGAGTTAATGATATCATTAAAATATTGTTAAGTTTTAATTACAATACATCTTAATATCAGTCAAGTGTTAATTTCAGAAACTAAAACATCAACAGAAAAATATACATGTGACTTAAAACAAGAATTTAACCCTACCTCATCACCTCACAATACCATACCCCGACCTACCTCATCACCTAATGATACCATACCCCAACCTACCTCATCACCTCACGATACCATACCCCACCCTACCTCATTACCTCATGATACCATTCCCCACCCTACCTCATCACCTCATGATACCATACCCCGCCCTACCTCATCTCCTCAAGATACCATACCCCACCCTACCTCATCACCTCACGATACCATACCCCAACCTACCTCATCACTTCACAATACCATACCCCAACCTACCTCATCACCTCATGATACCATACCCCAACCTACCTCATCACCTAATGATACCATACCCCAACCTACCTCATCACCTCACAATACCATACCCCAACCTACCTCATCACCTCACAATACCATACCCCAACCTACCTCATCACCTCACAATACCATACCCCAACCTACCTCATCACTTCACAATACCATACCCCAACCTACCTCATCACCTAATGATACCATACCCCAACCTACCTCATCACTTCACAATACCATACCCCAACCTACCTCATCACCTCATGATACCATACCCCACCCTACCTCATCACCTCATGATACCATACCCCAACCTACCTCATCACCTCACAATACCATACCCCAACCTACCTCATCACCTCACAATACCATACCCCAACCTACCTCATCACCTCACAATACCATACTCCAAACTACCTCATCACCTCACAATACCATACCCCAACCTACCTCATCACTTCACAATACCATACCCCAACCTACCTCATCACTTCACAATACCATACCCCAACCTACCTCATCACTTCACAATACCATACCCCAACCTACCTCATCACCTCACGATACCATACCCCAACCTACCTCATCACCTCACGATACCATACCCCAACCTACCTCATCTCCTCAAGATACCATACCCCACCCTACCTCATCACCTCATGATACCATACCCCAACCAACTAAAATTGTTAATTTGACTTAATTTTCAGTTGATTTTATTAATATATTGTTAAAAGTATGTAAAATAGCATTTTATATTCTACAATTAATGATGGTTTAATTAGAAATATTTCACAAACCCACACACACCCAACACCATTTAGCCCACACAGAATTTAGAATTTGTCTTTATATTTTGATTTCAGCTTGAAGATGATGTCATATCAAAACCTGGTTATTTTTCAATCATGAAAACTTACGCAGAAAGACAAACCGGTGATGACTGGATTCTGCTAGAGTTCTCTACCCTTGGATTTATAGGTACAACAATTTTAGTATGAAAGACATTTGTGAGTCGTCAGTGTTGGGCAATGCTGTCTAGTCACTTTGGAATGTGAAATTTTTACGAAAAATAATTAAAAATGGCTCTGAAAATGTTTATTGACCGAAATTGCAGCTTAAAGTTTAAAGAATATCACCAGCATGGGTTGATTATGAACTACACTGGTTGTTTATGAGTGTATATGACCAACACTCTGGTTGTATATAACCAACACTGGTTGTATATGACCAACACTGGTTGTATATGAGTGTATATGACCAACACTCTGGTTGTATATAACCAACACTTGTTGTATATGAACTACACTGGTTGTATATGAACTACACTGGTTGTATAGACCAACACTGGTTGTATATGAACTACACAGGTTTTATATGACCAACACTGGTTGTATAGACCAACACTGGTTGTATATGACCAACACTGGTTGTATATGAGGGTATATGACCAACACTCTGGTTGTATATAACCAACACGTTGTATATGAACTACACTGGTTTTATATGACCAACACTAGTTGTATATGAGGGTATATGACCAACACTCTGGTTGTATATAACCAACACTGGTTGTATATGAACTACACTGGTTTTATATGACCAACACTGGTTGTATAGACCAACACTGGTTGTATATAACCAACACTGGTTGTATATAAACTGTACTAGTTGTATGTGATTAACACTGGTTGTATATAAACTGTACTGGTTGTATGTGATTAACACTGGTTGTATATAAACTACACTCGTTGTATATGAACTACACTGGTTTTATATGACCAACACTGGTTGTATATGAGGATATATGACCAACACTGGTTGTATATAATCTGTACTGGTTGTATGTGATTAACACTGGTTGTATATAAACTGTACTGGTTGTATGTGATTAACACTGGTTGTATATAAACTACACTTGTTGTATATGAACTACACTGGTTTTATATGACGAACACTGGTTGTATGTAACCGGAACTGGTTGTAAAAGACTGACAATGGTTGTAAATGACGGACAGTAGTTGTATATAACAAAAAAAAAAAACAAACAGGACTTATTATGATGACTTTTAAATTAATACTAATATATCCATAAAAATATACAGTATAACAGGTGTAAATAATATTACATACATGTATGTTATGTTGTTTCAGGTAAAATGTTCAAGTCTTCCAAACTACCAATGATAGTAGAGTTTTTTCTAATGTTTTATAAAGATAAACCAATTGACTGGCTGTTAGATTATCTTCTGTCTGTCAAAGTCTGTAATCCAGAAAAAGATTCTGTAAGTATTCCTGTTATAGCAATCACCTCTGTATAAAGACCAAATGTCCATAACTGTTTTACTTGGTAAGATACCTTTATCTCATATTTCAACTAAATAACTCTTTTATAAAGGCTTACAGGTGATCTTTATATAAAGAGTTTTTTTTTACATGTCTGTATGACCTTGACCTAAAACTGTTAGCCAAATGGTTTAAGACAATAGCTTACAGATTGCTGCATCTCTTACTGGTTGGATTTCAACCGTTACTTGGGCAGATAATAAAATGATTAGTGTGAAAAAAGGGGTAAGTTCACATCTGTGTGATGTGTTAGTTCACGTCTGTGGTTTTTCTAGGTACATCTGTTTCCTTGACTACCTGAGAACTAATCCATATGATAAAATAATCTGAACTTAATTAATAAAAAATGCTGCAATGTCTTAAGGCACTACCTTTTCTCAAATCAGTCAAACAAGAGTCAAACTACTGACAGTGAACTCTCTTTGATCTAAAAGTAGGACTTCCTGTTGTTACTCACCCACGGAATTCTATGTAAAATCTTTGAAAAATTCACGGTTGTTGAAAATGGCTTGATTTTCTCATTTTAAGGCTATTTACGTCCAAATTGAAAATTTTTTATAGAGTTCAAGAGGAAGTCCTTCCCATTTGAATACAGTAAAACCTTGTTATAATGCCCTTTTAATACCCTTGATAAGTATTCCATCTGCTATATTCACAGAGTAGTTTTAGGTCCCAAAGTATACCTTTTCTTTATCAGCATTCCTTGAATTACCAATAAACCTCTTCAAAACATCAAAATCTGACTATAAATAGTGATAATGAACTATTTTCAAACTTTTATTTCTGAGTCAACACAGACTGACTTAGGAAGGTTGATTTGAGTCTTATCATCTCAATAATCAGGTTGTTTGTTTCATTCTCTATTTTCTTTTTTTTTTCTGTAGAAACATTGTCAGAGAATGAAAGCGGAGTTAAGGCGGAGATATAAACCGTCACTTTTCCAACATATCAGTAATCAGGTTGTTTGTTTCATTCTCTATTTTCTTTTTTTTTTCTGTAAAGACATTGTCAGAGAATGAAGGCAGAGTTAAGGCAGAGATATAAACCATCACTTTTCCAACATATCAATAATCAGGTTGTTTGTTTCATTCTCTATTTTCTTTTTTTTTTCTGTAGAGACATTGTCAGAGAATGAAGGCGGAGTTAAGGCGGAGATATAAACCATCACTTTTCCAACATATTGGAATGCAATCGTCTCTGAAAGGAAAAGTTCAGAAATTAAAAGATAAAGATTTTGGAAAACAGATGCTTCATCGAGCTCATGTAAATCCACCTGCTGAGTTAAAGACATCCTTAAAGGCATATCAGAAGTTTAAGATACAGAAGGCTTACATTGGAGAGGACATTTTTTGGGCTACGTCACCTGTTAAAGGAGATTTTATTTTGATAACATTTACACCTCCAATTGAACTCGATGGGTAATTTAAATCATTTTAAATATTTTGTATTAAGATTATATATGTTTGATCGATGATAAAACCATGTCATATACATGTAAGTGTATTGGTAGACATGCCAAGGGCAGATAACTGCTACTGTTTTGTCTTGATCCTATATTTATATCATCTATATATTTACAAAATAGAGTTTTTTTTCTATTTCTATAGGGTAATTCATTACTAAATAGGAGAGAATATTTTAATTTTCCTTTAAAAACGTTTTGACATAGCTTAATGTGACTCAAACATAAAATGTTTAAAAATAATTGCATCTACAGAAATATTCTGTTTATATTAATCTATGTTATAAAAATCTTAATCTTTTCTAATTGTTTAATGATGTACAGTGTTGTTAAACCTAAGTCTACTGTTAAAAAAAGATTCTTTCACTAATATTATGGTAGTAAGTTTAGAGATGGTGGGTGGGGGGGGGGGGGGGGGGGGGGGCTTTGGTGGCCTAGTAGTCTAAATAAATTTTATGCTTACATATCTCAGTGCCTCTCACTGCCTTGGACTGAATCCTGTTGAGCATAACTTAGTGTGAGTAAATTTTTCAGCTTGTTCACTTGCTTAAGGTCGGCGGTTTTCTCTGGGCACTCCAGTTTCCTCCACCATCCCAGAACTGACTACCTTGATATTTGATCTATGCTATAAAAATTTTAATCTGTCCTTATTGCCTTATTGCAGTGTAATTATTAAACCTTATTCTACTGTTAGGTTCTTTCACTAATATTATGGTTGTTAGTTTAGAGATGGTGGGGGCCTCAGTAGCCTAGTTGCCTAACGTGCACACATACTTGTCACAATGTCTCTCACTGCCTAGGTTTGAATCCTGCTGATCAGATCCTGGTGTGAGAAAATTTTGTCAATTTGCTTGCTGAAGGTCTGTGGTTTTCTTTTGGCACTCTGGGTTTCTCCACCATCTCAGAACTGACCGTCTTGATCTAAGTAAAACAAATCTTGACTAGGCATAAAACATCATCAGACTAAACTAAAAAAAAAAAAAAAAACTAAGCCATATTAAAACCATAGACATTCATCAAGAAAACTGACCAAACTTTTCACACTAAGATCTGTTATTCATACAAAATGATTAATTCTCAGAATTTTAATTACTTTTCAACCTGTTTTCGCCATTGTAAGCATATAATGATATGTGAACTATAGCTTATTGTTACTTTTCTTTATGTTTTTATTTTCAGGTTTTTGATTCGTAGTGGTAACACTGATCATCCGTCGGACAAGTTCTATAACTCTGTAGCTGACATTTTACCATCAACACCATTAGATAAAGAATATAGTTCTCTGTTTAACAAAACTGACAATGGTTTTTACTCTGTAACAGATTTTGATAAAAATGGATTAGCCAATGTGTCCTTAAAGGAACCTATTGGAAAAATTAATTCGATTAGAATCAGGGTATTAGCTACTAGTGACTTTTGGGTTCTAATAAGTGAGGTAGGTTTAAATTGTATTTTTGTAGAATGAGTTGGTGGAGTGGTCAAATAATTAAAAGGAGGGGTCAGTTGATTAAGGGAGGGGTCTGTTAATTAGGAGTTGGGGCAATTGATAAAGAGGAAAGGCCAAAAGTTGAGAAGGAGGGGTCAGTTAATTAGGAGTTGGGGCAATTGAAAAAGAGGAAAGGTCAAAAGTTTAGAAGGAGGGGTCTGTTAATTAGGACTTGGGGCAATTGATAAAGAGGAAAGGTCAAAAGTTTAGAAGGAGGGGTCAGTTAATCAGGACTTGGGGCAATTGATAAAGAAGAAAGGTCAAAGTTTCGAAGGAGGGGTCTGTTAATCTGGACTTAGGGCAATTGATAAAGAAGAAAGGTCAAAAGTTTAGAAGGAGGGGTCTGTTAATCAGGACTTGGGGCAATTGATAAAGAAGAAAGGTCAAAAGTTAAGAAGGAGGGGTCAGTTAATCAGGACTTGGGGCCATTTATAAAGAAAAAAGGTCAAAAGTTTAGAAGGAGGGGTCAGTTAATTAGGAGTTGGTGCCATTGATAAAGAGAAAAGGCCAAAAGTTTAGAAGGAGGGGTCTGCTAATTAGGAGTTGGGGCAATTGATAAAGAAGGAAGGCCAAAAGTTTAGAAGGAGGGGTCGGTTAATTAGGAGTTGGGGCAATTGATAAAGAGGAAAGGCCAAAAGTTTAGAAGGAGGGGTCAGTTAATTAGGAGTTGGGGCAATTGATAAAGAAGAAAGGTCAAAAGTTTAGAAGAAGGGGTCTGTTAATTAGGAGTTGGGGCCATTGATAAAGAAGAAAGGTCAAAAGTTTAGAAGAAGGGTTCTGTTAATTAGGAGTTGGGGCCATTGATAAAGAAGAAAGGTCAAAAGTTTAGAAGGAAGGGTCAGTCAATTAGGAGTTGGGGCCATTGATAAAGAGGAAAGGTCAAAAGTTTAGAAGGAGGGGTCTGTTAATTAGGAGTTGGGGCAATTGATAAAGAAGAAAAGTCAAAAGTTTACAAGGAGGGGGTCTGTTAATTAGGAGTTGGGGCAATTGATAAAGAGGAAAGGTCAAAAGTTTACAAGGAGGGGTCTGTTAATCAGGACTTGGGGCAATTGATAAAGAGGAAAGGTCAAAAGTTTAGAAGGAGGGGTCAGTTAATCAGGACTTGGGGCCATTGATAAAGAAGAAAGGTCAAAAGTTTAGAAGGAGGGGTTAATCAGGACTTGGGGCAATTGATAAAGAAGAAAGGTCAAAAGTTTAGAAGGAGGGGTCAGTTGATCAGGACTTAGGGCAATTGATAAAGAAGAAAGGTCAAAAGTTTAGAAGGAGGGGTCAGTTAATTAGGAGTTGGGGCAATTGATAAAGAGGAAAGGTCAAAAGATAAGAAAGAGAGGTCAGTTGCTTAAGAGGCATTGTCAGATGATGTTTAGATGGAAGAAGAGATGTCAAATGGATAGAGAGGCATCATGTTAATCCATTGAGAAAGGAATGTAATAAATGTATTGTTGTTTTCTATAACAGTGGTTCGAAATTTACACAAATCGTTTAGAATGTGACCACAATTAAAAAAACTTTCACATTTTGGTTAATACTAAGGGTATTAGACACTTCAAATACGAGGAAAATATATGTACATTTATATATAATATATATTCAGATTTTCCACCTGATAAGTTTTGTTATTTTTCAGAATATGTTTCTTGTGAATTATGCCTTTTGTAACATGTTTTATTTGTTTTTGGGCTTTGGCTAAGTATTCCCTTTTTACCTGTAAATTTTTGTATTCCATTTTAACTTTCTTTAATTTCAGATACATATAATAGAAAAGAAGATGAAAAGCTGACATCTGTATAAACAGCAGCAGTAGTTAGAAGATATAGAAGATTTGTTACACTAAGTCATTATACAAGGAGATTGTTCTAGTCAGTGATGTATTCCTGTTTAATAGCACACATACTGTAAACATGGTTATTTTTGCGAGTGGAAATTTTCGCAAAATCGGATACTTTACATTTTGTGTGGGAGTAATTTTCACAATCTTGCTGATTCTGATTTTGTGTGGTTGCTATATGGATAACATGGCCATTTTGTTGAAATTTTCACGAGGGGATAATTTTCACAATTTTTTTTCATTTCGCAAAAAATAGCGAAAATTTTCACATCGCGAAAATAAGCACGTTTACAGTATACATTATGTCATGAAAAACAAGATTTCTCATTACTCTGTTATATTGGTTCAGAATTTCTTACCAAAGAATCCCTTACTGTATTTTTTGTTTAGAGTGAATTTTAAAAATAACTACTACTTCACAGTAAGAAGTGAATGATTGTTCATCGCCAATCCATATTATACATTAAATTTTTAACATTAGTTTTTTTTGTCTTGTTTTTTTATCACCTGATCATCACAGTCACTTTTTGCCATGTCAGTCAGAGTGTTTACATGTAGCTTGTTTTACCAAAGATATGAAAGTTATGGATGGCTCACTTCAGTAACAAACTACAAAAGGGACAGAATTTTGCATAATCTTTTAAGAGATAGTTTTCTTAGTAACAGGTTGTCAGAAAAAGTATTTCTTAGCAACAAGCTGCCAGAGTTAGTTTTCTTTAGCAACAAGCTTCAGAGATATATGTAGTAGTCATTACCAACAAGATGTTAAAGTTAGTTTTCCTTAGCAACAAGCTTCAGAGATATATGTAGTAGTCATTACCAACAAGATGTCAGAGTTAGTTTTCCTTAGCAACAAGCTTCAGAGATAAATTTTTCTTAGCTACAAATTGTGCTATTTTTTGAAAGATTTAATTGGATTGAAATAGTCCACTAAGCTTGAAATAATTATAAAAATAGTTTTATCAGTGCAAGAAAAGTTTTGAAAGATAGTATGAATTTTTTTTTCTTCAAATTTTAAGTATTAAGACATTATTTTTTAAAAAAGTGAAATTTAATAGTAATTTATAAATGATGTGAAACAAAGTGTATTTCAACTATGTAAGTTATTGTTGTCAGATTTGTTTAAAGTCAGTATTTTATATGCAGACTTTTAAGCATAACTGACGGTTATGAAAACAGTTAAACACTTGTCTGAATCAGTGAATTACACATGACCAGGTTGATTTATTTTCAAGTACACCATGAAAGATAACAGTATGAAAATAAAATTGTTGTAAAAATTAACTTATAATCATTGATAGTAATTAATTTATGCTTGATATCATTATGCATATGTATATTAGGATGATATTGGTTAATATTAACTGAATACTCAGTATCTTGGGGGTTAAAGGTTAAAACAATCTTTAGGGTTAAAGGTTAAAACAGTTTTAAGGTTAAAGGTTAAAACAATATTGAAGGTGAAAAGTTAAAACAATCTTTAGGGTTAAAGGTTAAAACAGTTTTAGGGTTAAAGGTTAAAACAATATTGAAGGTGAAAGGTTTAAACAATCTTTAGGGTTAAAAGTTAAAACAGTTTTAGGGTTAAAGGTCAAAACAGTTTTAGGGTTAAAAGTTAAACTGATCTGGAAGGTAAAAAGTTAAAACATTGGTAGTCTTGTGTTAGAATTTTTTATTTTGGTGCAGTATATTTAACCATATGTACATAAATATATATTAATGTATAATCCAGCACTTTATTTGTTGAAAATGTACAAAATTAATGTAAAGCTACTCTTCAATTTTTAAACTTTTAAATTAAATTATACAGTGTTTTGGAAGATGGATGTATTAAGTGAAATATTTTTTTTAATTTTTTTATTAATCAAGAAATTTTATTAAGCTTTAATAAGTTTAATAAATTTATTTATTGATTTAGGTTGCATTTTATGTGATTTTGAAGTACAGTGGAACCTTTCAAAACTGAACACCTTTCAAAATGATAAATTTGTTCTCATTAGACAGGGATTTTGTTTACATGCCGATTGGGTTGATTTAAAAAACACTTATTAACCTTGTGTCCCAAGATGAGTTGGACAGGTGTTTAGGTTATTTTGGGTTTATTTTGATGGATCCAACTGTATAACTTTTTTGTCAGATATTTGATGGAATTCCGACTGACCATATGTTGCACTAGTGATGCAGTAAATGTGGTAGTCACAGCCCAGTAAAACACTAAACTTATTTTAAGTTTCTGGACAGAGGGGGTCAACTTTTGAGAGGGGACAGAAGTGTTCAACCTTTGAGTGGGGCAGAGGAGTTCAGTTGGGTTCAACTTTAAAGGGGGTAGGGATGCTAGATAGATAGTAAACAGGTTTAACTATTAAGGTAGGATTGAGGGGTTCAAGTCTGAAGGTTGATGGAGGGGTTAAACCCTGGAGAAAGGATGGGGGGGGGGGTCACTGTGGAGGAAGGTGAGAAGGGTAAATCTCTGGAGAGAGAATATGAAGGGGTTCAAGGCAAAGAGGATAGAGTGGTTTTTTTTAACCAGTATTTGGTGTTGATTACTTTTCAATAAAATTATGGTTATCAAAAATATTTATTAAAAATCAGGTAGCTGGTTGTTCACTGTCATAGTTGACAGATTCTTCAAGTGTGCTAAAATTCAAGTATTATATTTTAATTGTAAAAAAAACACTGTCTCATAAATCTTGAAAATTTTAAAATATTGATCAGAGAAAAATGGGAATTTTTGAGTTGAGTGTACACTTAATAGAGTGAATGATTGTGAAACTTGGACCAGGCCATTGGAATAAGTTTAGTCAGTTGTTCTTTGTTATAGTTGACAATTTTTTTCAAGTGTGCTAAAAATAAAGTCAAAATCAGGTAGCTGGTTGCTCACTGTCATAGTTGACAGATTCTTCAGGTTTGTTACCAAAGAAGTAAAAATCAGGTAGAAGGTTGTTTATTGTCCTTGACGACCGATAAACACATAGCAATAAGATTTACAATACATATTTACCTGTATATAATGACTCATAGTTAATTATATGTTATAAATTGTAATTAGTGGTAGTTAATTGTGGTTAAATAGTTTATATATTTCATCATGTGATAATGTCCATGTTTAATCATGTGATAAGTTCCATGTTTTAGTCATGTGATCCTAACATTTTTATGCAGTTATTTTGTTGTTTTTGGTTATGGAATGTATCTTCAAGAATGAAATTATGCTGTTTTGAATAACTATGATTAATATCCAGGGAAATGATAGTTCTGCCCAAAAAATTATCAAATAATAGTGATGATGCCAGTTGATTTTTATTGTTATAGTTATCAAGTTAATAATGAGTGAAGTTTAGTCTTGTACTGTTTATAGACATGAACTTAATTGATTATATACATGATTGAAGCCGTTTTTGTAGTTTTGTGTGTGAAAAATATTTGTGGACTGGGTTTATATTTTTGCGAAAGCAGAGTAAGGCTACCGACAGTATAAACTTTTTATTACTGGGTACTCGAGTTTACAGATTGGTACTTGATATATTTACTTTGTATTTAAACGTCAGTTTTATTTTAGAATTTTTATATATTGTGTTCATTACATTGAATGTAATCATATATTTATGTTTTAAATATACATGTCACTACAGCAACGCTTTTAGCCTTAAAATGTAAATACATATATATATATATATAAATATACACATGTGTATTATTCACATGTGAATTTAATTTAAATTGTAGCAAGGTTTTAACTTGTAATTAAAATGACCTATATGTTTCTGCCTGAATACATAAACAAAATTAAGATCACTGTGACCTATATTTATACATGTACATACTTATGCCAGTTCTAGTTATTGTCTAACATTATTATGTTTCTATAATTGATGACAGTAATTTAGTATTTGCTTGAGCTTGAAACTAATTTTTTTATTCAACATGAATTATCCTAGTCATTATCCTCTACCTTTTTTTAATTTGGATACCAGGGTCTTCAAAATAATTTTTTTGTTTATTATAAACTACGCAATTTTCTATATATATATAGTTATGGTTATATATTTTTTTTTTTCTGAATTTTCTGTAATATACAAGTATGAGTTGAGTAATGATGGTGTGTTAACTGCTATACTAGTCACTGATATACATTTTATTTTCTTTCTCCAAATTCTCTGTATTATACAAGTATGAGTTGAGTAATGGGCAATGTTGATCTAGTCACTGCCAAATATATTTCTTTGTTTTGTGTCACTTAAAGAAAAGCGTACAGAATAAGTCTTTATAGATTTGGGTTAAATGACCAGTAGTCTTGAGTACTGACAGTCTGGTATGAATACCAGTAGTCTGTAAATTTATTGCATAAACAATTTAAAGGCATATATATATATATATATAAAATTCCATAAACAATTTTAAGGCATATATATATATATCTGACCGGTAAAGGTAGGATTGATGAAAAAAGAAATCATAAAATATAAATAACTGTGAAGAAAAACAAAAACAAATTTATAAAGAGAAATTTGAAGGATAAACAGTCAAACCTGTCTTAAAGGTCACCTCTCTATAAGGGCTACCTACTTATAAAGGCCAACAAAATTTTATCCCAGTTGCTCTTAATTCATATTATTTGAACTTGTATATAAAGGCCAGCTGTCCATAATGGCCACTTTTACTGACTCCTATGGGTGGCCTTTATAGACAGGTTTGACTGTATTTGCTGTACTGTTGTAACTGTTGTATACCTACGTTCTGTGATGCTATTAATAAAGCTCTCTCACTGCCGTGATAAAACCATCCAAATTATTACTCAGTGAAAGTCAATACATAAATCAACAGTATAAATGATATGTCCGTTATCAACCATTAAACAGGTTAGACTGGTTATCTGTTAACTCAGGGTAGACAGGTCACACTGTATAAGTATTACCAGTATACATAATAATTGTTTTTCCCCGAAATTACCATGTAACTAAAAACCGTTGTGTTGAATGACAAGTATTTGGTATTTTTTTAATGGCCAGTAGCCATGAATACTGATTTAATCTGGCATGTATACTGTACATGTATTATCAGTATACATGATTATCGTTTTTCTCCGAAATTACGATGTAAACAAAAACCTTTTGACCATTGTATTGAATGACAAGAGAAATTTTTTGAATGGGCAGTAGCCATGAATACTTATCTTCTGGTATGAATACTGTACACTTATTTTCAGTATACATGATTTTTCCAGTTTACCATTTAATCAATATTGCCTAACAATTGTTCAGAATGTTATGAAAATATTTATGATACAAATTCCCAAAATAAGACCATTTTTTATGGGAAAATATGAACTTATATGATTCTGCATCCAATGAAAATGGTAGTTCTGCATACATGTTATGGAATCGTTTGGTATGGTGGAGAATCCGGTTATATTGTAGGTGCTAGATACTATTATAATCGGGAATGTAATTAATTGCTCATAATTAAACTGTACAGTTATATAGCATAATATTTTTAACTATAAAAAAATTATTGAAAAATTAATTCAGTTTACTTGTTTACATTATGGCTATGATAACTGTGACATGAAAATTTTTAATAAATCTTGCTGATATTTTTTTTTCTATATATTTTGTTCAGTATTAAATAACTTTCAGGAAGATAATTATAAATCTACCCATAACACAGTTAACAGTGACTCATTTCATCACATACTTTGTACAGAAAACGCCACTTTTTTCATGTGAAAGTTTGTTTCTTTCATTTCACCACATACCTTGTACAATAATAACCTCTTTTTAGAGGTTTTATCACATAACTTGTACAGAAAGGCAACTACCATAAAACATTTTTTTTTAAATAAGTATTTTGTCTTTGGCTAATACTTAATCAAAACATCAGAAATATGATGTCTATGGATAGCTGTCATATTTCCGACCTGATTCTATCATACTGCTGGATGGTTGATATTATAATAAAGTGTGTTATTGTATTATTATAATTATCATTATTATGTGTATATGTATTATATGAAGCAATATAACAAAATATTATAATATATAGCAAAAAGATAAAATACATATAATAGAAAAAATAAACTTTTATATATAAACATTTTTATTGTATGATGAGGTGTTCATTTCCTGATTTTTCACAATTTATTATTAACTTTTATTTTCATTATATTAAATCTGACAAAGATTACATAGATAAGGGCTTTGTTTCCCTGAAAAACCATAAGATTTGAAATTGTAAATTGCATTTGGTATACCTGAATCACCAATGGCTGTGACTTATCAGCTGAACCTGTTGAGTTTCTTGTCTGTGCCTGTATTGGGAAGGTCTGGAGTTTAAGTTCCCTTTTCAATGGTTGTATTTTTTTTTTAACTGTTTCTGATACATGCATTCAATATGAAGTAAAAACTTGAGTCAAAACTATTTCTGTAATAATGAAAATATACTCTTTGTTGATTAATAACTTTACAAAAATGTCATTAAAGCATCTTTAATCATTTATGGAAAGTATGAGCATTAACGGAAACAAAAATTTCACACATATAATTATGGTGAGACTCAAATATGATTTTTTTTTTTTTTTTTTTTTTTTTTTTTTTCTTGAGCAATTGAGCTCCATAATTGTGGTCAAAATGTCTTTTTATAATATAATATTTTTTTAAAAATAAGTAAAATTTGATATTTATACTGCATTTCAACAAATAAAACATTAATTTATTATAATAATTAATTTTTTTACTTGTAACTATTTCCAATTTAACTTCTTTTAAAGATAGCTGTTGTATACGTTTGTTTGTATTTCAACAGATTCTAATACCATTCACTTTTGGAAATCAAAAACGGACCTTATTATGTACATAATCCTTTGAAATATGAAAAAAAGACTAGTTCAGAAAAAATTTTTAAGATCATTTTAAGCTAAAAATATCTTTGTTCTAATTTTGTATAAATTTATTTTAAGTTTAACTAATGGTTGCAAATTTTTCTAAAATCAATGAAAAAAACATTTTAAGTTAAGGAATGGTTGTAAAATCAGGATCTGATCTGTTGCATGTGATTTATATACCATGTGATACCATAACATTTAACAAACTATTAATTACAATATTTCTACAGACTTAAAATAGCCACATTTGTGCGGACCTCAAGTTTCCGGAATTTTGGGGACAAAAAAGTTTTGTTATTTTGCAGACCTTAAGTTTCCACATTTATTTGGACATCAAATTACCATGTTTGTAAAAAAGCTGTAATATCTACATCATAAATATTCTACTGGTTTTGGGAAAAAATTTTGCATTGCATTTTCTGAAATAACACCAATTTGACAGGAAAATGTTAATATAAATGACTTTGTCAATAAAAGTACGGCACAAGTTATAGGGTAATATAGGTTGAAGTATTACCAGTAATATATATGTACATTTACAATGATAAATTGCAAAAATAAATCCACCATGAAATTAAATATCTACATATCATACTCAACAACATGGCACTGCTAAAGTCAATTCCAGAGCATATAGAAGCAGACATCTTCTCATAAACAAAATTGTGAATGTTTATACGAGTGATTATCTGTTCTTGTTCTTTATCACATGGTACAAAACTGAACCTCACAATACAATAAATAATAATTAAATGTGATTGTTGTTGACCTAATTCAATAAAGTCATGTGATGTTGACCTAGTTAGATGAAAATGTTACTTGCCAAATGATGTAATTAAAATGTCCAGAGTTTTATGTATATCTTTAAAGAATAACTTTATTCATATACATTGTACATTGTTTTATCCTGAAAGGCAAATAAAATAATTTTTTGGAGATCACACAATAGTTATTCTTCATTTGTACAGATGTTCTAGCTGTGGAACATTACTGGTGTTCCAGCTGTGAAGCATTACTGGTGTTCTAGCTGTGGAACAATACTGGTGTTCCAGCTGTGAAGCATTACTGGTGTTCAAGCTTTGAAACACGACTGCTGTTCAAGCTGTGAAGCATCACTAGTGTTCCAGATTTGAAGCATTATTGGTGTTCCAGATGTGGAGCATGACTGGTGTCTCAGCTGTGAAGCATCACTGGTGATCCAGCTGTGGAGCATTATTGGTGTTCCAGCTAAGGAACATTACTGGTGTTCCAGCTCTGCAGCATTACTAGTGTTCCAGCTGTTGAGCCTTACTACTGTTCCAGCTGTAGAGCTTTACTGGTGTTCCAACTCTGAAACATTACTGGTGTTCCAGCTGTGGGGCATTACTGGTGTTCCAGCTGTGGGGCATTACTGGTGTTCCAGCTGTGAAGCATGTTCCAGCTGTGGAGCATAATTTATGTTCCAGCTGTGAAGCAAGTTCCAGCTGTTGAGCATCACTGGTGTTCCGAATGAGAAGCATTACTGGTGTGGAGTATGACTGGTGTTCCAGGTTTGGAGCATTGCTGGCGTTCCAGCTGTGAATAGACTGGTGTTCCAGCTGTGAAGTATTAGTGATGTTCCAGCTGTGGAACATTACTGATGCTCCAGCTGTGTTGCATTACTAGTACCTAAGTTATGGGGCATTATGAGTACTATGGCTGAGAAACAATATTTATACTCCATCTGTAGAGAATATTGGTATTTTGGCTGTGGAGTATTATGGGCCCACTTAGCAGATGGCTTTATGTGAAATAAAATACATACTCTATTAAAAATTATTAAACTCTAGACTGGATGTATGCAGAACACAATTACAAAATGTTATTCATTTGTGTGGTTTTAGTATTTTAGTAGAGCAAAACCATCCTTTTTTTTTTACGAACAGTAATTCAATAATACCTAAGGACAGTTGGTTCAATTAAACTTTTTTAACTTCTGTACAGAAGAGTTCCACAACCTTCATCTTTTTGTAAGCTTGTATGTTCGTGTTTATATTTAATTTTTCCCAAAATCAATGACAACCAGTATGTGAGTTACACAAATCTGTAAATCTTAATGTTAAAACTATTGTAGTAATGTTCTTAATTTTCATAACAATGAAGAGGAGTTCTCCAATTAAGGTTCTTCGGGGTTGGTGGAGGAAACAAGAGTGTTCAGAGGAAACCACCAATCTCAGAATACTTAATTTAGAAAACAAGTGTAGTGAAGTTTTCCAGTTAAGGTTCTTTAGGGGTTGATGGAGGAAACCAGAGTGCCCAGAAGAAACCACCAATCTCAGGTAAGCGAGCTGACATATTGTTGTGCACTAGGATGCACTATGTTGACACTTGACCATCAAACTCCCACAAAACAGTAAAAACAATCTAGCATGTATAAATAATCTATAAAAACTGAAATCATGATTAAACAGTCGTGTATCTATAAATATGATTTTTATTGACAAAAAAGTTAACAGAAACCTCATGAATAAGGTAAACTGTAAATAAATTATTGTAACAATATCGTAAAGATAACGGTCAATCAAAGGAAATAAGATGTACAAAAATTATGGGATAGTTCTTAAAACCCTTTTTGCTTTCATTTTTAAAAAAATTGTCAAAAATTTATTTCTTGGTCATAAAATTTTTATGTTAAATGTCTTAAAATAACTACAGTTTGTCATAAATATACCAAGACAAAGATTTATTCTGTGTTATAAAGAAATGTTATAAATTAAACAGAAAAATTTGAAATTTAAATCTATACAATAATGCTTATGAGCAACAATGCTGTGATTTCATAGGTACATGTATAATTGACAGCAAATATTTTGAAATTGATAAAAGAAATTACAATAATTTATTATTTATTATAATAATTGCTGTTGTCCAGGGTCTAACCCACAGAAATGAGATGCCTTTGGTTTGAAGGCTAATGGCACTTGGCCACTGCAACATTCCCCCTTCCATAAAAGAAATGTAACTTTATTTAAAATAAAGAGGGATATTATAAACTTTCAAAACTTTTTGTAAATTTTTGTATAAAAATAATTAAAGTCTCACAAACTCTCACAAAATTAGACTTCTATCAGCTATATACTGTAAAATCACAAATATGGGGGATTAAATTTTGTAATTTTCGTGGGTAACTGAAAACCACAAAATGGACTGTCATCTAAAATTTTTAATTACCACTGCCTTCAATCAGATTTTTTATCACAAAACTCAATTCTACGAAAATTTCTACCAACAGAATTTTTTAAAAAGGCAAAACCACGAATTTCAACTCGACGAATATTAATGAATCTACAGTACATATACAACTGTATTATTCTTGGTAGTACAGTTGGTTAAGCAATTCCCTTAGAATTATCATGGGGGTCACAGAATCAAATACCTTGTTTGACCCTGTATTTACCCCATTCTTGTTACACAACCATAATTGAAATAAGATATCAACAGATTTTCTATAATAAAATGTTAGTCAAACCAGTTAAAAAATTTTCTTTACTTTGAGGAAATCTCAAACAAACTGTCACAATATAAATTTGATTAAATTGTCACAATACAGTACATATTGGATTTATGATATATGGACATGGATTATTATATACTGTTTATATATATATATATATATATATATATATATATATATATATATATATATATATATATATATATATATATATATATATTATACCTCATAATTTGTTTTTCTAATAAATGCATTGATTTTACTCCAGGCGGTATTTTGCAATTCGGACCAGAGACTCCGGTCGGTATTATGTTTGCTTGTGTCACACGTTTATTCTTGATGACGTAATACACTAACAAAAAGTACATCTTAAACTGAATAGTTTCATAAGTGAATTAATGCAATACAATGTTACAGTCAGGAACGGCAACAGTAATACGTAAACAATCATCTTCTTACAGGAATTAATTAATTCCAGAATAATGCTGATATCTATATATATATATATTATATATATATATATATATATATATATATATATATATATATATATATATATATATATATATATATACATGTATATATATATATATATATATATATATATATATATATATATATATATATATATATATATATATATATATATTTTAAGGTAATTCATTTAGATATGGCACAATAGGTTGCCTGTCATTACTCATTTAGCATGACATATGGGGCAGGGCAAGTTTCCCAAATAAATTAGGACAACTATGTTATCTTACATCATGCAATTGCTCAGAAACATACATTAATGAATTAAACAAGCATTGAAGTATCTACATATCACAAAAATAGTGCAAAATAGTAACTTAACAATAAAATTATACAAAAAAATATACTGGTACAAATAATGGAATCATAATTTTGACTTTTGATAGGTTGACATTACCATCATCAACTTTGATGGATATTACAAAAGTTCTGAAAATACTACTGTATATATTTGATAATTTTCAGGTTCATTTTGTTTCAGCAGCATGCCAAAAAAAAAATAAAATTAAAAAATAAATAAGTAAATAAACAAATAAATAAATTAAAAAAAAACTTTAGTGAAAATTTGATTTATATATGATCTAGCTTTCATATGCATTGGCTGTTATTTGACAATACAATCATAAAAGTGTCCAAAATGACTTTAAATTGTTGCTTTTTGCAAAACTTAACTGATAGTAAATTTTCCTATTTAATTGAATTTTCTATTGAATTGTCAAAAAATGGTCTTTACAGTACATGTACTACACTGTAGTTATTATTGCCATGTAAAGCAAACTGAATAATACATATACTGGCAAGTTAAGATCCATTCACTTTATATGTTAATAGTATAGTTCAGTTAATATACAGTATAACCTGTGTATAAAGTCCACCTAGGGGACTGAGCAAAAGTGGACTTAATAGACAGGTGGTCTTTATATAGAGGGTCCCCTATATGTACGAGTAAACATACAGTGTTTAAAATAGTTAAAAAAGTGAAAATATGCCAGGTTCTGGAGTCATTTGGGACTGAAAAGGGTGGACTTTATTCACATTAGACAGGTGGACTTTATATAGAGGTTCATTATATAGTAAAATCCATTGGGGATACTTCAGACCGGTTGCTAGACAGGTGGACTTTATATAGAGGTGGATATAGCAGGTTATACTGTATTTAAATTTCTGAATTTTTTTAAAATATTATTTTGATCTTTTAATCAGAAAAAAAACTTAAAAGTTTAAACAAATGCATGTCCAGTCACTGAAACAGCTAATAAATGATGTCACATGCAAAAGACATTTGGTTTCAAAAAGAATTTAATAAAAAAACATTTTAAAAGTAATATATAAATTTAACTTATTGTACACAACATTATTTTATCTACATCATCTAGAATCTCATTACATCACATTACTGAATTTCCCTACTCCATTTACTTTCTGTTGTTGTTTTTGTTTTTGAACATAATTCATCATAAACTGATTCCTTGATCAACTTAAATGACAATTTTACTGTTCAACACAGAATTATTGAAACTATCATCATTATAATCTCTATGATTTTATGGATTTTTTGTTATAAAGCAAACATAAGTTTTACAACTCATTTTCATCAAAGTATTTTAGTAGACAGAAAAAATACCCACCTTGGTTTGGAAAAGTCTTCAAAATTAATAGTTCTTGGTCTAAAAATTGAAAATTTCATCAAATGGATGAATATCAATTTCATTCATTCATTTTATAATTTAATTTTTTTTTTTTTTTTTTTTTTTTTTTTTTTAATAAATTTTTGAAAATGTGTCAATATCATTCAATATGAACAATAAATTAGAAAATTTCATAATGTGAATAATTTTTAGCAACATAACTGTTCTTCCAGATGACACACAGATACACATCTCCCTGAGAATCTGACAGACCACACATAATGAATAAGTATATATCACAAAGTCATGGCAAATTTTGTTATCTCCCCTTGACAATATTGTCAACACATTACATTTGTTATCTCCCTTGGACAATCTTTTCAGCACTTTACATTAGCAGGTGTTGGAGTAAAGAAGTATACACATAACAGTAAGAGATAAATAAAGACGAGCACAGAACCTGTGAAATAAAACAAAATAAATAGAATGATATCTGATGGTGTGACTATGCTTATTACATGGCTTGTCATTGACAAAAAAGTTGCCAGAAATTGCATATTTCAATGATTATAAATAACATCACATAAAGAATCCAACGAAAAAAGGTTCGTTTGTTTTGTGGGTTTTCTTTTAATAAAATATCATGTGTGAGCAAATTTTATCCTGAAATTCATGAAATCATATAAAAGAATTTGAGAATCCTGATTTTATTTATATGAAAAAAGCGAACTCCACTCAAAAAATTTGCTTCTGGAAAAATTTTACACATTCAAAATAAGGTAAATATGGATTTTCAAACTGTATCAGAGCTTAGTTGATCAAGTATTTGAAGCTGCTGCTTACACTGTATATAGCTGGTGATGTCCCAATATAAATTAATCCATTTTAAAGAGTAATATGTTAAATCATTAATTACAGAAGTAAGTGTTGAAATCGTTTTCTTTTTATATCAAATCAGGAATATTTCACATAGCTGGTACAGTCAAACCTGCCTATAAAGGCTAATAAAATTTTATCCCAGTTGCTCTTTGTCTATATTATTTGACCTTGTATATAAAGGCCACCTGTCCTTAAAGGATACTTTTATTGATTCCCATGGGTGGCCTTTATAGACAGGTTTGACTGTATATAGAAGTGGACAGTTCTGAAATTACTGAGGAAACAAGATCCAGAGAAAACCACTAACCTTCAACAAGTAAACTGACAAATATTCTCACACTAGAATCTGAAATTCCATCATAAGACAGTGAAAACAGGAGCTGTGACTCAGGAGCATGCCCTTTAGACCAATTACAATCAAGGCCTTTCATTTGTAAAGAGTTAACACCAGAATAATTGTGTCCCAGTGGTATATATCTCACCTTGAAGATAATCACTTTTCCCGTCTTGGAATGTGTAGTTTATAACTATTAGAGAGAAGAACACGGACCACATATGTACATCACTGAAGATAGCATAAAATTTAAATGGCTGAAAAATATAAATTTATAATATCAGTTAACAAAGCTGGTGATGTCTCAATAGAAGCAAATCAATCCATCTGACAACTTTTCTGATCCTCAGAATGTATAATTATCCCACTCAGATAAATATATGTACATCCACCTGTTCACCTATATCACCTCCACCCCATATCTCATCATCTCCACCCCATATCTCATCACCTCCACCCAATATCTCATCACCTCCACCCAATATCTCATCATCTCCACCCAATATCTCATCATATCCACCCTATATCTCATCACCTCCACCCAATATCTCATCACCTACACCCCATATCTTATCATCTCCACCCAATATCTCATCACCTCCACCCAATATCTCATCATCTCCACCCAATATCTCATCACCTCCATCCAATATCTCATCACCTCCACCCTATATCTCTTCACCTCCACCCAATATCTCATCATCTCCACCCCATATCTCATCTTCTCCACCCCATATCTCATCACCTCCACCCAATATCTCATCACCTCCATCCAATATCTCATCATCTCCACCCAATATCTCATCATCTCCACCCAATATCTCATCATCTCCCCCCAATATCTTATCAACTCCCCCCCATATCTCATCACCTCCACCCAATATCTCATCACCTCCACCCAATATCTCATCACCTCCACCCAATATCTCATCATCTCCACCCAATATCTCATCATCACCACCCCATATCTCATCATCTTCACCCTATATCTCATCATCTCCACCCAATATCTCAACTCCACCCCATATCTCATCACCTCCACCCAATATCTCATCACCTCCACCCAATATCTCATCACCTCCACCCAATATCTCATCATCTCCACCCTATATCTCATCATCACCACCCCATATCTCATCATCTCCACCCTATATCTCATCATCTCCACCCAATATCTCAACTCCACCCCATATCTCATCACCTCCACCCAATATCTCATCACCTCCACCCAATATCTCATCACCTCCACCCAATATCTCATCATCTCCACCCTATATTTCATCACTTTTATCCCATATGTCATTACCTCTATATCTCATTACCTAAACCCCATATTTCACTGTCTTCACCCTATACCTCTTCACCTCCAACCCATACCTCTTCACCTCCAACCCATATCTCATCACCTCCACCCATATTTCATCACCTAAACCCCATATCTCATCACCTCCATCCCATATCTTATTAATTCAATCCCATACCTCTTCACCTCCACTTTTTTAACTCCACCTCACATCTTTTCATTTACATCACATTTTTGCTAAATTGAATCAGTCAATCAGTATCACTTGAGTATACTGAAGATATACGAAGGAAAAAACTCCGGAACTTCTGTACTACCAGGAAGTTTTTCCGAGTCAGCTGGTTACTTCTTCATCAGATTTCTTCCTTCTTTTCTTTGAATTTAAGATACCAAGTTTAACCCTTGGGACAATCAGCCACTCCCCAGTGAAGAATAAGCCCCCAAAATAAACAGACAAATATGCAGCAGCTAAACTACGACTTGTATCTTGGACATTCCTGATACTATTGTGTTATATACTGACTAAAATCATACAATCTATCAGGTCCTTTACATCAATCTACATATTTGTGGTATACTTACATATATGATGTTAATCAGAATTAATACGGGAACTTGTAACATACACACTTGTATTGATGTACTTGTACCAATCTCTATCCTGTAAAATATCAATACATGTAAGGTCAACATTCCTGAAAAGGTCAAGGTCAATACTCAGGTCAAGGTAATAATTATAATATTTGAACTTGTATAAATTATTGATATACTTGTACCAATCTCTATCCTGTAAATAAGAAAATGTCAATATATGTAAGGTCAACATTCCTGAAAAGGTCAAGGTCAATACTAAAGTCAAGGTAATAGTTTTAATATTGGAACTTTATAAATTAATGGTGTACTTGTACTAATCTCTCTCCTGTAAACATGAAAATGTCAATACATGTAAGGTCAACATTCCTAAAAAGGTCAAGGTCAATGCCAAGATCAAGGTAATTATAATATTTGAACTTGTATAAATTACTGATATAAGGTACTCGTACAAATCTAATCCTGTAAATAAAAAAAAATAACTGCATTTAAAATCAGCATTCCTGATGAAACAGTGAAGGTTAAGTTCAATGTACATAAAGGTCAAGAAAGAAAGTGAAGGTAATGTCCGACTGCTGGTCAAGGAAGTAACAAACAGCAATTCTTTCATAAATTTTTGAGTGAAAAATATATTACATACCCTAAGTTGACATTGTTTTGCAATGCAAACTGAATTCCATTAACAATTTCTGGTAGCTCAGGAACCATGGCGATCATTGTAACACCTATAAAATTCTGAAAATATATGAAATTTTACAGGCATCATTCAAAAGTATGACATCCACATTTACATTTCTTTTACCCACCAAAATTATTATACATTTCACTTGGTCCTATACAACTAGTGACAGCATACCACTTTTTCTGATATACTTTTCTGTTTTGCCTGTAAGTTTTTATACAGATATATTAAAAAGGGGGGTGGGTACAAACAAAGACTCATAAATATTATTGTAATGAAGGATGTGTGAGAACTAGAGCCATACAAAAAAACAATTCAATTATATATATATATATATATATATATATATATATATATATATATATATATATATATATATATATATGTATGTATATAATTACACACAACCAGTAATAGCTTACTACTTCTTCTGGTAGGCTTTTAACTTTTGTACCAAAGTTATTACATGTACATAGACATGTCAAAAAAGTAACAGGATGGATACCAACAAAATGATGGCAACATTTTTTACTATACAGAAATATAGTGGTAATTGAGGATATGTGAATATACAAATTGACAAAACATGCGAAAAACAAAAGTGAAGTTGGTTACATTTTTTTAAGCTTTTTTAGAAATTACACAATGTGCACAGCATCCATTCATTCATTCAATGACAAAATTAAAATCAGATTCAATGCTTTTAATTAAATTTTAAAGACAACCTAATCAAATGAGAGAATAACTTATTGCAATTTTTACTTTTAATAACTTCAAAGCCATTGATGGTAAAATGACGAACATTAAAAGTAGTTTGTTCTAGATTTTGTCACAAACACTTCGGCGAGTGAGTGGGTGTGGTTATTTTATGTTTGAGTCATTGAGAAATAACCTGGACCTATTTTTGCTTTTCAACCAATGAAATAATTAAAAATTTGTCAAATTTAATTATCTTTAAATAACCTTAAACTTGTCAGTCAAATCAATCTGTAAAGTTTTGTATATATTCATACATGTAAATACACTTACATATGACACGCCGGAGTTGTCCAGTAGATCATTGATATTCTCGGTGATCAGATCCGCACACAGTGCTATCAGTGTAGCAGAAAGTAACAGTATCGACGTAGCTTTTAACCGAGACCACTGAACCTTTCCATGCTTCATTCCTGCAAATTGAAATAAAACAAACATTAAAGTTGATATTATTGCTTAGGTATGACCTCTACAGTTAAGTTATGACCTTTACACTGCTACATGTGTTTATGTTTCATTTATTTAAGGTAAAAAAGATCATGTTTGATACTGTTAGATTCTAGCCTTACAGCTTCAATCTTCATCAATATTTATTATCATAAGTGTAACCATGCTGCTGCTCATGTGTTGTGTATATGTATATATTGTGTAAACTGTTAGTTGTGTCTTCATAGTAGTGTTGTCATGTGACCGTTTGTGTGTTTAATATGCATGTATGTATGTACCGACGCTTGACCGATCATGTGACTGGACGGACAACATGAAATTATGTTAATAAAATGAAAACTATTCACCTGCACTTTTCGCGGTAATTTCTTTCTTTATTTCATTTCTAGCTGTTTATTTCAAAGTGTAAAGACATGTTTTGAGTATCTTAAAAAAAAATCCATACAGACTTCTTAGTTCTGTAAATCTGGTCATTCTGGTATGTAAAATTATTTATTTATCTAATGATTATTATTTAATTATATTACCGCGAATATTATTTCAAATTTATAAATTTAATAATTAGAAAATACTTAGAATTTTATAATATATGTATTTGTAGGTTTTCTATTGCAAATGTAATTATATCACCAAATGGAACTCGACTCAGATATGAATCAAATAAATATAATTGAAATTTAGGAGAAGTTGTATTATAAATTAGATGCACCGACCGACTGGTTACATAAGCAATAAATATTACATAAATAGTGAACCAAAAATATGCATTTATATAAATTATTTAAATATCCTGCATAAAAAATTAATATAAATCCTTCTTAATGATATGAAATTTTTAATTTTGTTTCTTGAAACCCTATTTTTCATGCACAAAAACCCTTTAGTTTTAGGAAATAAAATACCTAGTAGTATAAAGCCACACTGCACTTTCTTATAACCATGCTTCACTCTAAATATGTTCAATCCCACTCAGAAAAATCTAAGTCAATCCCACTCAGAAAAATCTTAGTGATAGAAAAGTTTGTAACTTTCCTTGCAGAAGGTCAGTGATTGTCTCTGGGCACACAGGTTTCTCTCCTCCTTGACAGAACTGATTGATTCAGATTATAGTGAAAGAATCTTGAATGAAGTGAAAAAACAATATTACCTCCACAGAGGCATATGCCCTCTGGTGGATCAGGGGCTGTAATTCCAAATATTTGGGTAGCTTTATTGACCCATTACAAGAAAGGGACTTAAACACTATTCTATTAAACACTTTTCTGATTATACATTAATATTTCAAGGAAATGTCAAAATTTTCTTAAGTTCTAGATGATAAATCAGATATATATATATATATATATATATATATATATATATATATATATATATATATATATACACTCTCTATATATAATACTATGATGCAAATCTTAAATCTGATATGTATTCATAATTATAATGGGCTTCACCAACTTACCACCTGAGTCCTGATCAATAATACCATGAATCTAACATTTGTTTAGATCATTTTGTGCATTATTTTGTTTTACTTGAAAAATCCCGTTATAATGTCATTTTCATTGGAAAATGTCAATTTACAAGATTCTATATCCAATGAAATACCTTATAACAAACATTTATGGGATGTCACATGGTATACTAGTGAAGCCCATTTAACTGTAAAATTTCACAGATTGTATTTTGGCATGTTTCAGTTTCCTGCGAAGAGTTTGAAAAACAAATACTGCTATAAATAGAAGCTAATAGTTACATAGACAGTCTTGAATATTGAGTTAATTAGAAATAACATGCTAAAAACTAAAAGCTCCACTACAGCCCAGGTCTGACCAAAAAGCTAACAAACTTCCAATTTCTACACAAATTGAACAACAAAGGGGAAATAACTGTTATATCAAACTCGATTTCAATATCATATGACAATAAAAGTAAGTTGGTTATTTCAATTATAAATCAATCCTAGAAAATTATATTTTTGTAGCAGAAAGTTTGTCTTCATGTTGGTTAACTATGAGCTGATTTTGTCTCACATTGGTAAACAGTAAATGTACTGATCAAATTTTGTCAAACATCCAATAGCTGAAAGAGAAATTATCATGTGGGTGCGATCAACCAATCAGATTTAGATATACTTGTACTAACCAATTATGCAAAGATTTTTTTTACAAGTTTAACTTGATTGAATTACTTAAATAATAAATGCATGTAAACTAACAAAGTTTTGTAAAATCCAATTACTATCACAAGAACTATTATATGGAAGCAATGCATCAGCCAATAGATTGCTAATTAATTTATGTGTCAATTTTGTAACACAAACTTTCATTTGCAAACAATTGGGGACACAATAACCAATGCTGTAATGATTCTTGCAAGTAAAACAATAATTAGCAGTTACTTATACAACAGTAATTTTAATTTTTTTGAAGGTGATTGAAGACTTTTTGTGTCAGACCTGCACGGTTAAAGTCAGCTAGCCATACATACAGTGAAGCAATTAATCAGCTTAATGCATAAAAAAAAGTTACCTACATGTATAAGAATCTATCTAGATGCTAGAAGTAGAAACATATCAATCAACTATGTCAGCTAGATACTGTAAATCAGAAAATTGGTCCGTTCAATTTATTTTTACAAAAAATTAACAGATAACAAGAAGGTTTTATTTATTTGGATATACATGCACTGAACATTCTGACAAAGTAAAAAAAATAAAACGTTTGCAAATATCTTCAACAGCTGTATCTCTCGAAAATTAACTGACTCAAAAATTTCCTGATTTACAGTATACTATATAGTACATCAAGTTAGTTTGAAAGTTTTATGCTAAAAGTTAAAAAAGCCACTGTCACAGAGTTACGTTTAGAATAGAAATAACACCTCTACATTTGAGTAAAGTTATTTTTACCATGGTCCATGTTATCTGTATCAAACCCAGATGGTCGAGCTTTTCCTGTTGATTAATATGTATATTACATAGTACATGTGTAACTTTAAACATTTCAAATGACCTTAATATAATATCCAATATTAAACCTTCCTAATGTTCATTCATAATGTCTCTCCCTAGATCTACTGGGGCTGGGTAGCAGAGTGGTCTAAAGTCCAAAGCTTACAGATCACAGTCCCTCCCTTGATCTACTGGGGCTGGGTAGTGGTCTAAACCCCAAAGCTTACAGATCACAGTCCCTCCCTTGAATGCCTGGCTCTGTAGCAGAGTGATCTAAAGCCCAAGACTTAGAGATCACTGTCCTTCCCTTGATTTACAGGGGCTGGGTAGCAGAGTGGACAAAAGCCCAAATCTTACAGATCTCAGTCCCTCCCTTGATCTACTGGGGTTCAGTAGCAGAGAGATGTAAAGCCCAAGATTTACAGTTCATTGCTCCTCCCTTATTTTACTGGAGCTCAGTGGCAAAGTTGTCTTAATCACAAGCTTACAGGTCAGAATGCCTCTCACTACCTAGGTTCAAATCCCACGCTGGAAAATCCTAGTGTAAGAAAGTTTGCACGTCAAAAGTCAATGTTTTTTTTCAATGCAATACAATGTGATCACATCCATTATCCACACCTTATGAAAATATGCTAGGATTGATTCTACAGATAGCATCTATTTGTAGAGATTCCAACTAGTACTGGGTAAGGTTCTGGTCTTTAGTTGCAGTTTGGATGCTGCATTATTTCTCTTTTCTGTTTTATGGTTTTATCAACCAGGTTGATTCAAGAGTGATCAAAATCAAACGGAGAAAAAAATATTGTGGTAGGTCAGACTCCAAAGGTAGCTGAATCACTCAAATTGTAAAACATCATATAAGTTTTTGGCAAGTCTCAGGTTCAAATCCTGGATTTGTAGTTGCATTTTTCTTTTCTATTACAAATAGGTAAAACTTTGTTGATGTCATACCAGTATACATGTACGACCATCTTTCAACTCCAAAAATAATGAGTCATTTCTGATGTGATGTAAAATACCAGCAATGTGTTATATTTACGTACCATGTCCATCTTTCTCTTGCTGTGCATAAAAATCTTCAAATAAATGTTTAGAATGTGTTTTAAATGTGAATATCATTCCTATGATGTAAGCTAACGGCAACAAGATGGCACATGCATACACGAGTGGTTTGATGTGTTTGGTGTAAAGCGATATATCGCCATCTAATCCCAGCTGAAAAATAGGTAAAAATAGATCACAAAATTATTTCACAGTTTTACCAACAAAAATGAGGAAAACTGGATTTTTCTTCACATTTGAAAGAAAAATCTGTAATTTTTTTTTGTAGCAAGAGAAAATGAACAGAGTAAAAAAAGAGCAGCATCTTGAAAGACAAATATCTCATACCTAACATGGCCAAGCATGGTTATTTTTACATCTTGACCTTGGCCTTTGACTACAGAGTGAAGTTTGTTATGCAGCATGTCATCCTGCATTAAGTTAGTACTGTAAATCACTTAATTTTTGTGAGTAAGG
Organism: Tegillarca granosa; assembly: GCA_029721355.1. Classification (NCBI taxonomy): domain Eukaryota; kingdom Metazoa; phylum Mollusca; class Bivalvia; order Arcoida; family Arcidae; genus Tegillarca; species Tegillarca granosa. Next base: position 2,989,525 of record CM056604.1, on the reverse strand, counting down.
GGTTACCTTTGGGAACATTGCGAAAATTTCATGTCGCGTAATAGGTTTTGGTATGGATTCGCGAAAAAAGTGCCACCAAATTAAAGTGAATTACAGTATACCAATGTGTCATGTCAGATCAAAAATCATTCATAGAAGTGGAAGTTATGGATCAAAGATGTATTCAAACACACAGACTGACAGATGATTCTTATTATCCATAAACTTCATTTACAAGAATAAAACTGAAAAAATAATCACACACCTGTCGCATTGAGACCATTGATTTTAAAAACTTCTGAGCATTGCACATGATTACAAAATGATATCACATAAATTACTTTACACATTAAAAGCTCTACAAGCTGTATGACATATATATTAACTGTCCAGGACTTTTATCATACGTTATGTGACGAATCATTTCACATTTGTGAGCAAAATTGAGTAATATTGATGTCACACACTTAGAGCACCATCATCGATGTAATGGAAAAAATAACTGAAGAGTGTTGACTTACGACTGATGTCACACACTGAGAACACTGTAGTCCATACGAGGTGTTAGTCGACAGTGGATTATTATTGTCCGTCGCATTATGAATTGTTTCACATTTGTTGCAGTGTAAATCTCCAAATATTTTAGAAAACAAGGTTGGCGCAAATACACCTGTAAATAAATAAACAAAATAAATTATAATCTTAAAAAAGCCTTCCTAGGGATAACCATCTCTTTTTTATAGAATAAAACGTGTTAAAGCCAGCATATCTATAAAACCACATGACTTTTAAGACCGGTGTTTTGATGTCTTGTTTTTTTACATTTTAACCAAAAGATTTATATACAAAGAGCACCCATTTCAAAATGTATGTTGTAATAGTGTAATTTACAGTTTTACAAATAAATTACATCTGACAAGAGTAAATTAAAGTAATAGGACCATGCATTAGTGAGATTATTTAACTTTATATGCCATTGTGGTCAGTTAAAGGATTACTGGAATGCCTGCAGAGAAACATAGATCCTCATCATGCAAACTGATAAACTTCTTCACACAAGGATCTGACTGAGTGGAATTGGAATTATGGATGTAAAAGGCAATGTAATATATAAGTGCGAGCTATAAACTATTACATATCATACATAACTGATGTCAACATATAAAGACATGTTACCTAATAAAACCCTACCCTGGAACAGCCTGACAAAAAAATATCAAAATCGAACTTGACCTGTAAATTAACTAATCTATACCTTACGTTACTGACGTGAGCATATAAAGACATGTTACCTAATAAAACACTACCCTGGAAAAGCCTGACAATAAAATCTCAAAATCGAACTTGACCTGTAAATTAACTAATACATATCATACATAACTGATGTCAACATATAAAGACATGTTACCAAATAAAACACACTACCCTGGAACAGCCTGACAAAAAAATCTCAAAATCGAACTTGACCTGTAAATTAACTAATCTATATCTTACGTTACTGACGTGAGCATATAAAGACATGTTACCTAATAAAACACTACCCTGGAACAGCCTGACAATAAAATCTCAAAATCGAACTTGACCTGTAAATTAACTAATCTATATCTTACGTTACTGACGTGAGCATATAAAGACATGTTACTTAATAAAACACTACCCTGGAACAGCCTGACAATAAAATATCAAAATCGAACTTGACCTGTAAATTAACTAATCTATATCTTACGTTACTGACGTGAGCATATAAAGACATGTTACCTAATAAAACACTACCCTGGAACAGCCTGACAATAAAATCTCAAAATCGAACTTGACCTGTAAATTAACTAATCTATACCTTACGTTACTGACGTGAGCATATAAAGACATGTTACTTAATAAAACACTACCCTGGAACAGCCTGACAATAAAATATCAAAATCAAACTTGACCTGTCAATTAACTAGTTCCTGACGTGAGCATATAAAGACATGTTACCTAATAAAACACTACCCTTGAACAGTCTGACAAAAAAATCTCAAAATCGAACTTGACCTGTAAATTAACTAGTTACTGACGTGAGCATATAAAGACATGTTACCTAATAAAACACTATCCTTGAACAGCCTGACAAAAAAATCTCAAAATCGAACTTGACCTGTAAATTAACTAATCTATATTTCACGTAACTGACATGAGCATATAAAGAAATATTACCCAATGAATTACTACTCTGGAATAGTCTCATCAAAAAAAAATCTCAAAATCGAACTTGACCTGTAAATTAACTAATCTATATCTTACGTAACTGATGTGAGCATATAAAGACATGGTACCCAATGAAACACTACTCTGGAACAGCCTGATAAAAAAAAACAAACTCAAAATCGAACTTTACCTGTAAATTATTTTATGACTGATAAATGGGTGGATAGAGGGATGGATAAATGTATAGATGGACCGATTAATAGAGAGATGGTACACTACAAGTAGTATACGGCACATGACTAGCAAAACTGAGATAGACATTGTGTTGATGTGTTGTATATAATAGGTACAACAGAGTGATTTACTGCCAGACTTTCTGGTCTAGATTTTTAGCCTTGTGGTAGAGTGCTGGCTTATCAAACGGAAGGGCTGGGTTCAATAATCAGTTTGGGCACGTTGGGAGGATATATTTTTTAGGTGTTGTCCCCTCCTGTTACACATGAAAAAAATACTACATTGGTGAGTAAAAAATTCATAATTACCACCAACAGCTACAAATAACAGTAGAGCTGTAACGCTGGCAGATCTGGGGTTAAAGTTCTGAGACTGGAACTTAATTCCACCAACAATCATTGCTATTCCCTGAAAAACATACCCATAAGAATAAATATTGTGATGTGCTTCAGATTCCCCTAGGATTAAAATGTCTGATTATTTAATACCAATGTCATACATCATCAATATAAAGTCAATAAAATTGCTTATTTAAGAGAATAAAGTTTTATTTCAGTTTTTTTTCTTTAGAACAATGCCAATTTTGGTCCATCTTTTCAATATCAGTGTATTGTCAGAAATGTTTTCTCTTCTAACCCTCCTCCTTTTTTTTTTTGTTTTATAATTTAATCGATAAGTGCAACATTTATCGCAGATGAAACAAGACAATTGCGGCATGTATCATTTGCAGAAATAAAAAAAGTTGCTATGTTCTTATAGGAATTACAAATTTTAACACTGATCTTTATACAGTACATCAAAACAATTAGCACTATAATGTAGGTCCCCTTTACTGAATTTTAAAAGAAGTGGATCAAAATGTCATTATTTAGCTTAGTTTTAGACTTAACGAAATAACAAAAGTACATTGTAAATCCAAAACTTACTGGAATAAACAAAATACTGCCAAATATTGTACCTGTATAAAATAGAAAAAATGTCAATGATTATTGCATGGTTACCATGGTAACTTGTGAATTTTTGAAAATCTATAAAACTCATCTGACAGTATCGAGTAGACATCAGTCAAATTTTAAAACCGAGAAATCTTTATATAGAATAGCAATGATTTTCATATCAAAAAACTTAATAACATGTATTTTTTTGATAGAACAAAAATGAGAAAAATATTGGTACAGTAAGTTAATACATGTACCACATATATGACCTGGATTTATATCAGTATAATCTGAATAAAACCTACTTTTAGACTAAATGGGTTCTTTTTAATTTGAGTTTTTTTCCTGCATCTACTACCAGGTATTCAGCCTACTTCTAAATATGGACTGTCTCTTGAACATGGTTTTCATAATTTCAATGTCCTTTTCCTCACCTATTTTGGAGGCTTTTTTAGTGTTATAATGTACCAGGAAGATAATTAATAAAAAATTCCCTAAAAAATATTGAATCATAATCACAACCTTCTTCATTGTAATCACTTACAAGGGAGATAACTTACCTGTCAAGGAAGCTTTGACAAGTTCACTATAACACAAGGAATGTTGATTTAAGCCCTTATTCGTTTAAGTTACTTACAAGGGAGGTAACTCACCAGTCAATGAAGCTTTAACAAGTTCACTATAACACAAGGAATCTTGATCTAAGCCTTTCTTCAGTGTTATCACATATAATATTAACTCAACTATTGATCCAAATGTAGCATTTAATACAGCACCAACTGCAAAACTACTCTGAACTGATATACTGAAAGATAAAATAAAAGTTACACTGAAGAGACAAATCCAACAAAACCAATGCATAAAAGAATGGAGTAAAGTAGAGCTGAGCAAAGTGCTGTGGAGTGGAGCACAGCAGAGCAGAGTGGAGTGGAGTGGAGTGGAGCATAGTATAGCAGAGTTGAGTTGTGTGGAGTAGAGTAGAGTGGAGTGAAGTAGAGTGGAGTGGAGAAGTGTGGAGTGGAGTTGAATGGAGTGGAGAAGTGTGGAATGGAGCAGAGTGCAGTGGAGTGCAGCAGAGCAGAGCAGAGTGGATTAGTGTGAAGTAGAGTGGAGTGGAGTGAAGTAGAGTGGAGTGGAGTATTGTGGAGTGGAGTGGAATGGAGTGGAGTGGAGCAAAGCAGAGTGGAGTAGTGTGGAGTAGAGTGAAGTGGAGTAGAGTGGATTGGAGTAGTGTGGAGTAGTTTGGAGTGGAGTGGAGTAGAGCAGAGTGGAGTAGTGTTGAGTAGAGTGGAGTGGAGTGGAGAAGGTAAAGTGGAGCAGAGTGGAATGGAGTGGTGTGGAGTGGAACAGAGCAGAGTTGATTGGATCAAAGTGGATTGAAGTGTTGTGGAGTGGAGTGGAGTGGAGTTGAGTGGAGTAATAGTGTTTTATGCCCAAGTCAAGATCCTCTACTTATACAGAAGCAGTAAGTTCCTTGATGCCTTGAGAAATCAACAACCTTTGACTAGTCAATAATCTGCATGAGTGAGATTATAACCTAGGCAATGAGAGTGCTAAAAATAGACTGTTTTTATTCATTAATTTATTTATTTTTTAAAATAATTTGTGTTTTATCAGTAATTGTTCTAAAACCATATACTAAAAGATAATAAGGTTGGTGACTAAAATGCTTATTTCAAATCATCATTATTATTTTTTGACTTATCAATCAAGGTATTTGGATTTGGAATGGCAAAAGTAATCAAGGTTCAATGAGAAAAACTTCTGTCCATCCTGAGGGAAGCAGACGATCTTTTGCATCCTAAGTCGTTGATAAAGTTGTGGCATAATGGATTGCATTACCTTAAGTAAAGTAATCTAATTCTATCACATTAGTAAATAGCTGGTGGCATTTCAATATAATTAATATAATTAACATAAAATCTTACATATGTTTTATAAAATTAATATGTATTACCTAATTATAGCCATTCCTATGTAATAAGTCAAAGGAATGAAAGCACAAACAGCAAGAATACATTTCTGTAAGTAAAATAATGTATACATGGCATAAAAATGAGGTACAATGTTAAAGAAACAAAAACAGACTGCATCCAAGTAAAGATGGCTTACTCTGAATTTCAATTTTTTAGATATGTTAAAAATTGCATATATATATATATATATTTTATCTGTTTTTCTTTCCTAAAAAATCAATTCAACTAGTAAAAACACATATTTGTATGTGGTGATCCAACAACTTCAAAACTTTTTGAGTAGCTTGAAGCATCAGCATTACTAAGGTTCCAATCCCGTCAAAAATAAAAAACTTGTTTGAAAATTTTGGTTAGTTTTATTTTCTTCAGGTACTGCTTCCTCCTGAAATTCTCTGAAATCTTGACTGATGTGTAAAACTATTCCATTGACACAACTTACATGTAAATGCACTACAGTTGTAATTGCAGACATGAATTTCTTCCATTGAAATTTTAAAAACTTTTTTTGCTACATGACATATCAGCTTTATTCGTTTCATCTAACATTCACAATTTTATGAAAATTTATCATTTTTTGTCATTAAGTTAAGGTGATTTACATTTTAAAATAAAAGTTACTTACTGTTGTGCCTGTCGTAAATTTATTTTCTTGATCAGTGTACCCCACAACCAACGATAACAAAACAAAAACTAATAAATCTAAATAAAGTGTTAAGGATAAATCAAAGTACTGAAAGTACTGAACATCAGTGTAACCTATAGCCCATGATAACAAAACAAATGCTAACAAATCTCAGTAATGTCAAAGTACTGAAAGTATTGAAAAACAGCAACATGGGAATGAATTGTTAAAGAAATGTAATGGGGAACAAATTATTCAAACCCTTAACTGAAAAGTTATTAGAAAACTAACCAATTCATTATTGTAAGGATTAGGACAGACTTTTTACCTTGACCTTCAACCAACATAACAGAACATGGTTCATGGCATATTGCCTTATGCTGGTGTACACATGTATCAATTTTTCTTTAAAATCAATAGAGAAACTTTAACACGAGAAAAAACTGCAAAATTTCTAAGATTTTTCCCTTGTGACCTTGACCTTTGAGCTACATAATTAAGCTTGATTCATAACACAAAATCTTATGGTGATGCACAATTATGTAAAGTTTGAAAAATATTAATACAAAAGCAAACCTTTTGTGTCAGAGCGCTCAAATCATGTTAATACAACTTATAAAAACATATCCATCACTTATACTGCAATCACAATGATGCTAGGGTAATGATAGTACTCACAAAATGATGAAATTATGCAAAAATTCATTGAAAAACCTTCTGGTGGATTCAATGATTGACAACCAAAGGATACTGACTAATATAATATTCATACCATCTACAGTATACTTATAATAATAAACATATACAGATCTATGTGTATACATCAATATCTCTGTGTATTGTTTACTCATCTCCTGAAATATACATGCATATAAAACAAGAATTACTCATACTTATATGTCTTGCCATCAACATATTAATGATAGGGTGTGTTTAATTTCAAAACAAGATTTGCTGTAAAAATTTTATTTAGCAGCATTCTTCTCTTCATTTTGGGGTTAGGTTTACTTTGAAGCTTTACAAAATTATAACATCAATTTAAAGAACATTATGAAAACATTAAATCCACAATAAAACTTGTCAATTCATCAAGTTTTGCAATTGCTCATTTTCTCCTTCATTAGTGTTTCTTATCAGTGGTCTAATATTCAAAATAGAAATTAAAAAGATATGTCATCTTTCCTATTAAAGCACTCTTAATTGTTTGCTTTGTTTATAAAATATATATTAACAGGCTTACCATGGATGTGACACTGGAGTCACCTATCTGTATCTTCTCTGGTGATAAGAACAAGACATGAAATGTTTTGAAATTCACCTAGGAGAAAAGAGAACTATATCATAATATAATGTAGATTTAAACAAACATAATGGTCAGTACTATCAGTGCTTTGATTTTTTGTCAATCAAACTTAAACAATATACTGTAAATGAGGACATTTCTGTGTTCATTTATTTTTTAAATAAATTTGCAAAATAACAGGACATGAATATAACTTTAGCAAATATATACATGTAGTTTCAATATAAAGTATTCATTTGCATTTCTACTGAAAGTCTTCCTATGAGATGATATAAAAGTATGCAAATTACATAAAATGTTGCTTCTAAAAATAAAAGAAAAGCCAAAAAATTGCTGTTGTCACATAAAACAACTTTTATCTAAGCAATCAATTATAAGCACAAGCTTTAAACTGAATTACAAGGCTTATCTAGCTTCAAAAGACATCATAAGGCTCCACTAAAAATTTTAAGATAACTCCAACATTCTTTCGTGTCATCACCAATTGAAAATGCAAAATCTAAACCTTTTAGCAAGTAAAAGTGTGTGACAAAATTATGTGGCTAACCACAAAGGTGACGATTAAAAGCAGGATTTGTCAAAAATCTATTTTGTAAGCAGACTGACTGGGCAAATTATTTTCATATTTAGTGGCAGTCTGGTCACAAAAATACTTCTGGAACAGCTGGTTGTCAAAACAAATGTTTTAAACTTGTCAAATAAAGGACCTGTCATAAAATGCTTATCCTGTTGGGAGAACATTGAAATCTTCATGAGACTGGCGCATGATCTGGTTGATAGGTAAAAGTCAAACACTCATCAAATAAAAGACTAGCCAATTTGTCATAAAATACTTGTCCTATGAAACTCTTTTGTGTTTGGAGTACATTTTAATCTTCATAAAATCTGGCACATGCTCTGGTTGTCAGGTAAAGGGTTAACACTTTTTAAATAAAGGACCAGTCAAGCTGACATGAAATGCTTGTCCTGTGGAACTCTTTTGTGTCAGAGTACATTTAACCCTTTATGAGATTGGTACATGCTCTGGTTGTCAGATAAAGGTAAACACTTATCAAATGAAAGACCAGTCAGGTTGTCATGAAATGCTTGTCCTGTGGAACTCTTTTGTGTCAGAGTACATTTAACCCTTTATGAGATTGGTACATGCTCTGGTTGTCAGATAAAGGGTAAACACTTATCAAATGAAAGACCAGTCAGGTTGTCATGAAATGCTTGTCCTGTGTAACTCTTTTGTGTCAGGAGTACATTTAACCCTTCATCAAACTGGCACATGACTTATTGCGTATGTTATATTTACCTTAGCTATCGGTATAGATATGACAAATAACCATGTGACAGCTATTATAACTACATGTACAATTATCAACACAGGAAGACCAAATATCAACCATACATAACTCTGTCCTCTACCCTGTAGTAAAAACAAGAATTCCACGGATTCAAATGTCTTGCCTGGTTAGTTTTTGATTGAGTAGAAAATACATTACTTTAACATAAACTTTCACATTTTGACATGCCATCGCTGCCTACTACAACACAGAAAAGTAACACCTAATTCTCGACTTATGGCAATGCCAAGCTCAACAATGAACAAAATTAACTTTAATATATGTATTTTGAACACATCAGCACTCTTCATGCTATTGTCAGACACAAATTTTGAATGTTTCATGTCTGAAAATTATCATGTGACACTAACATATCCAATGAAACTTCAATAACTGGAAATGTATTTGACTTACAATTATGTTCACTTGATTTTTAAAACTGAAAATTTTCAAGACATTTTTATCTATGTAGCAATGACTTGTCATGTATTACTTCATGAACTTTTATAATATCAATCTTTATTTTTATCATTCTTAAGTTTTAAAGCAAATATTGTAAAAAGCTCAAGAAAACAGCAATTTACCAGTGCAGTAAAATATATATATATCTATATACACATGTATATATGAGAACATGCACAGGAATCAAATAAGCTGTGTTTCATAGTTTTTTGTTTTGTCCAAACTGTTTCCAATGATTGCATTGACGTTCACCAGCAGACCACATAATCAATACAGTACCCTATAATGATTATGAAGATCGATACAAAATGGCAACATTGGAAAATCCCAAAATACAGGAAAACATAACATTATGTGATTCCATATCCAGTATTAACAACAGTTCTGTACAAACATTATATTACATGTATATTATATCATGTGGTACATTGTTGTACTTCATTGGATTGATAAAATGATGAAGAAAGAAAAGTTTCTGAAAATGAGCTTTAAAGAATATACCACAGAAATATCAATAAAAACCTTTATCATCTCCAGTTTGATTGGAGATGTACATCTAGTCTGTCATGATGATGTCTTCTATAAAGCACTAAGTGCCTTTTACCTAGACACCACATAGCATATTTCAAAATGGTTAACAAAATAAGGATTAAATTTCAAACAACATTTACAGTACCCAAAACTGAGAGCATTCAGAATGTTGTTTAGATGCAGAATGGTCCATGGATAGAAGTAGAGTAGTTTCTTCTGTACTTTTGTGTAACTGTACTGCTGATGGACTGTCTTTCTTAACCTCATTGACAGGATGTACCTGAAAAAAAAATGTATAGGGTAACATCTTAACTCACTGCCATCATTTGATCAGTCAGATTTTGGCATTATAAATGGGTCTAGCAATAAATTCTGGAAAAAAACACAAAGAAATTGATTTTCTGACTTCAAAATTCTGTGGCAATAAATGCAGTGTCAAGTTATGGCAAGGTTTCATTGCATTGCTAAAACAATGAGGCTTGGGACTGATAAACAGATTCAGATAATGATGTACATGTATTTGAATTTAGAAGATTACCTGTAATTATGTAACATGGTCAGAAAGTCTGAAAACTGTGTTTAAATAAGTAAATTGAAATAAAAAAATATTTGAAAAATATATAAGAAGTATATTTATTAATAATTTCTCTACAAGTACAATACATTTGATGAAATTCTTCTGTTACATATTCTTCTTTCTATTCTTCAGAATTTTGATCTAATATTTTTTCTATATATTTATCACCTTTTTAACAAAAAAATTATTTGTTTTATAATAAATTAGAAATTGGTCAAATAACTTAAATATATGGTAGCATAGATTTCAATCTTCATGAAATTTTAGTAGAAGAAGGGAGAAGAAGCAAATAGAGAAAATAAAAAAATAAAAATGTGTTCAAGCGTGTGATCCCTAACATCCTGAAATGGAATGTCGGGTATCAAACACGATTGCAACAAGATGATCTTATCTCTCTTTTATATTATTTACAATAACAATACATAAATTTATTTAATTAAAAGAATTATTCAGTTACTGCTCCTAATCAGATTAAATTTTTCAGTAGATTTTCTTACCAAATAGACAAATTTACCAAATGGCCAAAAGAAGTACTTTGCCATCCTGAAACATAAATCACCTAAAATAAAAAGATTAAAAAATAATTTCATCATTTAGATTATCATAAATTAGAAATCATGCATTATAATCACAATCTAAATATTTGGCATTTTCACAATCTAAATATTTGGCATTTTCACATAAAGTTCTATATATATTTTTTAGATATTAACAACGACATTGCCTCTCTGTAATGTTCATTATAAACACAGAATGGAGTGGAATAATGGTTTTTTCAGACCTCATCAAAATTCTTTCACTTATATTGAGGCAGTAAGTTCTGGGATGGTGGAGGAAACCAGAGTCTTGGGAGAAAACCACCGACCTTCAGCAAAGGAATTGAAAAACTTTCACACTGTTTAAAGAACCTTTATTTACCTGAGAAGTCTTAATCACCTGTTTTTATGGGTTTATCAGGCCAATAATGATTGTTTTTGGTGAATTGTATCAAACAAGAGTTAAAAATTCTCGCTTGACTTTGACAATGATATTTCTGCTAGTATTCATTGGAATTTTATTTAAACCAGTTGGATGGACCAAAGCAGTGTGAAATTAAATAATATCTGGATCAAGGTTATACCACACAGCCAATACTAAACTGAAGCTCAAACCCATGAATTCTGAATTTTGAATTCTATGTGTCCAACCTGAACCATTAAGTGGCACATTATGTTTTCTTAATGACAGATGTAGAATTTTATAATTTTGTTCAGTTTTAAAGATCTTAATTACCATATCTCCGTCCTATAAATGTCAAATACATGAGACTGCCCACTAACAGATAAAGAATAGCTTGCCACCATCCAATCAAAATCAAGTAAAGTATGTTGCTAGGTCGAATTGTTGAAACTAGAAACATAAAAAAATAGAATAAATAAATAATTAAAATGCATAAAAAATAAAAATAAATAAATAAAATCTTTACAGAATATTGTTTGTGTGACAAACACACATTATGCCAATTCATAGACTGTATTCCCGCAATAGTGCAATGTGCACTTTAATCATAACTTAATTTTGTCTTGGTCCTGATGAAGGTCAGCTTGGACTGAAAGCTTGACCAGAACCACTATAACACATAAATAAACAATTTTAACAGATACTGGTGTTTTACTTAATTATCTATTGTTTACAGCACATTCAGCACTAGCATCTCCAAGACCTGCCTGTTAACAATTACAGAAGCACCGCAGTAACTGCCAGGCATTGGGACACCTCATCTTCTACTACTACAAATACTACTACTACTACTAATAATAATTATAATTATCATCATCATCATCATAAATATCATAAATGTACTGATTGTATGATTGAGTGAAGCATTAAAATCATGAAATGTTTTAAAAAGATAAATATATATAATATTTACAGTACCTTTAACTGGCTGAAGTTTATTTATATCAGAGTATAAATCTTGGACAATTTCTGATCTTGTTGATAATGGTCTGGATGTCACATGACTTTTCCATTTTTTAAAACCAAACTGAAAACAAGAGTAAATCAATTTAAGAAAAATGATTTTGTATAATATGAGTGGATTTATAAAAAACTATGTGGGGTTTGTAGATGGATGGATGTATGGAAGGTGGGGGAGAGGGAGAGATATGGATGGATGGAGGTAGGGAAGGAGGGAGAGAGGGAGAGAGATGGATAGATGGACAGATGGATGGATGGAGGTAGGGAAGGAGGGACAGAGGTGGATGGATGGACAGATGGACAGATGGAAGTAGGGAAGGAGGAAGAGAGAGAGAGGGATGGATGGAAGGATTGAAGGGGAGAGAGGGATGGATATTTGACAGATGGATGGATGAACAGATGGGTGGATGGAGGTAGGGAATGAGGGAAAGAGAAGGGTTGGAAGGGGAGAGAGGGATGGATATTTAGACAGATGGATGGATGCATGGAAGGATGGATGGATGGATGGATGGATGGATGGATGGATGGATGGATGGATGTAGGGAAAGAGAAAGAGAAGGAGAGGGATCGATGGATAGATTGAAGGGGAGGGATGGATATTTAGATGTATGATTAGATTGAATATATATTAAACATGATGAAATACAAAAAATAGAGAATACATAGAATAAAAAAACTGTGGTAAACTGCCTTTGATTTTTGAAGAATGAAATCAATTGCTTCAAAATACCATTTGCAGTTTAATTTGTCTTAATTTTGAGTACATTTTGTCAAATGAAAACATATCTTAATTGTACTGTATTATTAGAACACATGTTGATAAAAATGTCTGTGTGAAACAAATATGCCTAATCCAGACAAAATCTTCAGTCCAAAAGTTTTTTTTTAATTATGTCAGGCTCTACTTTATAAAAACCACTGCAGTAGCTCAGTTGGTAAAGGGCTCGTTCCATAAGTCGAAGGTCATGGGTTCGAACCCTGACCAAGTATGACCCAAGACTTGAAAGTGGATAGTGACTGTTCTTTCGCCAAGCACTCAGCATTACGAAATAAAAGTCACTGTTCTTTCAGATGGGAACTTAAAAATAAACGAGGTCCCGTGTCATGGCAGATGTGGCATGATAAAGAACCCTGCTGTATAATGCCATCAGCGCAATGCACAGGCAAAATTTCTGCACTTTCACCTATAGCTGGCAATGTCTCGATATAAGTGAAATATTCTTGAGGGGACGTTAGACACCATAACTCAACTCTCAACTCTACTTTATAAAAGTTACTCACCAGATAGTTATTAGCTATTCTCTGAGCCTCAATATCATTTTCTGGTTTTGTCACAACCACAATATCATCGTCCCCCTCACCATCCAAAGACACAGCCGATTCACTCTTCCTAGATCGCTGTCTTTTTATCCTGTGTCTGATATTGGCACTGTCTGTGGATTTAATACTGTCTGTAAAATTTGTTTCTCCATGGGGTGGTGTCGTATCTGCTAGTGTCTCCTCGATCTCTGAGGCACTATGACTAACTCCTATAACTTTATTAATCTCTGGTAATTTGTCAGACATTTCCACTTAATTCATAATTAAATCCACGCAGCTAATCTACAAATCAAAGTGAAATTTAAATAAAGAATTTTAAATCATTGTAGTTTTAGCCAATTTTAGAATATTACCATGTACTGTAAAATCACACTCGTGGGGAATTAAATTTCGTTATTTTCATGGGTTACTGAAAACCACGAAATTCAGTGTCATTGAAAATTTTTAATTACCATTGCCCTCAACGGGATTTATTTTCATAAAACTCAACACCACAAAAATTTCTACCAACAGAATTTTTGAAAAAGGCGAAACCACAAAATTTCAACCCAACGAATATTAATGATTATACCATATTTCACTGCCATAATAATATTGTACAAATAATGGTTTTACCTATGAGTTCACCAAAGTGTTCTTTCTATGAGTCAGATCTAAGAATCCAATTCAGGTGCCAATGAGTGCATTTATCCAATCAAACGGTCAGATTCATGGTTCTAGCAATTAAGTTCAATTATTGTTTCAAATCAAATAGTCCATTACAAATGAACAACTGCAGTACTCAAGTCCATCAGCATAAACTATGACTACAATCCAAAAGCTTTATCTAAACATATGGACATGTAATTTGAATCTAATCCATGGGTCCAGTGTCTAAATGTCCAATCCAATTGACTGATTTAAGAGTCAATTAAAAGAGTCAAATCATAGTTAAGATTTAATAAGTACATAAGTCAGATCCACTTCATGAATCAAACTATCAAAGTATCCCATAAGAGTAACGTAAGACTAAGAGTCCAGTCTGTAAGTCACTTCAAGGTACATGGTTCCAATTCAAGTTTCACACTGCAAAATTTTTTTCATCAAGTTACAGTTTGGTGGCTAGTCATTGTGGACCACCTCAAGTATTAAGCCAATCAAAGGGAATTTATGTGAGATAACAATCAAAATGTCCAGTACTTAGTTCAGTGTCCAAACCAAAGTGTCAAGTCTATGATTTTCATCTAAAAAGAGTCCAATCCCAAAGCTATTTCCATGAGCCTATGGCCACAAATACAGTATATTTAAGTATGGATGCATACACCAATTAATAAGTTCCAACCAACTCAATATTTTAGTCAATATAAGGCTACTCTAAGAGTCAAGTCTATTATGACAGGGTTTAATCCACAGTTCAATGATTTCCGTTTAAAAGTTCATAGCATGTCCTGGATTACAAGTCATGTTCATCAGTCCAATATAAGAAGTCAGTCTATGCATCCAGTCAAATAGATTGTCAACACTCACATGAGTCTAACCTAAAAGTCAAATATGTAATTTAAGTATTTTTGTTGAGAGTCCAGGTCCCGGTTTAAAAATCATTCCTTAACTAAGATTTTCCTTAACTTAAATCTGGCAAATTTGAAACCTTAATAATTTTGTTAATTGATGA
The DNA here is from genome assembly GCA_029721355.1 of Tegillarca granosa. Taxonomy (NCBI): domain Eukaryota; kingdom Metazoa; phylum Mollusca; class Bivalvia; order Arcoida; family Arcidae; genus Tegillarca; species Tegillarca granosa. Next base: position 2,974,458 of record CM056604.1, on the reverse strand, counting down.
GATATTTAGTAATTTAAGGTGTAATTTTGAAGATCACTTCAAGCTTGTAACATCTGTATTTAGTTTTATCACAAATGTTTATTTGTACTTCAGAAAGAGAATTCTGAAATTTGCTAAATTTAAGTTAGGGAAAATCTTAGTTAAGGAATGATTGTGAAACCAGGGCCAGTCCATATATAAAGTTCATATTCAGTCCATATATTCAATCCATAATCAGCCCATATATAAAATCCATATTTAGTCCAAATATTAACTCTATAATCAGTCCATATACACATGTATTAAAATATTAAATCCATATTCAGTCCATATATTACATTTATATTCAGTCCATATATTACATTTATATTCAGTCCATATATTAAATCCATATTCAGTCCATATATTAAATTTATATTTAGTCCATATAATATAAATCCATATTCAGTCCATATATTCAATTCTTATTTAGTCCAAATATTAGCTCTATAATCAGTACATTTATTAAACCCATATTCAAGTAACTAGACCACTCTTTACGAACTAGCCACAGATAGCTACAAGATGCTGATGTGGCTTAAACAATACCATTCTCACTCAAACTGTGCTTACCTTAATTTTTGCTCATTTTAACATGAACTGTAAAGTAGACTTTGCAAAAATTATTGTTTAAAACACTTGTATGAAAGTAACGGAAAGCCTTCCTTTTTTACCCTTCAATAAAATTATAATTTTGACTGAAATAGCCTTAAAATGATTTTGAACAATTCTGTGAAAATAAATTTTCAAAATTAACATAAAATTTATGGGCGTCGGGTTACAAAAGCAGGTCTTACCAAAGTAACATTCAAACAAGACAATGACAAATGATTTTAGGAACACTAATTATAAACAATCCGACTTGGGACAAGCACTTGATTTGTTGACAGTTTTTGACTATTCTAGTTTTTTATAAAAGTACTGTTGAAAGCTCAACCGTCTAGTAAGTCTGAGCATCTCACACGTTACCTTTTACATGTCTGTGACAAATGTCCAAGTTTTTTTTTTTCGTTCGGCACGTGACACTGCCAAGTTCTAAATCTTCAACTTGTTTCGTTGTTGTTTTCTCTGTTTTTTTTTTTTTTGGTTTTTTTTCAGTAAATCCTACCGCTGTCTGGAGTACTGCACTTATATTTACTTTTAATTACTCATAAAATCTGGAGTAAGCAATGATAAGTGTTAAAGTATTTTTAAATGTTAGAAATGATAAAAGTAAAATTAATTTTAAATGCAATTATTTGACAATCTTATGGTTTAAATCTAACTGAAATAAGTTTACTAGTTGTCCACTTTTCGTTTTGCATCATAGTATAACTGTGTGACTTCCTTTCCTACTTTCACTTTGTTAATAGAACGTCTACCACGCTGTAAATAGATAAAGAAGTAATCATTTGAAATTTATGTTGATATACATGCAGAGCATATGTTAAACTCGATCGTTACTGACAATTTATAATGGGTGAGATACTTTAGTTGAGATTTACTATTGAAGAAAAATTACACAAGAAGATTGTTCATTTCCAATCACGGGTCCATATGGACATATAATCATATGGGAAATTGTCTTGAATTGCAAAGGGATTGTAGATGTCATTCATTGTACCTTGTTTAAAATATTTTAAAGAAATAATACATTGGCATAGTCGTATATCTAGTTGGTAATTTTGTCAAGGTTGGTTATTTTCAATATGGTACACATATTTTTAATAATTTACTTAATACACAGGGAATGCATCTAAGTGCCATCAATTACTTCCACAAATAAATTATAATATGAAACATTGAAGACCGTAGCAAACTAGGTAAATGCAAGGATTAGGCAGCATTAAGAGTTGTGTTATTTTCAGTTGTCTTTAAATAAAAAAATTTAAGAAACCAAAGTCTTAAAATCCAATCTGGACTTGCAACAAATTTTAAAGTGTTGGTGCCCATCATTTTCTTCTTTACTTTAGTTTTACATTTAGAACAAAGCCTATCTGCCTAATGTCATTTTGAATATCAACCAATGTCAATTTTAAGATACTGGTATTGTTCAGATTTGTCAGTCTACCCATAATTATGTGAAATCAGTCATGCAAAGTTATCTATAAGCAAAAATTTATCAAAAAAAAAAAATTCTTAAGATTAAAGATTGTTTTTAGATTACCAGTGCATATACCATTACATTGATTCTCCCAGTTTTTCAATTAAATATTAATGAATCTTTGCTTCACCAGAAGCAATCTGGACAGTCCATCTGGTGGAACAACTGTCAGCAGTATAGACATGGGGTAGTCAAATGGTATACAAAGTCTGTTCGAAGGGCTCTTGTCACCATTGTGATTGTCCTGCATTCAAGTTCCAAATTTGACAATGAATGTTATGTTACATGGGTCTAAATTTAATAGAAGCTTGCTGTTATAATTGGTTTTCATGGGAATTAAATTTCAAACAACTTAATTGTTAATAATAATTTTGTTACACAATGCCTATCTCTAAGAAGCATTCAAAATATTTTAGGATTATTTTTTCAATATTTTAGATAATGGATTGCAATGTTACCAAGGATCATGACAGGTGTTAGATGGGCTTTTAATTTTAGACAGTGGTCCCCAAGTCAGGAAGAATGGATGTTCTGTTCCAGGTGTATACAACCTGAAGAAAAATTGAGAATTGGAAAATTTGTTTTCAAAAAAGATGCTAAATCTGCTATGGTATGTTGTTATTATTGTATTTTATAACTTTAGTTACAATATTTTTGTTCCTTTGGTTTTATTGTGTTTGATATATCATCAACAAGTTCCTCAGCTTTGTTATTTGTTCTGCCAGGGAATATTTTCTGAAAGAAAGTTTTCACTCTGGTGGATTTTGCGAAACATAACGAGTCACTGTTCAGGTTGTTTAATGGGGCAGCAAAACAAGTACCAGATTAGTAAACAAACATTTAGATGCACCCATACAAGCTGTTAAGTAAGTGAGTAATGATCAGTTCTGGAATGGTAGAGGAAACCAGCATGCCAAGAAAAACCACTGACCACTGACCACTGACCTTCAGCAAACAATCTGACAAAACTTAATCATAGGAGAATCTGTTGGAATGAAATTTGAACATAGACAGGGAGAGAGGCTGGAACCATAAAATTTGGCCAATAGTGATTTCTAGTCTTTAAAAAAGTGTAAAAAAAAATTATAGAAAACAACACTGGGCAATAATAAATATCAGTCTAATAAGTTGTTAAATATCTTGCTAGATAATTAATTTACATTTCTTTTTTTTTTCTATCAAATCAAATAAAGAATGATGAGCTGTGTCAGAATTTTCACTTTTTTTTAAATTTAGGTGTAATAAGTTTTTGTACAGCATGGTCAAAAATAAAAATTTAAAGTTTGTTTTACATTGGTAATATAAGAATCTTATATAATGACATTGCACTGTATTTTGTTTCAGGTTGGCCGTTTACTCCTCAGAAAGGTTATATCAGAATATCTTCACATCCCATACAAAGATATACAGTTACAGAGGACAGAAAAGGGGAAGCCGTACATATTAAATGAATCAACAGGAAATTTTACATTTAATTTGTCACATCAGGGTGATTTTGCTGTTATAGCAGCTGAAACAAATGATACAGTTGGAATAGATGTGATGAAAATTGAACAAAGTAGGTCATGTGATTAAGGTTGTCATAGTTACAAAAATTAAAACTTATATGTAATAAAAATTGAATAAAGTAGATAATTACAGTGATTTCTAAAAGGCAGGCTTTCAGAAACTTATGAAGCTGTATTATGGTATAACAAGCAGCATTTAGTAAAATCAGGCTCATTTCAATGTTATATTAAATTCATATTTGATCTCAATATTTCTAAAGATCTCTCTAAAAATCTTCTCACTATGTACATATAGATGGTTTCAAGTTGAGAAGGCACATTTATTTGCATTTATTGATCTTATAAATGGTTTGCATAATTCTTTTTACAAAGGAAATGTTGAAGATTTTTTTCACACAATGAGGAGACAGTTCACACCAGAAGAATGGACAATTATTAAAGCACCTGCTACAGACAGAGAAAAACTAAAGATGTTTTACAGACACTGGGTAAAGTTTTAAATTATTCTCCCCAACTACCCATAACACCCCCCCCTCCCCACACACACACACACACAACACACACACACACCTCCAATTTCACTACTGCAAAGGAAGACTCTTAAGGGATTCTAGATTAGGTAAGTTTTTTATTATTTTCACATCCACATACTTCTGCTGCTGACAGAGAAAAGCTGGAGATAATCTACAACATTAAATAAATCTGTTAACCCAATTTTCTCAAACCATGCTCATATCTGTTACTGACAGGGACTAACTTTCATATTTATGTTTACATTGTATCCACGTCATTGTCTCTAAATCGAGAGTACTCTCCCTTGTTACTTGTGTACTTTCCTTCATTAAAAAGTTTGAATAATTTTATTGTAGTGTCTGAAGGAGAGCTATGTTAAGGCTCTTGGTATTGGTATAGGATTTGAAATTAGACGTTTAAACTTCAACATTCCGTGCAAAGTACTGAAAGAATCTGAGGTTGTAACTAATACAACTGTTAGAGTAGATGGTATTCTGGACCAACACTGGACATTTGAGGAACAGCTTTTGCCTGACCACTGCATAGCTGTAGCCATAAAACATGACAATATCCAGGTAATTATCAGTACATAACAATATCCAGGTAATTATCAGTATATTAAAATACCCAAGTAATTATCAGTATATTACAATATCCAGGAAATTATCAGTACAAAAGAATATCCAGGTAATTATCAGAACATGACAATATCCAGGTAATTATCAGAACATGACAATATCCAGGTAATTATCAGTATATTACAATACCCAGGTAATTATCAGTATATTACAATATCCAGGTAACTATCAGAACATAACATATCCAGGTAATTATCAGTACATATCAATATCCAGGTAATTATCAGTATATTAAAATACCCAGGTAATTATCAGTACATAACAATATTGGTAATTATCAGTACATAACAATATCCAGGTAATTATAAATACGTTAACAGTATCCACGTAATTATCAGTTCTTATTTATCTATAATTTATAACCTGTGGATCCACTATGTTTATTCTTGTCTTGTCTTGTTTAATTGTTTAACATTGACTTGTATTGTATCAGGATTTTGTTTGTATTTTCTGTTGAAGAACATTTTTTAATGATCAATGTATAGCTGTTTACAGAGGTGGATCTAGGATTTTACAAAGGGAGGGGGTAAAAGCTGAGAGTCGAATGCTCAAACCTCCTTCAGGGGTATGAAGGCATGCCTTTGAAAATTTTGAAAAATTAGTGCAATATCCTGTTCTCTGAAGCAATTTAAGATGCTTTGAAGTGAAAAATATCTTTTATTAAGAGTGCCTGAATGATAGTGTAAAAAGGTGTGTCTAGGTAGTTCATTACGAAAGTTTAAGGATGTGGGGGCGGGCTTTTGGTATTGAAGAAAAATGCACAAAAATTTATTATCCGCCTTGGTTGGCAGTATTTGGTAAAAAGAAAATGTTAAAAATAACTTTTTGATACTCTGGTATTCCATCAAGTATGGATGTTGTATGTTCATATTCTTCAAACCTTGAGGCTTTGTAAGCAAGAGGTCCTAAGTGTCAGATTATGGATATCAACACCACACTACCTTAATTAGAATAATACTTACCCGGTAAGCTGATCCAAGTATTAGAGGATTTATCAGTTTGTCATTTTGCCTGCTGCAGTTTTGTAGTTTCCTCTGAGAAATCCTGTTTCCAAACTGCCCACCTTGATATAAGTTAAGGAATCTTGACTGGGCATGAAACAGCCATATTTCATTCACAATACTGCAATTAGGATAATCACTGACCTGTATAAGAAGCAAGGGTAGATCTCTATATGTTGATTACCTCTTTGTGTTGTGTTATATTTTATTTTTATTATTTTTATTTTTTTTTCTATTTTACAGACTGATTCTAGTAATATTTGTAACAGGTATCAACCAAATACAGAGAGATTTAAACTACTAAGTTATGAAGAACTTGTTCAAAGTGCAGAACCTCAGTCAGAACCGGATCTCCAGTATTGGCAGAACTTCTCAGTGAAATCAGAAGATCCTAGTCAAATGAAAACCAACAAAAGCAAATCCTGATGGTCAAAACACGCAGAATTTTTTTATTGAGAAGAGGAAATTCTAGCCATATGAGAGCTGCAAATTTTTATTTGTATTTTACAGATAGTTGTTGATCAACCACAAAAATAAATGTACAGTAAAATTTCCTTATCTGTATTTAAAATCAGATACTAACAGGAAACCATGGAAATTTATACTAGGAAAATGTTCTGGATTCTCAATCTTTGAAAGTTGATATCAGTAAAATGCATGCAGTCAATATCTTACAGGGGATAAATAGTTTATTGTAAAAGTACAAAGTATTAAAGACTGTGAAATTTATAATTGTATAGGGCATCAAGGATACAGCAAATAAATATCCAAACAAAGACTCCTAACATTGTTAGACTGATTTTCTTCAAGTTTATATTTGTTAATTTATCATTCAAAACTATAATAACAAAAAAGTCCCTATGAAAACTAAAAAAGACTAAGTAGAAATGAGAGCAAGTGATTAAGAAGTGATCATTTCCTGTAAACGAGATAAATAGTTTGGGAAAATGAGCCTAGCAGAATTGTCCACACAAAAAAATTAAAAAATAAAGAAAACTAATATGAATATTTATCATCTCTGGTTTGATTGAATATGTTCTTCTAGTCAGTCATGATGATGTCTTCAGTGTGTTGCAAAGTTTCCTTAACCACAGTGACTAGACACACCCTATCACTGATAATAAACTTCATAAACAACAAAGATTTTCATAAAGTTTAAGAAATTGATGTGCTGATGTTATTGATGTGGATGTTTATGGAGATTGATATAAAGAAAGTTACGTTTTGAAATAGCAAGGACAACAGACAACTGAAAACATATAACATTAAATAAAAATCTACAAACAGTTTTATCACCAATAATTTGATTGGATAATTTAATGTATCTCCCCTCCAGGTTTACTGGCTTAGTTATTTATTATAAGAATTTTGATTGGATGATTTATTGATCAAAACTTTTTTATGGTTGGATATTTGATGGCTTATCATGTTTGAGCAATTGTTCAAGACTTGGTTGGACAATTTAATGCTTTTCATCAGCAATTTGATTTGACAAGTCATTGGTATAACATTTCACCTGCTTTAAATTTAATCCAAAACTAATAACCAGCATTCAGATGATTTCATATTGATTCATTAACAAAATTGATAGAGGAAATATGAATGGAATTATACTTGGCAAACACTAGATTATATCTCAATTTAAAAAAAAAAAACACCTTGTTTTTACCTGGTTTTATTCGAGATAAAACAAGTTATGGATTACTTGATGTGTCTAGCCATACTCTAACCATAGTACTGAATATTATCTCAGGTGCCAGTCCAAAGTAGGGACTATTATTATTGATGGTCCCAATATATATATATATATATATATATATATATATATATATATATATATATATATATATATATATATATATATATGTATGTATATGTATATATATATATATATATATATATATATATATATATATATATTTTTTTTTTTTTTTTTTTTTTTTTTTTTTTGTAGTTGCTTATTAAGCATTTTTTGGTTGGAAGTACACTTCTTTTATATCAGCATAACTAAATACAACAAAAAAACTTACAGTATAAATTGCATTTATCAATTGAGCTACTGTAATGTTTTTTATCTTCAGTTTTTACAACTTCAATATCTAGCTAATAAACATTTTATTTTATGGAGAAAAAAGCAATAACTACCCAAAAAGCAATAATCAACTTTTGAACTTTTGACGTGTCCCACCTGACATGAATGTCTTTACACACAATCTACCAATCATTGGCAGTAATAGTTGTCAAAATAAGTGAATCTATTACTTCTTGGGATATACCTCATTTATTAAAGAAGTCGATTGGAACTTAACGCTCATCAATGAGTTTATAAATTCAGTTTTCCATAAAGTAACATTAATATTTGTTATTAGGACTAGTACATGTAAATGCAATATGTATAAACTAATTACATGTACTAAAATGTCTAAAACTGGAATTTCTTTACTGATAATTAATTATTGATTTTTAACGGCTTCTAACAATCGGTTTGACATTTCTGTTCTATCTTGTTTATTTATGAGACATAAACATGTGATATCTTCACATTTTGACGGTGATATTTTATCGCTAAGCTGTTACATTTTTAACACTTGATTTGTGACTTGCCTTTAGGGTTTCAATTATTATTGGTGCTGCTCCTGTAGAAAGTCAATTATTTAAATGATTCAGAAAATAACCATGAAGAATTGGGTGGTGAACCATTTGTTATTGTAGCAGATAAAGTAAGCAATGATTTGATTGGAGATGTTCATCTAGTTGGTTATTACAAAATATTAAATGTATTTAAGTGCATTCAATAGCAAGTGACTAGATGCTCGTTATTTTTTCAAATAGAGCTGCTGTAAATGTAATAAAAATAAACAAAATACCTGTATGATCATTAAATTTAGGTGTATTAGAAACACACACACACACACACACACACACACACACACACACACACAATCTATTCATTTGTCTGTGAAATTCCCATTTCTGCAAGCTTCAGAACAGTTGTGTTTATATCGATATACATATAAAATGCACAACCCGGAACTAAATTATCGTCAGTATAAATACAAATCAGATAATCTGACACAGCTAAAAAGCGCGTTTATGAGATTTTACAAGAACGTTTAATTAACATAATGTATTTTTGAGAAAATTAGATATAAAATAATGAATATCAATGAAATAAATGTGTTGTTTTTTGTGGACTATATTTCGGTCGAAAAACAAAAAACATGTTCTCGATCCAAAATATACGTGTACGTTCTTTGTGGCTGTTGTGTCTACTTGACTCCTCCCGTGTACTTGTGTTGTAGATGGGAATTTTTGAGTTCTAAAATCAACAAATATATTTTTTAATTAACGAAAATAAAATAATTGAACTGTTTTAAAATGATGTTCATTGTCACTATCAATGCAAAAGCTTTGTAAGATAAACTTATAATTTGTAATAATCACCGAACTTTCCATTTCGGTGATAATGGTAGGAGATATTTAGTGGTATATTGTATAATTTCATAGGGCCTACCAAGCTGGGTTTTTTTATCCCAAAATCGCAGATTTAAAAAAAAAAAAACATTTCTGTATTAATTTCCATATACCTGGCAAATGTAAAGGCAACAAAGACAAAACCAAACCATTTTTAGTTTTATTCAGAATGGAATTTCAAAGTGTTTACCGTTTTCTAATTTAAGCAGATTTACGGAATATAAAGATTACAAAAATATATAAACAGGATATGAAGATCGTGAAGATAAACTTTCTGCTGTAACAAGAACATCATCACTTGATTTAACAGCAACTTTAAGTGTCTTAGCTACTCAAATTAATGAGAGCCTGAAATTGACGGCAAGCTACTTTTCAGATAATATGCCCGAAAAGTAGCTTGCTGTCGATTTCGGGCACTAATTATAGTTGGTGTAGCGTTTTAGCCACCTCGGACACTCACTTACAAACAAATGACCACTTGTTACTGTCTTTCAGGATTAACCATTTCGGTCAATGACCAAAAATCATTACTAATCATCGTCATCATCGTCGTCCTCGTTGTCAACATCATCATCATCATTCACTATCACCAACACCTTGGAACTTTATCCTTCAAAATTGGGCATCTGGACAGGGGCTCTTAGAACCGATAGTTTTCCAGTGACCTGTATGCAACGAGGGATCCAATAAACAGTTCTCGTCAATAGCTTTATGAATTATAAAGGCACATAATTCAAGCCATCTCGAAAATAGAACAAAGTTGTAGCTGAAACACACATACTCGGCAAAAACTATAGCAACATAAATCAAGCAATGATTTGATTGGAGATGTTCATCTAGTTGGTTATTACAAAATATTAAATGTATTTAAGTGCATTCAATAGCAAGTGACTAGATGCTCGTTATTTTTTCAAATAGAGCTGCTGTAATAAAAATAAACAAAATACCTGTATGATCATTAAATTTAGGTGTATTAGAAACACACACACACACACACACACACACACACACACACAATCTATTCATTTGTCTGTGAAATTCCCATTTCTGCAAGCTTCAGAACAGTTGTGTTTATATCGATATACATATAAAATGCACAACCCGGAACTAAATTATCGTCAGTATAAATACAAATCTGACACAGCTAAAAAGCGCGTTTATGAGATTTTACAAGAACGTTTAATTAACATAATGTATTTTTGAGAAAATTAGATATAAAATAATGAATATCAATGAAATAAATGTGTTGTTTTTTGTGGACTATATTTCGGTCGAAAAACAAAAAACATGTTCTCGATCCAAAATATACGTGTACGTTCTTTGTGGCTGTTGTGTCTACTTGACTCCTCCCGTGTACTTGTGTTGTAGATGGGAATTTTTGAGTTCTAAAATCAACAAATATATTTTTTAATTAACGAAAATAAAATAATTGAACTGTTTTAAAATGATGTTCATTGTCACTATCAATGCAAAAGCTTTGTAAGATAAACTTATAATTTGTAATAATCACCGAACTTTCCATTTCGGTGATAATGGTAGGAGATATTTAGTGGTATATTGTATAATTTCATAGGGCCTACCAAGCTGGGTTTTTTTATCCCAAAATCGCAGATTTAAAAAAAAAAAAAAAACATTTCTGTATTAATTTCCATATACCTGGCAAATGTAAAGGCAACAAAGACAAAACCAAACCATTTTTAGTTTTATTCAGAATGGAATTTCAAAGTGTTTACCGTTTTCTAATTTAAGCAGATTTACGGAATATAAAGATTACAAAAATATATAAACAGGATATGAAGATCGTGAAGATAAACTTTCTGCTGTAACAAGAACATCATCACTTGATTTAACAGCAACTTTAAGTGTCTTAGCTACTCAAATTAATGAGAGCCTGAAATTGACGGCAAGCTACTTTTCAGATAATATGCCCGAAAAGTAGCTTGCTGTCGATTTCGGGCACTAATTATAGTTGGTGTAGCGTTTTAGCCACCTCGGACACTCACTTACAAACAAATGACCACTTGTTACTGTCTTTCAGGATTAACCATTTCGGTCAATGACCAAAAATCATTACTAATCATCGTCATCATCGTCGTCCTCGTTGTCAACATCATCATCATCATTCACTATCACCAACACCTTGGAACTTTATCCTTCAAAATTGGGCATCTGGACAGGGGCTCTTAGAACCGATAGTTTTCCAGTGACCTGTATGCAACGAGGGATCCAATCAACAGTTCTCGTCAATAGCTTTATGAATTATAAAGGCACATAATTCAAGCCATCTCGAAAATAGAACAAAGTTGTAGCTGAAACACACATACTCGGCAAAAACTATAGCAACATAAAACAAGAGACCCAATAGGGCCTGTATCGCTCACCTGGAACACCCTTATTTTGTTCTTTGCTTTTTCTTTTTAAAATATATCCAATCAGTAAAATGTAAACAAACTCACTAGCAATAACCTTATAAATTATTGCGCAAAAATTGTAAAGAAAAACCTGTTACATATGTTTTATCCCCAAACATCTATTTTCTGTGTTTCAAATTTCAACAAAATCAGTAAATAAATAAACTTGTAATGGCCATTTATAAGTTTTTGCTATTTACAGTAACGGCAGCCATCTTGGATTTCCGACAAACATGTCGGATACAATTTTGAATCTATACCACCCAAGGACCTTCTACACTCAATATCCTTTCAATTGGCCATGTACTTTCAGAGAAGAAGATTTTCAAAGATTTCTGCTAAAAATAGACCTTATTTGCATATTACATAATTATTGCGCAAACGATAAATTGTACAGAAAACCCTTTATATATGTTTTATCTCCCGACATCTTTTTTCAATGTTTCAATTTTCAATAAAATCAGTAAATAAATAATGTTTTTGCTATTTATAATAACGTCAGTCATCTTGGATTTAAAACGGACATGTCGGATACAATTTAAATCTATAGCAACTGAGGACCTTCCATACCAAATTTCATTTGAATTGGCCTATTGGTTTCAGAGAAGATTAAAGTTTACGGACACACGCACGCACACACTCTTTACCATGCCATGAGCTCACCCTGGCTTTGCCAGGTGAGCTAAAAAGACATTTTAAAAAAACTAAAGGAAATGAAAACAAGACAATCAGTTTTTCTAGATCAATGATTTTAATACCCTGGCTTTGAATGGGCACTAAATGGACAGTTGAAGGTATTTGTATTTTACTATTGCTGTCATGGTGACTGCTTCAAAATGATTTTAATGGATATTCCTAGAATTCATAGCTCTGTTTATGATAAAAATACTGCCCAGTAAACTATATTGAACACAATAAACAATAATGGGTACACCACTCTGGCTGTGTTTTGTATTGTAGCAGGAAGTATATCACAAGTTGGTCCGTCATCATTGCCTTTACCATTTTCTTCATCTATGGAGCCCTACAAATACAAAATCAAAATGGTCAGGCCTTCTGCATGGGAGAAAATGTACATCCCAAATCACAGGATCTTCAGATCATTTCAATCTCATGCATAAAATCAGAACATTTAAAATATCCCTATTTTTCTCTGGGCACTTCGGTTCTGTCCATAATCCCCGAACAGAATGTCTTGATATAAATTTTTAAAAATTTTGACTGGGGCTTAGATCTTAATTATAAACCATTATCTTAAGTGTCCATCCGTTAATGATTTCCTGGGCAGATAGTAGAGTAGAATAATGATGTTTTAAATTCCAGTCTAGCCGTCACATCTTATGTCAAGGTTATCATCTCTGACATGGTGGGTGTAATCCAAAAGGCTACTAAGACAGAAGGTTGTATAAGTCTCTCTAAGCATAAGCATGTTTATCCTTTGGGTATACATGTATTCATTTATGTGGTTCAAATATGTCACTTACCTCTTTGTATTTCTGTTGCACAGCAGATTTTTTGCCCCTCCTTCTGTGAAGGTTGTGAACAAGCGCAAATAAAAACAGGGCCATAGTAGCAAACATCATGCAAAAACCCATCCATATATCGATAGCCAATAGTCCTTCAGCATTTGGCAACATGACCATGACCCCTAAACTCTGAGTGAGAATCGACACCACACACAGAACCCCGAGACTGGTACGTGCTCCAACCTGGGATTTATCCAGCCACATACTTAACCAACCCAGGGCTACTATAAGTGTACTTGGTATGTATATCCGGATAATGTAGGAAGTAAAGTCCATCTTTAAAGTCAGGGTCAGTTCAATACAGGGTTGTTCTTCTAAAAAATTGAAAAGAGAAATAAGTTTTGGTTTATAACGCTTTGCCTTTTTAGATTTGAACACATTCTTGAAAGTAAAAAGCATAAAAAATAAAATCTTTATATTTTAAATAATAACTGTAAGCACTAAGCCAATAACATGTGTGAGTTTGTAGAATGAGAAAAGTTTTTGAAAAAAGGCCTCCAATAGTAACGGGGTCGCACCACAGGGCTTCAGCTTTAATGCCTATCCAAAACAGGATGTTCTATAATCAGTGACCGCTATAAACAAAGACATATTTCCCTTTGAGACTATTGGTTGATTTGACTGCTATGTATGTGTATGTCATGTACAAATAATTTTTTGCATTTCAAAATAATATCAGTCATGATTGTTTTTCTATTTTATGTTTTTCTTTAAACTGGAATGGAATTGGATCGATTGTGTTAAAACTGATAGCTATGCATAAGATCAATGTATAAATGTTACACAAGTTTTCAAACATACCAGCATGCATATCCATACATTTAACCACCCGTTGACCCTCCCATCTATGCAGCCATCTACACATTCATTCATTCATTCATATATATATATATATATATATATATATATATATATATATATATATATATATATATATATATATATATTTATTTATTTATTTATCCATACCTCCGTGTATGTTATGGGTACATCGTTTCTGTTCCATGCTTTGTAGTTTGACACCAGCAGTAACAAATTCATCAGATGTGTAGGTTTTGTCTTTCAACCAATCCAGCAAGATCTGGTTTGTGGTAAAAGAATCTAAAATAAGAAAACATCATATTTAATATGTAATCACGTATTATGTTATTTTAAATTATATTCCAAAAGCTGTTCTAAGTTTGAAACATTAGGGGGCATCTAGCACCAGATGTATTGAAGATTTCATAGTGACCAACAAGAAGAACATCTTAAATAAAACCGGAGATGAAGAACTAACGCCCATGACTAATAATATTGCCAGATATATCTTGTCGCTTTTGATGGAACGCACTAGGTGTTTTTAAGAGTCTTAAGTGACTAACAAGATGGACATCTCGAATAAACCCGGATATGGTTATCTAAAGCATACTCATGAATATTTCTGCCAGATAACCAATTAATAGCGGCTTTACATCAGCCCGATAAACATTGGCATACTATAACAATTTTTGAGGAATGGTATTTTCTTAATGCGACTGACTTCCGAAAAGGAAATTGACGGTGTTCGAATAAAGTTGAGTGATGCAGGAAAAGAAGAACAGATGTATTAGGACATTGTAAGCAAAATTTTAATGAAACAAAATGGATCAAAATAAAAACTGAACAGAATTTTCGAGTTGATCTTGTCCAGTAAACTGACTTATTCTGAATTGTAAGTTTCACTGATAAACTGATTTCTTATATATGAATACAATCTTAGCACGCAATACAGACAATATCGTTTTTTTTTTTTTTTTTTCAGAATACGGCCTTGCAATTAAAATATGCTAAAACATAATAACTGGACAACTTACAACTTTTAAGTCTCATGGAACATGGCTGTGTAGAATGTGGGAATGAGGAGTATGATAACGGACAAACAAAACGTACTGTCAGCCTGTAAATAATAATAATAATACGTGTAATAATAATAATAATAAAAGTTACTTTTGTCTTACAATCTTATCGGAGTTCAAGCTCTTGTTCATGACCTTCGTACTTTCAATTAAAAGGGTAGTAATACACAAAAATAATTTTCAAATTCATCCACATACAATCTAGAAATTTTAAGAAATTACGCTGTACATCATAGAGACTTCTCAGAGAGTTCTGTTAGTGAAGTTGAGACTATATGAACTGGAAACAGACAACCTTTTTACTCCTCTTCCTATAAAAACAGTCAATGGTTTTACTTTATTTTACCAGATGCAGGAAACAGATACTTAGTGAAAAGCATACAAACTTTAAAGTTTTTTATCTCATTTATTTATTTATTTATTTATTTATTTATTTATTTATTTATTTATTTATTTGTTTATTTGTTTGTTTGTTTGTTTGTTTATTTATTTGTTTGTTTGTTTATTTATTTATTTTGATCAAGGGGACTGACAGATGTCAAGTTCTGTTGTTGTTTGAACCTATATGATATTTCCATTTACTAACCTTTCGCTTTTCAATATTGTTCCGTTGGGATAAATACGCATAAACGAATTAGGCTGTGTTACACTGTGAATTGTTGAAGATACAGCATTAGATACATAGAGATCTGGATTCCAAACACTTAAGTGATTTTTGTAGTCTAACAAGGTATACTTTGACGGCGAAATGGATGAGGGATCAAAAACCAGCAGGGGATTGGACCACCGCTGTACAAGGTGGAAAGATGACTGGATTTGCTGCAATGTTAAAATATTTATAAATTATAATCGTTAAGTATTATAAAAACTAGGAGTGGTGTGGAGCAAAAGTGTTTAAACGCCCCAGTCAAGATTTTTTCATTAATATCGAAGAAAGTTCTAGGATGGTGAAGGAAACCGGAGTGCAGGAGAGAAAACCACACCACCGACCTTCGGCAAGCTAACTGGAAACTTTTTCACACTCGGAACTGCCCCCAAGCGGAATTCAATTCTAGGCGGTGAAAGACAGTGCGCTTTTTGGACCACATAGCCACGGAGGCCCTATATAAAAACAATAAATTAGCTTGCCGACAAGATAATGTTTAAAAACACAATGCGTTATCGGCAATAATAAAGGGTAGTGAGCTTCGAACACAACTGTATGTACAGTTATATGATAAAGTGACGCAAAAGACCTGATATTATCACATTGTGGGAAAAGTTCAAGAAAAGCATGTGTTCTAGTACATAATCAGGCGTTCATTTGTTTAGGTATTTGTAGGTGAAGGATACTGAGATACTAAAAGAAATCCACCTACCCCTGGCATACGAATTTTGTGATTTTGCCCGAGCACCCTCCCCCCAAACTCTCTCTCTCTCTCTCTCTCTCTCTCTCTCTCTCTCTCTCTCTCTCTCTGTTGCTTCCAGCTATTGTTTGTAATGTTAATCATTACCATGATTCATTTCATTGGTCTTCCAGGATAGAGTGACATCAGGCTATAAAACACGTTGTTATGTTATGGAAACCAGAAACGTGAATATTTGAAATTTCCTTATAAAAGTACCTTCTAGTGAAGAAATACTCAAGTTGATGAGGAAGTATTTTTCATTTAATTATTTTTAAAATTTTAATTGAAAAAAAAAAGAAAAGAAAATACAGTAAAATGTATTTTACCTTCTCTACAATAAATTGAAATAATAAAGACGATACTTTAAGCCTCGTTATATACTTACTGTTATTGTAATGCTCTGTAGCTCATTAAAAATTAACCCAACTTCTAAATTTATTGCTTTTTCTACAAAATCAAAATAATAATAATGATGGTGATTATAATAATAATAATAATAATAATAATTTTTCTTATTCAAACACAATAACATAGTGATTCAAATGCAGGTCGGACTTGAGAGGGTAAAGAAAACCGTTTAAATGTCTGCTAACAGGGTAAGTTTGAGTGTAACCATCGGCAACCGATGCCCTTATCTTCATTTATTGGAACAGTTTTTTGTATTGATGAATTTGAAATTTTGTTGAAATGTTTGCTTAGAAATTTTGTTTCATCTGCCATAAAACAATTCACCTTTATATTGTGGTGGACAACATTGTGTAAAATTAGTAAGAAAAAAACCGAAAAAATAAATAATAATTAAGAAGATGAATAAATTAATTTAAAAACAAAAGAAAGAAAAAGAAAAACGTAATGTGTCCTGCAAGAAAAAAGCCACGCGAAGAAACAAGTACTCAACGCACCATAGCGAAAAAAAGATAGAAAAATACAGTAAGTCACACATAATGAAATATTTAAAGCAAATTTAAAAAAGAAAAAAAATTCGCGGTAACACCGAACGTGATGCGAAAAAATCCAGCGGAACGTTGACATAACGTCACGCATGAAAAGCGGGTAAAAGTCACACACAGGAGGAGACAAAAATGATATGTTAAAAAGGAGAAAAGACGAAATGGCACAAATGAGTTCTATAATATGTTTTAGTTTTATGCCGGGGAACAATCGTCGACCGGGTCTTGAGGAATAATGTTTGTTTATACTTTTATATATAGATTTAACTTGATCCTTTTTAAAAAAAAATATTAAAACTATATGTCGTGTGAATAATGAATAATAACGGTATTTATTAAACATCGATATCGTGTCTGATTTCGTGTCCGTTTGTATTTACCAATACTCGTGAGATTTTAGTAAGTATATTGATTCCGAAGTATGTGAATTAAAAATTTATGTCGTGAAATGTCATACATGTTATGATAAATTATATTACAAATGCACTTAAAAGGAAACGTTTCTCAGATTATTGACTTAAGAGGTGATTTGACATTTCGAAAGTATAGATGTAATGGATAAACCCAAATCAAAATGTTTGTATTTAAAATACCACGCCCTACTCAAAGCAACAATTTTGATGCAAAATCGTAATCCAAAAAGTTATATATTTATACTGGTAACTCATCAGAGGGTAAAGTAGGTCACAAAAACTTTCTCAGCTTTATCTGGGGCCATCTTAAAAGCTGAAGAAAATAGCTTTAACTAGATAATAAAGTAATGCGTTACAATAGAAAACTGAAAATACATGACAGATAATTTGATTTTCAAGAGAAATCACACACCGTGTAATGAAGACGCGTTACATTTTTCAAAAATACATGTTGTATTTAACTGAACAACTGCTAGTTTGTTCTTCTAGTATATTTGTACATGTGTAGCGAGTCTCTGGTGTGTGTGTGTGTGTGCGTGTGTGTGTGTGTGTGTGTGTTAAGCCTGCGTCTCGTTTAGGTATTCCACAACATTTAATGCGATCTTGAATTGTATTCAATCCTAAAGCGTTGTTACTTTATGCAATGTAGATGTGTGTGTGTGTGTGTGTGTGTGTGTGTGTGTGTGTGTGTGTGTGTGTGTGTGTTTCGTCTCGTGAAGGTCCTGGATTGTATTCAATCCACAGCATTGTTTCTATATGTAATGTAGATGTGCAGTGAGTCTCTGGTGTGTATGTAAGTGTGTGTTGTTGACTTACAGGCTTAGTTTATATCAATAAAGTTTTTAATTATTGAAACACATGGCCGACGTTAAACCGAATTTAAAAAAAAATATTTTGAATTCTAATTTGTATAATTTCTAATATTGTTATATAACAGATAACGGGTCTAATTAAAATAATTTAAATAATAAAAAATTTGGTAAATCAAAAGTATAAAATCTTACAAATATAAGATTTGTTCAACATAATTTATTTCAGTTAAATAAAGTAAAACGACATACTTGTAATTTCCCAGGGTGCTTCGTCGTAATCATATTTGGTTAAATTTAATTCCAGGTCCGTCCAACTGAAATTAAAAAAATTAAAAAAAAAATATTATCACATTCATCGTGTTCTTAAATCACAATTTCGACAGCTTAGTTTGTATAGTGCTTGCTCTGTATTTTTTTTTTCAATTCAATAACTTTATTGGAATACCGTATATACATGTAATAATACCATTAAGTATATCATGTAAACAGCGTTTTCCAGAATATTTACATATATAAATGCACACACATACCCACTCAACAATATAAAACTGTTTCACACGTTTAATATAAAAATAATATTATTGCTTTATGTTCTGTAAGTGGTGGTTCGAAGTTCGATTCTCGGTCGGCCAGACCCTAAGATAGGTCAATATATTGGTACAAAATAAGCTAAAAAGTCACAGCCGATAGATAAAAAATTTAGAAAGTGATGAAGACGCTGGACATAATCATTTATAAACGTGTTTTAAAGCTATAGCTGATGATATACCGAAATAAAGTCAAATATATTTATTGTACCTAAAACTTTACACATTTACTCCATCAATCAATCGACAGTCCATCATTGAATATACCTAATATCAAAACAAATAGGATTTTTTCAGAGATCTAGACAATGTTGTCCGAAAATCATAATGTCCAGAAGATTATTTTTAAAAAAAATACTTGATTTATCAGCCCTCTAAAAATATAATTGGTTTTCTTATTATTAAAAAATGGTTTCCACCGAGTTGTAAGTAAATTAATAAATATCTAACAAAAATAGCTGTCTATAATTTGATGTATAATATGTGCACATTTCGGAAAATCATTCCTCATCAGTGACACAGGGAGCCAAAAAGTTGACAGAAGCAATAAAAAAAATATGCATATACAAACATGTTAAGACTTATGCTATATTATTAGGTTGATCGATAAATGCGATGCTAAAGCCTGTATTTGAATCTTTGTTTTGAAAGATTTCTCTCTCTCTCTCTCTCTCTCTCTCTCTCTCTCTCTCTCTCTCTCTCTCTCTCTCTCTCACACACACACACACACACACACACACGCATACACACACATATATATTATCAGATATATTTTTCTAAAAAATGTTTGATACAAAGCATCTCGTTACAAGACGCTAAATGTCAATAAAGCTTACCTTCTGCTGCAGGTGCGAGTAACGAGGTTAATTAGTATCACTAAGATAAACATTATATCCATGTTTCATTTATAATGATTTTAATCTTTTTGAAAGGCTTTGAAATAACTCTTTGTTCTTATAATCCGTCACAATCTACATGACTACAGACTTTATACATGGGATATTTCTGCAATGTGTATTGCGATGAATCATCTTTCTCAAAGACATCGTCTTACATGTACAAGTAAAATGCAGTATATTTCATGAACTCTCTACAAACACAATGTTTTGTATATTTCAGTGTACACATAAACATCTTTAATCATAGAAAGTGTAATCCTTATATTTATATAGAAAATATTGATCGACAGTATTTTTAGGATTATGTATATCAGAAAATATTTTACATGTATGGTTTTACGGATGTAATGATTACACTTCAGGGACACCATAAACCAACACATATCTGAGACACCATACAGTCACCGACGTGTTGACACACCCTAGCATCCATACAGGCAGACAACAAAACACAGAACATTAACAATACGATATAGAACAGAATAAAGAAAATAATATTGAATACAATATTTATTTCATTCATCAACTTATATGAGAACAAATTCCGTGACAAACAGGAACAAACAACTTTATAGAAACAACACAGCTTTAACAACTTGACAGCTTTGCTATCAACACGGCACCAACATTTTTGTGACAACGGAAGTTGTTGGTGCCGTGTTGATTGCGAGTGTTACTACGGAAATTGTTGGAGCCGTGTTGATTGTGAGTGTTGTCACGAAAGTTGTTGGGGCAGCGTTGATTGTGATGTGTTACGAAAGTTGTTAGAGCCGTGTTAATTGTGAGTGTTGTGATGAAAGTTGTCGGTGCTGTGTTGATTGTGAATGTTGTCACGAAAGTTGTTAGTGTCGTGATGATTACGAGGGTTGTCACGAAGTTGTTGGTGCCTTGATGATTGCGAGTGTTGTCACAAAAGTTGTCGGTGCCGTGTTGATTGTGAGTGTTGTCACGAAAGTTGTTGGTGCCGTGTTCATTGTGAGGTGTTACGGAAGTTGTTGGTGCCGTGTTGATTGCGAGTGTTATCACGAAAGTTCTTAGTGCCGTGTTGATTGTGAGGTGGCACGAAGTTGTTGGTGCCGTGTTGATTGCAAGGGTTGTCTCAAAAGGTGTCAGTGCTGTGTTGATTGTGAATGTTGTCACAAAAGTTGTTAGTGCCGTGTTGATTGCAAGTGTTGATACGAAAGTCGTTGGTGCCGTGATGATTGCGAGTGTTGTCACAAAAGTTGTTGGTGCCGTGTTGATAGTGAGTGTTGTCACGAAAGTTGCTGGTGCCGTGATGATTGCGAGTGTTGTCACAAAAGTTGTTGGTGCCGTGTTGATTGTAAGTGTTGTCACGAAAGTTGTTGGTGCCGTGTTGTTTGCGAGTGTTATCACGGAAGTTGTTAGTGCCTTGTTGATTGTGAGGCGTTACGGAAGTTGTTGGAGCCGTGTTGATTGCGAGTGTTATCACGAAAGTTCTTATTGCCGTGTTGATTGTGAGGTGTCACGAAGTTGTTAGTGCCGTGTTGGTTGCAAGGGTTGTCTCAAAAGGTGTCAGTGCCGTGTTGATTGGGAATGTTGTCACAAAAGTTGTTAGTACCGTGTTGATTGCAAGGGTTGTTACGAAAGTCGTTGGTGCCGTGATGATTGCGAGTGTTGTCACAAAAGTTGTTGGTGCCGTGATGATTGCGAGTGTTGTCACAAAAGTTGTTGGTGTCATGTTGATTGTAAGTGTTGTCACGAAAGTTGTTGGTGCCATGTTGTTTGGGAGTGTTATCACGGAAGTTGTTGGTGCCTTGTTGATTGTGAGGTGTTACGAAAGTTGTTGGAGCCGTGTTGATTGCGAGTGTTATCACGAAAGTTCTTAGTGCCGTTGATTGTGAGTGTTGTCACGAAGTTGTTGGTGCCTTGTTGATTGTGAGTGTTGTCACGTAAGTTGCTGGTGCCGTGATGATTGCGAGTGTTGTCACAAAAGTTGTTGGTGTCATGTTGATTGTAAGTGTTGTCACGAAAGATGTTAGTGCCGTGTTGATTGCGAGTGTTATCACGGAAGTTGTTGGTGCCTTGTTGATTGAGAGGGTTGTCACAAAAGTTGTTTGTGACGTGTTGATTGCAAGTGTTGTCACAAAAGTTGTTGGTGTCCTATTGATTGTGAGTGTTGTCACTAAAGTTGTTGGTGCCGTGTTGATTGTGAGTGTTGTCACAAAAGTTGTTGGTGCCGTGTTGATTGCGAGTGTTGTCACGAAAGTTGTATGTGCCGTGTTGATTGCGAGTGTTATCACGAAAGTTGTTGGTACCGTGTTGATTGCGAGTGTTGTCACGAAAGTTGTTGGTGCCGTGTTGTTTGCGAGTGTTATCACGGAAGCTGTTTGAACCGTGTTGATAGGTTTTCTTCTAAAAAACGATCCTTTTGTAGAACTAGAATATCAATATGTACTTTTATTTTATTTTATGTTGATATAATGTATCGCAGTTATCTAATGTGTTTTCATTAAACATTTACAATAAAACTATTCGAAACGCTTCAACAATATCGATAATATGCTTTTTATCGAATGTTTAACGCAGCGGAGCGTATTATTGTGTGCATGTGCATAACAATAAGCGCATTCCACATTCTGATCTACTATTCGTTAAGTATTGATGTACACTTTTTCATGTTTTGTTTTTAATTTATTTTTATTTCATTTCATTTTAATTATTATTTAATTTTATTTTATTATTTCATATCATTTCATTTCTTCCATTTTTATGTTATTTCATTCATTCATTCATTCATTCATTCATTCATTCATTTATTTATTTATCTACCTATTAATTATTTGCTTAAAATTTTTCATAATAATTTTCAAAACATGAAATGAGAACAAAATAAAAAAATAATTAAGATAAAAGTCCTGGTACATTTTAATGTGGTAAAGTTTTGCCTCACAACTACACAATAGATTCCATCTTTTCATTAGGTTAATCATACAGTGGTCGTTCGAAGTACGGAGTTTAAATATGGATTAAATGAGTTATATAATCATAATTCACATTCCATTTATTTTGTGACGAGGTCAAGGTCAGCTATTGTCAAGATGCTGAGCTGAAATGTGATTATATGGTCCTGACTTACAACCGGCACTAGGGAGGGGGGGGGGTTCACAATCAACACGTTCACAAAGTGTTTTTGTAAAACATTTAGCTTATTTAAAAAAGCACTCAGATAAATATAGGCGGTCTTTTATCGCATGATTTAAAAACTACGAGATATTTCTTATTGATGTAGAGTGGAGTGAAGTAATGGTGTTTTACGCCCCAGTCAAGATTCTTTCGTTTATTTCGAGGCGGTCAGTTCTGAAATGGTGGAGGAAACCAGAGAACCCAGAGTGGAGTGGAGTAATGGTGTTTTACAGCTTAGTCAAGATTCTTTCATTTATTTCAAGGCGGTGAGTTCTGTGATTGTGGAGGAAACCGGAGTGCCCGGGGAAAACCACCGACCTTCGGCAAGCGAACTGACAAACTTTCTCACACTAGGATCTGTCCCGAGTGGATTCGAACCCAGGCGGCAAGACGCGCTTTAGACTACTCTGTCATTTTTATATAGAGATATCTGTGATTAATTTAGAGATATCCCTTAATCATATTGAATCAACGATATCTGGTGTTGGTGATATGTATCTCTAATCCAAACGATTAAGAGATTTCTGTAATTATATCTGTAAATGGACATGTGTGTATAATTGAACATAAGATATCTGTTATTGAAAAAAAATGTAACTCATAGAAAGGATATCAAATAATTAGATTTGGTATTTTGAGCTATATATCAACCAACGAGAGCTATCTATAAATGAATTAGGAAAATTTTTTATTATATTAGAGATCTTTAAGTTGACTGTAATGAAGATATCTCTGATGGGATTCGAGATGTATGGATAAGATATGAATCTAACTAAAAAAGATCTCTCTTTATCTTTAGAAATAACTCTAAGTCAATGAGAGATATCTCAATCAATGAGAGACAACTCTGAGTCAATGAGAGATATCTCAATCAATGAGAGATAACTCTGAGTCAATGAGAGATATCTCAATCAATGAGATAACTCTAAATCAATGAGAGATATCTCAATTAGAGATAACTCTAAATCAATGAGAGATAACTTTATATCAATGAGAGATAACTCTAAGTCAATGAGAGATAACTCTAAATCAATGAGAGATAACTCTAAATCAATGAGAGATATCTCAATGAGAGATAACTCTTAATCAATGAAAGCAATTTAAATCAATGAGAGACAACTCTAAATCAATGACAGATATCTCAATCAATGAGAGATGACTCTAAATCAATGAGAGATATCTCAATCAGTGAGAGATATCTCAATCAATGAGAGATAACTCAAAATCAATGAGAGAAAACTCTAAATCAATGAGAGATATCTCAATGAGAGATAACTCTAAATCAATGAAAGCAATTTAAATATATGAGAGACAACTCTAAATCAATGAGAGATATTTCTTAATCAATGACAGATATCTCAATCAATGAGAGATGACTCTAAATCAATGAGAGATATCTCAATCAATGAGAGATAATAGATTCCTAAATCAACAAAAGATGTCTCTAAATAAAAAGAAGATATCTCTAAATCAGTAAAAAATTTCGAAATCAATCAGACATAACTCTAAATCAATAAAAGGTATCTCTTAATTAATAAGAGATATCTCTAATCAATAAGAGATAACAATTATTCAATGAGATATCAAAATCAATAAACAAAATATCTAAATAAATGAGTGATTACTCTAATTAAATAAGAGATATCTCTTATTAATTGAATTTATTATCAAACCATATCATATCAGCCCAATTTTACAAGTAAAAAACAAAAACCATCTTCATTAGGAGGGCAAAATATAATATTAGTTTTAAAGTAAGTACTTGTTATCACTCTAATCGTTTGATATGACTACCGTTAAATGTTTGAAGGACATCATACATTGTGTAAAAAACAAATAGCAATGATATTGTATGATTGTTGTATATATTTTTGTTGAATAAACAACTGAGTAAAATATACATAATAGAATGAGCAGACTTATAGGAATTGCAAAACGACTCAAATCATCATGAGCAGACTGTTATGGGAATTGCAAAACGTCTCAAATCATCATGAGCAGACTGTTATGGGAATTGCAAAACATCTCAAATCATCGATTTACCCATATAACCACCAAAACCAATTTACTTTCAATTCCGTCAATTTGAACACACATACACAAACACACACACACACACACACACACACACACACATTGTTGTTAACAATACTTGTTGTTTAAGATATTTGCGATGAAAAATATATTTCTGAGAGTATCGATAGAAAAATTACTTAATTATTATTTCATTTCTCGCATTGAGAGACTGTAAAGACAAAAATTAAAGAAGTCGGAATGACCTGTCCGGTCGGAGATATCTTTGCTTTGACGACCTAATGTTTCTTTTTCAGACATTGTAGAATTTCCATTCACACAACAATACCATATTGACTTAATATTCAGTAACATTGTTACATACATTACTAATTATTGCTTTTTTCAAGTTTAACATTTCAAAATAAACATAAATTTACCTTATACATAAAACTGTTGTAAAGAGTGAAATCAAACAAAAACCGGTCCATGTATATTTTAAATCCATTTTGGACTCTTCACAAGAATGTCTATACCCGTACCTTAGAGCAAGTGTCTTTATAGGCTAAATACATTCATATTTGTATTCTTAAAATAATTAAAATTCAACACGACACCGAGCCCTGAGTCACTCAATATGTTAAAAACTTTATTTGAATAAGCCTTAATTCAAACAAACTTATTTTACTAAAGACTTCGCCCCTGTTGGCCATTGTATAACAGACTTTAAAAACGCAAGTATTATATTTTAACTGCAGTGAACTTGTACATAAATGTACCTCACACACAAATTCTTAATAGATTATATATTCCAATTAACGGCGAAGCAAAACGTGCAAATACTGACAATGGCCATTCATGTAACTGTCATGTGCTACTTTTGAATTTTTATGAAATAATACAATTCAAAAGTAGCACATGACATAACTAAAATTAAGTTTTTATCCTTTAAATGGAGTAACTTCTAAATCTCCAAGCCTCCGTTTCACAAATTTTCCTAAACTTAAATCTGGGAAATTTAAAATCGAAATAATTTTGTTAATTTTTAAGATATTTAAAAATTTAAGGTGTCATTTTGAAAATGTTAGAAGTTAAAAAAAATAACCATATTGCTTACAGAAGACATATAATTTAATCGAGGCACTCGGGTTTCCTTCACCAACCAAGAACTTGCGACTTTTGACCGGGAATGTTGACGGTTTACCCATACTTTTTAATATATCTTAATAAAATTTTTGATTATTTTATTCAGAAAATTCAAAATTTTCTATTATGACAATTTAAATAAACACAGTCAAAAAAGAAATATTTCAGTTCGGGATTTCTATTCATACATCTCAAAAGTTAAACGTTTTAAAGTGATTGTTAATATGTATAGAAATAAAAAATTCAAAATAGTTAACGGTAACCTGAGGTTTTTTTTTAAATTTTTATTTTTGTTTTTCATGTAACAATGTGGTACGACAAGGAAAACATTTATCTCCTCTTTTATTTAAATTGTATATAAATGACCTTTCAGAACATTTTTAAGAAGAGGTATCAAATGTACATATGAAGAATAAGCTGTCAAACCTACTGTTTATTTAAAGTTGTTTTTACTATTGTATGCGTATGATACTGTTTCAATGTCCGAATCAATAAATGATCTGCTGTGTCAATTAGGTTATTTTTCTGTTTTTCAGTTAAAAGTGGAAGTTAATTGTTAATATTTCAAAAACCAAAATATTTTTTGATAAGGTAAAGTACAAAGTAATATGTCTTTTAAAATGGATGGTAGAGATCTCGTAACAGTAAAAGACATAGAATATTTAGGTGTATTTTTAGTAGATATGGGTCATTTTTATGTACAAAAAGGTATTAAGCTGAAACAGCTACAAAAGAAATATATAAGGTACAGATCAAGAAAATTATAACTTAAAATTAATAAATTGACTGTCAGATAGATATGTTTGATAAAATGGTTTACCAATTTTGTTACACATGTACGAATCAGAATTATAGGGCTTCGAAAAACTAGATAGTCTAGAAAGAATTCATTAAGTTTTGTAAACTTGTTTTAGAAGTTTTATTACACATGTATATGGTAAATTACTAGAAGAAGGGTACCATTATATGTACATGTTAAAACTAACTCGGGTATTTATATGACCATCTCTTATTACTGTTCAAACTTCAACCAATTTTTACAATCATTTGATAAATAAATTTGGAGAATTATGGACAAGAATTTCACATAATCACATCGCAAATCAATGTTAATATACTGTCTACCATTTTTTAACTTTGTATTTATTTATTTTAGAGGCGATTACACTGGACAAGAGCATCTCCATTTAAAACTTCAAACGATCACAACTCAATTTCAGGTTCATAATATGCGCATTTCCTATCACTGATGAAATATGTCCATCAAGTTCCGGTTTAGTATTTATTCCTTAACTATGATTTTTCTAAACTGAAATCTGGCAAAATTGAAATTTTTATAATTTGGTTAATTGTTATGTTAATTATGAATTATTTAGGCTTCATTATGAAGATTACTCCAAGGTTACATCTATATTTTAGTTGTAACAAAGATGTTTACTTAAAATCTTAAAGAAATTGTGAAAAAAAAATTGCTTACTATAAGTTAAGGCATGATTGTGTACCTAGGACCAAGATTGGTAAACTTAGTCTTTGATGGTTTACTTGTTGACTATTGTTGAATACATAAAAAAAATCCACACAGGCCAGGAATTCCACGAATCGCCACGAATCGATACATTTTTGGATTCGTGATGATTCGTAAAACTTTTGCCAATTTTCAGATCCAATTGGTGACGCTGAACGATTCAGTTACGGTAGAGTTACGGATATCCGTAGGATTCGTCTGGATTCGGCTGCAATCGCACGAATACATGTCAAGAATTAACTACAATTTACAAGAATCTATTACGAATACTTCAAGAACGTAAGGAATCAGTTGTGAATTAGTTAAGAATATACCAAATGCGCGTGCGAATCATGTACGAATAAAAATGAATTCGTGACTATTCTTGACAAATTTTAGGATTCTCCTCCAGATAGCTATTCGTGGGATTCGTGACAAATTCGTAGCAGAATCCTGGTCAAGCCACGAATTCACGATTGAAGAATATCTAAGAATGCCTACGATTTGAATTAGATTCAGTTAAGATAACTGAGAATACACTACGAATTTGTTAAGAACGAACTACGGTTTTTTGAAATCGGGAATTTTGAACAGATCAAAACTTTTTCCACGAATGCCCGATTGCCCAAGAATTGCAAGAACTGACTAAGGATCAGATAAGAACTTTACGAACTGATAACGAATCGACTACGAAATGTATTTATTCGTGGCGATTCGTTGGATTCTTGGTCTGTGTGGAATAGTAGAAAAATTGCGATTTACAGTTATGGATAACAAGAGGCCCATGGGCCTTAACGCTCACCTGAGAATATTGCCAACCTGAGTATATATCCAAAATCATTAGCAAAAATACATAAAATATTCTAATATACATGCCTATAAAAAAGTTAATAGTTTTCAAGACAATTAACAATTTGAGTCTTTTTATGCATCGATGACCTTGACCTTTAAACGTATGACCTTGAATCTTAAATCAGAATAATCGCCATATTAATTCCTACAATATTCTAATATACATGAAAATACAAAATGTTAATAGTTTCCAAGATAATAATATCAGTTTTTTTATGCACCCATGTCCTTGACCTTTGAACGTATGACCTTGAGCCACATATCAAAATGATCGTCATATCAATACCTACAATATTCTAATATGTATGCCTATGCAAAAAGTTAATGATTTTCAAGATAATTAACAATTTGAGTCTTCTTATGCATCTATGACCTTGACCTTTAAATGTAAGACCTTGAATCTCATATCAGAATGATTACCATATCAATTCCTACAATATTCTAATATACATCCCAATACAAAAAGTTAACAGTTTCCAAGATAATTAACAATTTCAGTATTTTTATGCACCTATGAACTTGACCTTTGAACGTATGACCTTGAGCCATATATAAAAATGTCTTTCATGTCAATACCTACATGTTCTAAAATACATGTCTATACAAAAAGTTTATAGTTTTCAAGCTAATGCACTATTTTAGTTTTCATTGGCAGAAAAATAACATTTCAGGGGCAACAACTCCTACATGTATTATCATACAGTTACGAAACTATGTACCTTTTTACATTTTGTCATGCTGAACATTTTAACAATGTTTTGATATTATATATCTCTTAAAATTTTGAAGAAAATAGCATAAAACTGCACAAATTACAAAGTAGGTCATGACCTTGAACTTTGACCTTGACCCCATTTTGAAGGTTATTTCAAGAAAAAGTCAAAACTGAAAACCCCATGTCAATATCTATTCATATAGTCAAGTTATAACAATTTGAAGGCATTTTACGAAATTTTTAAAATTAACCGCAAAAACGCGTAACCTAATTTTTTTACCAAATTTCATGAAATGAACAATTTATAAGCTAAATACCCTAGAGAAGCCAAATATCACATCAGATTTTTCTACCATCTTCGCTTTCGAAGAAGATGATTTTTTAAGTTTTTTGGAACCATAGGTCACCTTGACCTAGTTTTGGGAGCCAGGACAACGTCACAAACAAATCTGAATTGCACTGGCCCATATATGCATCTGACCAAGTTTTATTGAAATCCACCTTGTAGTTTCAGAAAAGAAGTCGAAAAGTTTACGCCGCGGACGACAACAGACAAATTTTTATCAGAAAAGCTCACTTGAGCCTTTGGCTTAGGTGAGCTAATAACTCAAACAAGAAGTAGTACAGATGGAAATTAGAAATGTTACCCGGATCCATGTATTGATAATGCTAAAAGGGGCAGTTATAGTAATTTCAATCCAAGCAATGGATATCATAATCCACTTCGTGTACAAGTTTGATCAGTTCTTCAGAGGTCTGGGTGTGTTTTTCTATCTTTGTTATTTTATATGTACCCATTCTTCTGAAATTACTATCTTGACAGGAACTAACATAGTGTGGTGTGTTTTAAAACCTGTCAACTTTATCATTTTAAGTATCGCTTGAACTGAAGTGTTAGGATCATCTAACCAATCAACTTTTTACATCATGACTGACTAGATGAAAATCTCCAATCATACTGGAGTTGCTTTTTGATTGATATATTTCTGTGGCAGGTTCTGCTAAGTTTAATTCTCAAAACATGTTTTTTCTCTTTCAAATGTTAAAAATATTTACAGAGAGGACTGCCACAAAATGATTAATAAAACACAATTTATAGTTGTTACATAGTTTTTATTCAACAGACATTGATGAGAAATTGCAATGTAGAACTATATTAATTTCAACCAAAAAAAAAAAAAAAAAAGTTAGGTCATTCAAAATCTGCTCACAGTTGTTAAAAGTTAAATGTTTATATCTTGCAATTTCAAAATAATTTAATCATGAATTTTATACCAAATTTTACAAAAATTGTTCTTGAAAATTTAAGTGTCAACAGAATGTACTACTAGTAATATACAATATACTTAATTTGATGGTAAAATACAAGTTCTTAAATAATTAATATAAATCTATTTCTTATTTATAAATTATAAAAAAAAAACTACTTTAAAACCAGATGTTGGATGTAAGGTTTAACTACTATTATTTTAAAGAGACGGGCCATGTGCATTTCCAAAAAACAACATCAACAAGCAATATTTTGGAAAATTTAAAAGTTTCAGTATATATATATTTAAGCCCATAGTTTTTGTATAAAATAATAATAAAAAGAATTAAAAGCTATAATATATACAGCCCATCTTTAACAACTTGATTCTAAAATGTTTCACTACATAGCATAGCCAGTAAAAACCAAAATACCCATGATAAAGGTAAACAAAATGAATTCATGATCATGAAAATTATAACTTGCATAATATACATATATAAAAAAGGGGCAGAAAGAGAATTCTATTTTTTATCAAACTCAGTTGTAATTAAGATAGCCAAAACATCTTGCGCACTAAACCCTTAGCTTTATACACAAGTCTTTTTCCCTTTTACTCTATCAATTTGATTGACATCTAATATGATCGATTCCATCCATACATCACTTTCACAGTTCATTAAAGAAAACATGATAATACAAGAGGACCAATTAAACTTATCATTTTATTTTCTTCACAAAGGATTCCTATATTACCGGTATGTTTGTTTATAGATGTTCAACAAATGATGTGTATGATGCTTTATTATATGTAATAACAAATAGCAACACAGTAAGATTATTGTTATGTAATTCTGACTTAACCAATGTTAATAAAAATCAGATAATGAATGGCACATATAGTTATATTTACTGTCTCGATGCACATCACACATGATGACATGATTAGTTAAAAAATGTCTTAAAAAGACATGCATGTGCATTTTAATTTTCAAAATTCATCAAAATCTTAAGTGTACAGCATACATTATGTTGAAAAAATGTCTGCCAGTATTTACCACAGTATGATCACACAACAGCTTTGTCTTTTCAGTGGTCTATGATTAGACAAGGCAGAAAACTAAACAGCATAATTGCAGCTTAGTCTTGTCTGTTCAGAGCCCCAAGGACCAGTAAAACAGAGAGATAACAATCACAGAATAGTTCTATATTATCTGTAGTGTACATGATCCAGGGAAGTATTTAAATTTGTAAATGAAACATGATACATCATATATTGTAAATAATAGATATATATATAATACTTTTGTGCATGATAATTTATTGCTAACAGGCTAACACAGTACTGTTTTACATAACAATTGTCCATGTGATAATGCATAATATATTTGCAATCTTAATCATATGAAAATCTTTGAAATGAAAAATTCAATAAAAGAACATGTATAACAGCATTCCAAGACAAATTAAAATTGCACATTTTATTGAACCTGATTGAACTTACATCATAATGAGTGTATATGTTTACCTTTTCAATTTGGTATAAATCTATTGTTTCTACTTAAAAGACCAAAATCAAAGACAGAAATTTTATTTTAAATTTTGTGTTGAACGTCAAAATATCAACATAAGAGTTATAACCCTTGTAAATTTAATCAAAGGAAATTTTAACATTTGTTCCTGCTAAATTGTAGATTTTCTTTTATACATTGTTTATACTGTAAATTAGGATATTTTCTTGGCAGTTTATTTCTACAAGAACCGTTACTTCATTATGTCCATGCACCTTTATTTTCAAAACATCAGATGATGGTTATTGCAAATTAGAGTGGATGAAAGTAAAATAAAACTTTCGCATATATTTCATTTTTATGCCACACAATATCTTTTATACAAATTGTCACAAAAATAAATGAATGCCAATATTTCTAAATTTACATAAAATGTATTAATTATTAAAACTATTGTATATAAAAGCAATTAAGCATCATCTCAATAAATGAAAAAACATTGGCATAAAAATCAAACATTTAATTTCGTGTTTGTCGGTCATATTATGAACACATCCACATAAGATAAAGTTTATACCAGTTTTCATCGATTCACAACATTATATATATAATGGATAACATTTTTCTTACAGCAAAAAAAAGAAGTTATAATGAAACATTCTGTATCTTTTTCCAGGCTGAAAATTTTAAACACCTTTCTATATACACATGATTTAAATGCATTCATTTATAATTTTTGTAACAAATCAACAACAGTATCATATATATATATAGTCATGGTACATTTATATCTATAACATGGACAATTCTTAATCAAATTTATTATAGCTTTCAACTATCTGTATGTTGTGGCACATCAACAATGGATATAATCAAAATCATGATGCAGTCATGTAGGATATTGTCATGACAGATATAGTCACAGTAATAATGGATATACTAGTCAAATATTTTAATGTGTTTGTTTATGGCATCAAATAAAGAAATCAATACATTTTTACTTATACATGCATAATGAAAGCTTTGTAATACAAATAATGTTACTCTATGTATACAAATTGTTATGTCATATAGTGATGTTACTACATATAAGCACAACTCGCCAAAAACCATAAAATAACTTTACTTTTTACATGTATCCTGAAATTTTTCTTCCATCAAAAAGACTTAAAAATTCCAAAATTTGATCTTGAAAAGAATATTGTATTTAGTTATGATAAGTACCAGAAATAAGCAATAACCCACAATTTTAATTATAACTTTTTCATAAAACTTCACTGAAATATGTTCTTAAATAAGTGAAGCAATTTTATGGTTTTTAAATTAAACAAAAAAGTTCTACTGTTCAGTGTAGCACTAACATACATGTTTGTTTTATGAAGTGATATTTAACATCTTAACATTCATGTAAACACTTATTCTGACAACTATTTTTTAAATGATGATTTTTTCCAACATCTATCCAGATTTATCTATCCAAAATTATGTTTACAATGCCAGTATGTTAAAGTATTAAATCTGTTCCATTGATCAATGATCAATGTCTTGTTCTTTAAGCAATTGTTTGCCTAAACTACAAGTAGAATACTCATATAAATTAACACAGTAATTCTTACTGAGCTAACTGTGCATAAATTTGTTCTGCCTCGCCACCTTCTACTGGCTGCTGCATGACATATTGGACCGTACCATCCTGGTCTACAATGGCATGAGTAGCATTTTCTCCGCTGTCTGCTGTTTGTACAATGATGATAGTCTCCTGTCCTCCCTCTGTTTGTAGAGTGGTCAAGGCCTGTCCTGCCAATAGTTGTGCTGAATCACCAACAACAGCTGTGTACTGACCACCATCAGCTCCAGACACGGTCACATAGGAATGACCAGGGGGCAGTTCCTGGCCCTCTTCTAAATGTACATTCTCAACCTAGATTAAAAGATGTAGAATATGAATGGTATATAAAAGGCTTCAAATTTAATGGCAATTGTACAAAAACAAAAAGGATAAGTTTTGTAAATTTGAGCTCTAGACACCATTATCTATATAAAGGTTGCTAAGTTTATATAAAAAGCACTGGCATCCAAGCATAATCTCTCTGAGCTGACAATGTACTCAACACATTCAATCTAGTTGTGGATATCTTCAATGCTTTGGCCATTTCTGTGAAAAAATCCATACCCATACTTGTAATACTATTACCAGTACATTAAGACTCCCTTTACAACAAATGATAATCTAGGTAAATAAGTATCACTAGTGTACTGTATCCTTAACACCTGAAATCTTTAAATATGGAACAAAATATAACATCCTTACAAAAACAAATTTCTAAAATTGCATATCCATTATGAAAATCAAAATTACTTTAATGCTTTATCTAGTAATAGTATTAGCTTTTCATTCAAATGTCAGGTTTCTGTGGATACTCCTGGTTCCTCCACCATCCCAGAATTTCTGGGCCCAATGTAAGTGAATATCTATCAACTAGTGTTAAACACAATAACTCCAATCACATGATTTCTATGTCGACAAACCTGTGCTACTGCAGTTTCTTCTTCTTCTTCATCTCCTTCATCTTTTATAAATGAATCATCTTCATCGTCATCATCATCATGGTGCAAGTCATATTTACGTACTATAGCCTGAGCTGCCTCTCCTGCTGTAACATGTACTCTGCCTATATGTTCTAACAGTAACTTCTTACGTTTGAAGACTTCCTGACACATGTCACACTGATACGGAGAGAGTTTCTTGTGTACTAGCTGGATATGAGACATCAAGTTTGACTTGTTGTTGAAGCATCTTCCGCAGTCATGACATTTATGGGGCTTCTCACCTGTAAAAATACAAAGCACAACAAGTAGTAAGTAAATCATTCATTTGGCAATTGTTAAAGCAACCAAGAACATGATACAACATAAGAATTAAGAAAACAAGACTGACATCAATTATTATAAACATTTTGAACATTAAATGGACGCTGCATACTTTTTAAAATGGCATTGGATGTGGTTTTATTTATTTTTGAAAGATCTTAGCTCAAATAGCTGTTATTAATCTTAAGTACATATATAAGCTAAATATTTCACAAGTAAACAAATAGGTTGTTACAATTATTACTTTTCTATTTAGGTGGAGATGGAGCAAAGGAAAGTTTTTTCTTTATCAATGTTTTCTATAATTAATTTTTACCATGAAGACATTCATATTTTTATCAAAAAATTTTTTTAAAAAAACATCTGCTCAATTTAGGTATCAATTATTTTGGCAAGACCAACCTATGCCATCCTATGACAGGATAGTTTCATGGTGGCTGATTTGCATTAGCAAAAAAAACAAAAGCATCATTACACAACATAGTATTTCTACCACGTACCTGTATGAATCAACATGTGTCTATCAACATGGTACTTCTTAGTAAATCTCTTCTCGCATACAGAACAGATGAAGATCTTCTGATTTGGTGATTTCCATCCTTCATGAACTCTCTTGGTATGTCCAATCAAAGCTCCTAGTGTTTTAAAAGCTGCCTTACAGGTATTGCAGAGATACTGACGTGTGTGAAGATGCATTCCTTTTATATGCGTGTTCAAATTGCCTCTAAATGCCGACACATAATCGCAGTGTGGACATTTGTATGGTTTTCTTCCAGAGTGGACAGTTCGCATGTGGGAACTCATTCCAGTTTTCAGGACTACTTTTCCGCATATTGGACAAGGTATTTGCATACGGTTTTGTTGATGAAGTTCTTGATGTCTTTTCATGTTTTTGGTGACTTTTCCACAGTCAGCACAGGTTTCACCTTCCTCATCCTGACCCTGTGTGGAAACTTTCATAATCTTTTCCCTCCATTTCGCATTCCTCATTTCTTCTTCATAATCAGGCTCCTCTCTATGTTTACCTTTAATGTGCTTAACTAAACCAATGAAAGCTTTGTCACAGAATGGACAATTTAGAGCTTCCTCTGCATTTTTAACTGATCTTCTTTTCGGTTCCATATCTTCGAATAGCAAATCTTCGTCTTTTCTTTTCCTTTTTTTAGGAGATTCATCATCAAAATCAAATCCAATATCTCCTTCTTGGCCTAGTGGACCAAATTTCTTCTTTTTCAACCTGGGATCGGTTTGAGTTAACACTGATCTTTTACCTGGCGATTCCTCAACAAATTCAACTTCAACAAATGGCAGGACAGGTGATGTTTGTGTTCCATGTGTACTGTCTACCGGTACATCTTCATCAATCTGATCAATATTGTAGATATCACCTTCTTCAGCGTGATCCTCCCGAATTATTACTGTCTTTACTCTAGGAGTTTGTCCCGATCCTGATGCTTGTTCCCGACTTTCAGATTCCATGGGTTCTTCTTTAATGTTCCTCCCAGCTGACACTGATGGTGATTTATGTGTTTCAGTGGATGTTTCTGTTGTTGTTGACATAGTTGTCATAGCTACTGGAGTTGCTGGTGTGACAGGTACAACTGGAGAACTTTGTTGTGTTGTGTTCTGTCTCTTATTTGGTGTAGTTTCCTCCTGCGCCTCTTCAGGTTGTGTAGATGCCTCATTTACAGTTTCTGCTACCTTTGCTCCTCTTTTCTTCCCAGGAGTTACAGTTGCAGTAGCTGTTGGTGTCACTTTACTCTTTTTACTACTTTCTTCTTCCTCATCATCTTTCTTTTTTGTTCTTCCTTTCCTGGCTGAATCTTTGCCAGATTCTTCTATTTGTTCCTCTTCATTGTCACCAGCTCTTTTCTTTCCTCTTCTTGATTTTAATTCTTTTTCATTTTCTTCTTCTTCTATTATTTCCACATCTTTCTTTGGTCTTCCTCTTCCTCTCCCTTTAGGTGTTGTTTCTTCTACCTCGCTGTCGCTATCCTCCACCTCTATAACATCTTTCTTTGGCCTACCTCTCCCTCTTCCTTTGCTTCCTTCTTCTGCAGGAGATTCCTCTTTCTTTTGTCTCCCTCTTTTCTTCTGTTCATTAGGAGTTTCTTCCTCTGCCTCTTTTCCCTTTTTCTTATTTTTTGGTGTTTCAATTTCCTCTGGATCATTATCCTGTCTACGTGGCCTCCCTCTTTTCCCTGTAGATTTATTATCATCAGCTTTTTCTGTCTCTTCTTCAGCATCTTGTTTACGAGGTCGTCCTCTTCTACCTGGAGTTTTCACTTCCTCAACTTCTTCCTCTACTTCATCTTTTTTACCCTTTCCCCGTGTTCTTGATTTTGGTGTCACCTCTTCAACCTCCTCTTCCTCGTCAGCAGTACTTTTCTTTGGTCTCCCTCTACCTTTTGATTTGGGAGTTGGTTCCTCTATTTCTTCAGGTTCCTCTGTGGCTTGTTTCTTAGGTCGTCCTCTACCTTTACTCTTTGAAGCACTCTGTACTTTTTCTGAATCGTCTTCATTCTCATCTTGACGAGTTCTTCCCCTCCTTGTCGGTGTCTTACTTTCAGGTGTATCATCAACTTTTTCCACTATGTCTTGTTTCCTTGTTCT
Source organism: Tegillarca granosa (assembly GCA_029721355.1). Classification (NCBI taxonomy): domain Eukaryota; kingdom Metazoa; phylum Mollusca; class Bivalvia; order Arcoida; family Arcidae; genus Tegillarca; species Tegillarca granosa. Next base: position 2,936,742 of record CM056604.1, on the reverse strand, counting down.
GCCTCTTCTTGGTGTGACTGCTTTTTCTTCTTCCTCAACACTTTCTTCCACATCCTGTTTTCTTGATCGTCCTCTTTTACTTGGAGATTCTGCTGGTTCTAAACTTTCAGAAGTCTTAGCAGCTCTACCTCTTTTTTTTGGTGTCTCAACTACCTCACTGTCATTATCATCATCTTCTGCCTCCCCTGTTGCTGACCTTCCTCTCTTGGGTCGTCTTTCTGAAGTTTCCACTTCTTTTTCAGATTCCTTACTCATTCTTCCTCTTTTTCTACTGCCTGTTGTTTCCTCTGCTTTTGTCTCCACATCTTCTTGGGCAGGTGCTTCTGTGACTTCCATTTTATTATCATCCCCTCCAGCATCTTCCATTTCATCATCTGCCACTACAATTTGTACATCTAACTCTCGTAATTTCTGATCACGAGCTGCTTCAATTTCATCTATTTTATTTTGTTCAGACTGTGAATCTTCAGGTATAGTTATGGCTACTGGTAAATGTAGACTTGGTTCATTGTTGGTCTCTGTTTCAGTATTATCTTCTAGTGGTGTATAATGTTCAGGGACTATTTCTGGTTCTACAACAGGCTGTGGTTCTGATTCTGGTTTCTATAATATAAATATATATATATATATATATACACACATTTATAAAGATTTTCATCATCATAAGTTTATTAATGACTGTGTTTTTATCAAAACTATAATGATAGGTCAGTTAAATTCCCTGTCAAGTCAGACACAAAATTGATAATATGGCCTTGAGTATTTAAAACAGGGTATTCAATATAAAACATTTAGTTTCATCTAAAACATCAAATCTTAACCCAAGGTTCTGAATTCATTATCTTACATGTATATCTACAAACTTTTTTTTCATTGTAAATTTAAACTGGTTTCTCTCTGAAATGAAAGTCGGTTCTTTTTCGGATGGGAACTTAAAATAAACCAGGTCCTGTGTCATGGTATGTGTGGCACAATATAGAACCCTGCTGTATAATGCCATCAGCGCAACGCACAGGCACAATTTATGCAGTTTCGTCTATAGCTGACGACGTCTTGATATGTGAAATATTCCTGAATGGGATGTTAAACACTATTACTCCAAGAACTGTTACGTTTGTGCATATTGAAGAGAAAAAAAAAAAAAAAAAAAAAAAAAAAAAAAAACTTCACTATGGCACTCATCACCATGCTCCACTCCAATCTCTGACTGATGACATACACATACCTGTGATTTTGTTGTATTTGTCACTACATCCTTATCAGAGACTTCACTTTGTAAAGCTGTTACTTCTGAAATAAGCAAAAACATACAAAAATTTACTGTGATATAGTACACCTTTATATCTTTTAATATTGTTAAACAAGAGTTTTAAGTGTGTATATATATAATACTCATTGCCAAGAAAATATTTTTTGTTTATTAAATGTTTGGATATTAAACTCAATTCTGTCTTTAAATGCATTTTAAAATTTATACAATTTTTACAATAGCTCTAAATTTATGACTTTTAAAATTGTTGTTGAGTGGATTAATGGACTAATGCATGGACTCACAGTCCAGACTTGATTTTTACTTTTGATGGATTCAAGTTTGAAATATCTTGTCAACTGGCTTGCAAATGGATGGGGATTTTTTCTGGACATTTCAGTTTCCTCAACTATTCCAACACCAATAAATAGAACTTTGACTTGGGAACACAAACAGTATTACTTTACTCACATGAAAACTTAATATCACAGTTATTTTTGTGTCATTTTAGATAACTGTTATAAAGATTAAAATTAAACAAAGGTTTTGAATAAGTACCTTCAAGTTGTTCTGGTTTTTGTGCAACTTGTTCTTCCTCCACCTGAATTGTCTGTACATTATCATTACTAGATGAGGCAGCTTGGGGGATAATTTCTGTATTTTCCACTACTTCTTCCACTGAAATAAATTAAATATGATCATCTGTATGCAAAAAGAATCCTCAGATTAAAATGAAAATTTGGCTTTTCAAAGCGTTCATCACAAGAACATGATACATCACAAGTTACCGGTATTCAAAATTGAATATAAATATGAATTCATCACACTTTCAGATTAATGAGAAATTCCAGTTCTTACGTTCTTATTTTATAATAATACTTCTATTCATTCTTTATAACTTTTTTTAATTGATGTTCAATGTTCCTTTTGTTAAAAGAATGCAATAAACTATCAAATTCGCAAGCACGAATATAACTAGGTTTCATAATCTGCACTTTCTGACTGCAACAACATTCAAATTAATTAACATGCATACATGTACATAAAAACATGGTATTTACAGATGCCCTGAGTGACTTCAGAAAATAATAATAGAAACATTATTACTCTACAATTCCATCCCTTCCTCAAGATTATTTTTGCGACATTTTAGTTTCAAAATAGCTAAATCAGAAATATGACAATTCAAACATGTCAAGAAAAACAACTAAAAGGAAACAACTCTTAACCAAACTTTTTAATTCAGAAAATTGTTTATTTTAAGCCATACAATCCAGTAATTGTTGTTTTCAATGTTGTAATATATCACATAAACAATTTTTCAACTTTTCAAAAAAGAAGAAAGAAAAAAAAGCTAGGCTATTAATATCTAAAAATTAATCTAACAAGTGTGTGTATTTGTGTATTACTGTCTGCTTTGTACAAGTTGGCACTCGGTGATTTTTTGTCAAGTGCTAGCTCACAAAGTCAATATGCCACAAACATGCATATAGCACCCCAGTCACACAAACTAACTGAGTATCTTGGCCTTGGATAAACCAGTTAATACTGTCCTTCTAACAGATTATTGAGAAGAAATAAAATTTAACTAAGTAAAAAAAAAATTGTAATTATTAAATTAGGCTCCTTTTTACACAAACCTGGTACATGAATTCCTTCAGAGACAACTTGTTCAGCAATAATCTGTGGTTCACTTGTCTGATCTGCCATGATTTCTGTGGGCATTGTGCTCGTCACTGATTCTACGACAGTGCTATAAGTTAAACCATTACCATATGCCACCTGTTCTTGTCCACCATATAGAGCCACACCAGCAACAGTGTTCAGAGCTGCTTCAGCTGCCACTTGTACTGCATGTGGGTCATCACTAACTACATCCTGCAAATATATTAATTGCAGAGGAAAAGTAATATGATTTCTTTTTTTGTACTTTACATGACATCAAGAATACCGAGATTTAGACATTGTAAATTTACTGTACATACAATTTCTTTTTTTAGCTACAAATATTAGTCTTGGTACTGGTAATATCAAGGTTTCATGTGCTTCAACATTTGGAAAATTATAATTATTTTAGAAACTGTCAACTTGACTGATTCGCAGTAAAATTAGGTTTTAAACAATCACAACCAATGTTCCTAATATGGTTTGAAGTTGCAGTTAGCTTTTGTGTTGTATAACTATTTCAAACTTATATTACTGAAATACATAAGGAACTGTATTGGTATATTAAAGTCGCATTAAAACAAGCATAATAAAAAACATGGAGATTTTTTCATATTGTATCATGAATTGGTCTCCTACAATTCAAAATCATTGAGCATTCTTATCTTGCAATTCAATACTTATTTATAACATTCATTTATAATACCAACAGATTATTTCAACTATATTTTTAACAGCTAGATGATCATGAAATTATACCTGAATAGATTTCTCTGAGTTTTGACCATTTCCTGTCTCAGACAATGCTATTCCATCCTCTGTTGAACTGACAGAATTTACCCCATCCATTCTGCAATTGTGAAAGACAACATTAAATGACAAGACATAAAAAATTAAATCATTAATGTTATATTAATTAGAAATATTTATGAAATTAAAATCTTTTACACACAGCTTATCTAGAACTTGGATTATATATATATATTATATGCAGTCAAGTACAATCAATACTGTAAACATAAACAACAAAATCAAGAGTGACTTTAAAGAGACTTGCTAGAGGAGCAGTGCTCTAAAATTTCCCATTTCCTGTCTCCCGTACCGAGTGAATTTTGGTCACAGGAAAGTGATAAATATTGACTTTCTTCTCCGTGGGAAAGTGTAATTTATTCAAAAATAAATTATTTCCATTATCAAATACAGCTTCTTTCATACATTTTCTACTGGTAAACATTCCTGATGCAACATCCTATTGAAACAGTAACTTTTTTTTTCAAATTTAAACCCCGTTCTCAGAATCTTCATTCTTTGTCAGTGAAGGGCGATAACTCATACAGCATTTATAGTTTTATATTTGGCTTTTAAGCTTCATATCAAGTAGCAATTGTTTGTTTGTTTGTTTGAACATCTGTTATTTGTTTTCTAATAAAGAAAATTAAAAACAAGTTAACAACAAACCTTTTTTTTTATTTTGTTATTTACAAAATGTGAAAGGACACAAAATAAATCCATCCCTTTCTTTGCCCAGAAAAAAAAAAAAAAAAAAAAAAAAAAAAAAAAAAAAAAAAAAAAAAAAAAAAAAACATGAGAAATAACAAATCGAACAAGAGGACAAGAACTAAAATACAGGCTAAAACCTAAATTTCAAGTTTTTTGTACAGATAAGTTGATAACATTTATTGTTAATAAATGGATTGTTTTCTTTTTTTTTCAATTTTCAGTTACCCACAATATATATTTTTCTCACTAAGGTATGGGAAAAGTGAAATTGTCCTGTGGGAAAGTGGATTTTGTGTTTTGACTTTCCTCGTGGAAAGTTAGTGTCAAGGAAAATCATAGAGCACTGAGGATGTAGCAATTACACAAGTTGCTGTTTTAAATTTGACATTATATGAAGCAAATTTTACATTTTACACATTATTTTAGCAACAGATCTTGACAAGTCAATCATCATTACTTAGCTAAAAAAGTTTGTGTATTTGATGCACTTCTATTTGTACCCTCCATTATAATTTTAATTTTGACTGAAAGCATAATGACAAACAATTTAAACATTTCAGTGAAAATGTTTTGTTTTTCAAAAAGTTTGCATAGAATTTTTTTTAATTTATAGAAGTAAATTCTGAAGTTAATGGGTGGAGGGTATAACAAGAAGTTCTATCTGTGGCACCAGTTGAATGACAGAGTTGTACTTGTAGAAACTTATTCAAACCTTTGGCTTACCCAACTGGCTTACGACATTGAGCTATCTAGTGGCAGTTAGTAGGACTTTCTTTATCACTCCCCATCCATTAAATTCTAAGAAAATTTTTTTTAAAGAATATTTTCCACAGAAATTTCCAATTGGCTCGATTTTGTTGTTTTAGTAAGAAGAAGAAATTCATAAACGTTCTTTTTCATGTGAATCAGTGATGTAAACCATGACATGCTATCTTGTAAATCCTCAATCAAAAAAAATCCTATGACTTTCATATATATTTTTTCAATTAAAGTGCATGTTCAATGAATAGTCACTATGTCATAAATCTGCAAGTCACATTGTGAATTCCATTAATTAAAAAAATAAAAATAATGGTTCAAAAACAAGTTATTTAAGTTGTTCATGTTGTTTAGCTGGGTCTATTTTATTTATAGTAAATGTTGTTTCATTTTATACATTCTAAATATTTCCCTAACAGACATCACATGATCATGGAAAATTTATCCTTTGACCCTTGACCTAAAAATTATAATTTAATTTCAATATAAAACAAATTTAAAACGATTCTAAAATTGCAACCCTCATTTATAACATTTCCAATATTATTCAAAGGGGACAGTACTCTAACCATCAACACCAAATGTTAACCGACATGACCCACATTTTCTACAAACTAGGCAATCGTGTCTGGCTTCTTTCACGGACTAAGCCGTCGGTAAATGCATAGAAATTAATTTTTACATCCGCCATCTTGAAAAGTACATTTGCCAACAAAGAAGTCGAATTACCAACATAATTATGGCCATGTAATTATACAAGCATCAACCTCAACACCAAGCGAGACAACAATTTATTGTTAAGAAAGGGTACACAAATCTTAAAGCAATTTCGGACCAGATTTGCCCACACAACTTGTCGCCCTTGCTAACTTCAAGGGCAGTAACCATTTCACCATTTTTTTTCGGCGGCTGGCTTGTGGTTATCGCCCATTACATTAAATTCCAACTTCTAACGATTAAAACTTACCTTATTCTTCTTGTCAGTCGCAAACGAATTCAGGAATATTTATATTACTTATTATTCTTCAGTTCTTGAGTCTTATTTTGAATTTTTGATGCACCATTTGTTCTTTGTACGCATTACAAGCCGGCACGCTTGCTGGAATTACCCACAATGCCTCGCATATTGAGATATCGCCATTCTTCGGTACTTTCCGTATTGTACCGTTAAAGTTACCGGGAATTTTTCATTAGTTCAAATGAGCTTATGACATCAATTTTTTTTTAATGAAATAAATTAAAGTCAGTTATTTTAATTGACTCGCTTTATTTTTCTTTGTCAATTATTGGTAATAATAGAAACCCGTTCCATTCACAGGCGCTTGTTTCGATATTAAAAAAAATAATAAAATCCCTTGACCCTAACATAAGTCTTATATAAGGGTCCAGGGGTTTTATTTTTTTAAAATATCGAAACAAGCGCCTGTGGTTCCATTGTATATATTGGGCTCCCAAGTTATAATTGATAAACGGTTTAAAAATGAAAATTAATATCATATAGTTAACACGATTTCGTTAATGATTTACATAATTATCTTGAACAGGCCCTGTTTCATAATCATGCCTTAACTAGGATTTTCCTTAATTTAAATTAAGCAATTTTTGACAAATCTATTCTTGAATCATGACATATTATAATGATCATGATTATATAGGTTTCAGTGAAGTGATCTCTCGGAAAATAAAACCTTTATTAATTCTGAATATATTTACAGTTCACTAAATAAAAGGATATCAAATTTGCTGGATTTAAGTTAAGAAAATATTAGTTAAGGAATGATTATGAAAACGGGACCATAACAAACTGCATATATTACGACAAACACATTAATTAAAATTAATCATTTTTACTGTTTTACTGAAAATTTTACCAACGTTTTCTTGGTGAGAAAATCTTCACCGCTTTCATATATAGAACTTGGCTTGGTCTTTTGAAATTAAGAAAACAAAACTTGAAACTATAAGCTAATTGTTACCAGTGACTAAAGAATAGGTTTTAGATTCCTCGAAAATCGACGTCATATAATTTATGTCACCTTAGTACTACGTCCGTAATATAAAGGGCACCTGCTCATGGAGAGACCCTACGGATTTAAAATTAGAAAGCAAATTATCAATTTAGGCCTAAACCAATTTCAAATGATTAAAAAAAAACTACACCAAAACCGCCCTGGTTGTACTTAAACGTAAATACAAATACAGTCCTCCGCAGCCAGATATAAAAAAAATATCCAAGTGCAGCTCACCTGGCACTAGCTTTAGAATTCATAAGCACACAATATAATCAGAGAAATTTAATATATACAGACGGCTCCAAGGACCCTGTGTCTGGGAAAACTAGTTTTAGTGTGTACCTTCCTACTATAGATAAAATCTCTGCAGCTAGAACCTCGGACCACCTGTCAATTTATACCACGGAAATGATAGCCATCAGAGAGGCCTTACTGTTGAGCCGCGAAAACCAAATAGCGGATCCAGTTATCCTCACTGACTCCCTATCATCCCTCCAATCTATAAATACAGGTCGGTCCAGCAGGCCAGAAATCCTTCACCAGATTCGGTATCTGGCGGTCAAACTAAATGCCACAATAGCTGGATCCCCTCTCATATAGGGATCCGCGGCAACGACGTCGCAGATCAAGCGGCCAAGCTGGTGCTAACCAAACCCGCCCCCAACTTTATAGTAAAATTAGCTTCCACTGAGCTTTACTCACTTATCAACAAAGCTATTTGGGGAGAATGGGCACAAACACTTAGCACCTCAGCTAGCCAATGGAGACGCGACCTTGAGATCAAACCCTCTAAGCAAACTGCTCTCTTTCACTCGGTCCGCTGCTTGGACCGCACCATCACTAGACTCCGCATGGGCGTAACCATGCTACATGGTTACACTCATAGCCAAAGTATTAAGAAATGTTGTCCGGCCTGCAGCTACTGCGGTCAACCCAAGACAATCGAGCACATTTTGCTGCTATGCCCTGAATTTCTCGAAGAAAGACGGGAACTAGCCAATCAAATAGGGCACCAAAATCTCACAATAAAAGGGCTGCTAAACCCACCCGCCAGATGCCGAACCCTAATCTATCAACAGTTAGGAAATTACATCTCCCAGATCCAGTATTCCAGCAAGGTCTAGCCTCCCAGTACATTCCTCCTTTTACTAACCACTATCTCAAATGTTCATAGTTATTCCCCGTTTTTAGCAAAATCTATATTTTTTAAATGGCTCCTACCACAGTAATAGGCACAGCTGTTTGTGGACACACACCTCCGAGCCATGAGGTGACGGCCTACTACTCAAAAACAACAAATTTTCGACCTTCTCGCACACAACCTGAAAGTGGGGGCGCTAGCATGTAGATCCGATGTGCGACGGATCGACACTATCAGGTTAACTAAATTCACCCCAAAGCAAAGCCAAAAACGGAGAACTACTATCAACTACCAGTAAATGATACTCTATCTCCTTCCAGGCGCATTATCTTACCTACTGCAAGCGGGGCAGCTGCCATAGTTATTTGCGCATAACTAAGCGGCAGTAGGTTCCACTCATAAACTATCCTAAACACTAACAAGCATACTAACAAATTTACTTATTCATGGATACACTAAAACATCCATGGATAACTAAATACTTAGTTAAGGCATATAGTTAAGGCACACTAAAATACACAGACACGCACACAACTGTGAAAATGGCGAGTACAAGGCTGAGCAGATGTATCCCACTCCGAGGTGTATGCAAGCACGAAATAGAGAAAATGAGGCCGGGGGAAAGTGACCGTCAAAAGTCGCTGATCTCCCATAAAACTTCTTACCCCAGTACAGATGCTGAATGAAAGTCCTAACTTTTATATATCAACCTACGGAATGAATGGATGAAAGGAACAAGCGAAAATTTAAAAAATAAACCAAAAACAACTATGTGGCGTCAAATCTGGTAACCTTAAATCATCGCATGCTGGTAGTCTTGTCTAATATGTGTTTATTTATCGTTTTTTCATGTATTAATAATCCGTTTTTATTTCAGATGGTCCACTATATCCTATCGGCGCTCCTGTTCGCCAACTCATAAACCGTCCTTCACGGTACCCACCCCCCTTTCTACTTCTTCTGTACCCGTGCAGTGACGGACAAGATACAATCAAGTATCTAATAATAAAACAAAATAACTGGTGCTGCACGGTGATACAAATAAAATAAACTGTACTATACAGTATTTCCGCTCTATAGTTGTTAGCTCTGTGAGTATGTGTCAGAATGTGTCAGAATGTGCTCGAATGTGTCAGAATGAAGTGTGCGTCTTGCCTAAGACGTTAAGCCGGAGGCCCCGTGCACCCGACAGCCTAACGGGGCACGATAAAGATCCCCTATGTTTATCGAAAACAGAGTAGGCGTTTACGCCGGCATAGGGCCCCTTCGCTTATATCTTCTAAATTAGACATCCATGCTTTTGATCCCCCATTATTAAAGATCCTCTTTTGGAACAGGCTTCAAATAACCCCACCCCCTTCATTTTTATATCAAAATTTCTAAATTTTTCTCTTGGCGTGTTCTCGCGCCTGGTTAGGGATACCCTATTCTTACCGCGGGGTACTTAACTTACAGCTGGGCGCCACCTCTTCCTATCCACTTTCCCGCTCTGCTGCTGTCCTGGCACCTTCGTTTATCAGGGAGTATAACGACCAAATTATCAAAAATCATAAAAATTATATTAAAGTTAAACAGTCTGCACAATGGCCGCAAGGCCCCATGTAGACTCTAAACTCGTCTAATTTGTGTGTATGAAGAGATCCCCATGTAACGTATGCTTGCTTATAGGACAACGGACACTTTCTCATGTTGAGCTCCTGATACCAAATCATATAGAGACAAGTAGGATATCGAACACCTGCTTGAGTAGAGACCCTTGTTGCAACGGGTGCTTATTCATATCGAGGTCCAAAGTATAATATTACATTACCAATAGAAATACGGGCACCTGCTCATGTAGGGGCGCTGGTATTACAAACATATACTTTTTAATGGTGTCTGTAGGTTAGACGAAATTTGCTCATAGAGAGGTCTCATGGTGGTCCGAAATAACCGAAGATTTTGAGACATGGTCAGGAATTAGTACTATAGTACAGCGGGTATCTGCTCATATAATTATGTCCGACTCACATTTAGTATCTGCCCTGTATAATAAAATCCATCTGTTCTTTTAGAGGTCCCATATAACATGTATAATAAACACCTCATCATATAGATCAAGATAGTATAATTCGATCATATCATTATTTTAAAATCGAAAAATTCGACAATATCACATCATTTTATGATTTTTTTCGCCTTAGTTATCAAAAACAGATCGAACTCTGGTAAAAAGTGTTGGGATACAGTTATTACACCATAAAAAGTTTTTGACAGTAAAATAAAGTTTAGATAATTTATTAAATTGTCAAGGAAATAGATGTCGGTAGGGGTACACATTCCGAAGTACCTGTGTACGTGAGATGTGTAATCATGATGATTTTCCCTGTACTGGCGCGCACTCGAGACGGCTTTTTTTAAAAGCTGCATTAAGTTTTTCAATTTTCTGATTTTTTTTTTTTTTTTTTTTTTTTTTTTTTCCTAAAAATATAATATTATCTAACCACGATCCGTGACATTCATTTTCTAAAATTTCATTTCTTTTAGCTGTAAATAAACGGAATCCTCTGGCCGGTTGGTCAATGTATAATGATGGTAATTATGAGCTTGGAGCATGCGCACGGATGTATGGAAAACCCCATGATTCGAAGGTGAAACCTGACAAATTGCATTAATTGTCCGTCATTAATATCCAGATGTATTTGGAATGGTGTTATGAATCCCTTACTAAGTCACAAATGACAAATTCAACGAAGTTCTTGTTTAATTTATCGTATTTCACCGTTTTTAAAGTTGTGTTTAAATGACCCGGTTTTTGATGACGTAACCATGTTCTAATATTAGATCCCAAATGCTGGGTAATTTATGTAATTTCTGTATTTATTCGAGCTTTTATCGTTGAACCAAATGTAACATTGTTCATTAGGAACATCATTAATTAGATTAGCACCGTTTTAATTTTTTCTTTGGAAAACTTAATGCAGCTTTAATGTGCTAGCTCCCCGAGGACAAGCGTATCATCAAGTCATATTTACATGGCACTGGGTGTACTTTCGCAAACCGAAGAAGAAATACTTAAGTATGACCCGGCCGGGGTTCGAACCCACGACCTCCCACTCGAAGCAGACACTCAACCACTGAGCCAACGAGGCAGTCACATGGTAAAACAGACACATGCTTGTAGTCTAGTGGTTAGCAGAAACATGTCATATAAAGGCCCGTGGTAAACGGAAATCTACTCATATATACTTAAAGAACATCTGCTCGAAGCCCATTTACTGGTCCGTGGAAAAAAACGGAAACCTGCTCGTAGACGTATATAAGAAGATAACTATTTACGATATACAATATAGTTTCCCAATGGTATAACAGGTATTTGTTTCGCGACCACCTTGGTAAAACGGGTACCTGCTGATTGAGACTACCTAGATAAACGCCCATGGATACGTTAACATTTTGGTAGCATATGAATTATGAACATATGCTTATGCATGTAGATACACTTAAAGTGAAATCCGCACCTGTTTGTATTGTGGCCATCTTGGCACCCCCTACCTATATACGAACAAGTGCCTGTGCATCTTGGCATATCATGGTTCTATTGAGGCCACCTTGTGACAGAACATCATTATTGATTTAGGTACACCAGCTTGAAGAGAAACAACAATGAACTTTGTTCAACCATAAGGTAGCTTTTCGGTTGCAGTTTGTAGTACATGTATTTGCAAAAGTGACAAAGATTTTGTGAAGGATCAGTCAGTGTTCACCAATTTGCTTATTTTGAAGTCTGACAAATCTAGGAATTCAACCCTGATTAAAAAGCCATGCAAATATTAGCTATAAAGTTATAAAAGTAGTTTTTTTGCCAAATGAACTATTATCAATTGTATCTATTTACATTTGTTTGGAAATATAGCCTCACACTTCTGATCAGTGTTTTCTGTAGGTGAGCTACAATCAAATGTGAATGAAACCTGAATGTATTTTTAATAAGAAATTTATCAAGTGTAAAACACCAGTATATTTTCAGTGTGTGCGTGTGTGTGTGTGTGTGTAACACCTTAATACCCTGGGTCCAGTTAATCAAAGCTCAATGATCTTAACCAGTAAGATTAGCAAATTTTGCATCTTGGGAGTAAGTCAATATTTTTGAAATTATTTTAGCCAAAATACTTTGTCCATAATATATGTGTTTATAACATTTTGATTTTGCACCATCCATTTGGTTAAGCTAAGTTAACAACTGAGCCATGGCCAATAGAACATAAATCTTCTGATCTAGGCCTCAGTACCACTGCGGTAGTTCAGTTGGTAAAGTGCTCACTCCGTAAGTGGAAGGTTGTGGGTTCAAACCCCGAACGGGTCTGACCCAAGACTTGAAAGTGGGTAGTGACTGTTCTTTTGCCAAGCACAGTTCTTTCGGATGGGAACTTCAAATTAACGAGGTCCCTTGTCAGACAGGTGTGGTACGATAAAGAACCCTGCTGTATAATGCCAGTGCAACACACAGGCAAAATTTCTGCACTTTCGCCTAAAGCTGGCTGTGTCTTGATATTAGTGAAATATTCTTGACTGGGACGTTAAACACCATTACTCAACTCAACTCTAGGCCTAAGTGTTAAGTGAGCCACAATCAAAAGTAAAACAAAGACACCAGTATGTATTTTTCAATATTTGTGTGTAATTTTATTACATAGCAGTAATATACAATGTATAAATTCTAAGCTACTAATTATAGTAAATCTATATAAACATCATTAAATCATTTTATCATAAAGATCAGCTACTACAAAATAAAGTCACTTTTGTTCTCAAAATAAAATTCTTACAAATATGAAAAAAAAAAACAAACAAAAAAAACCTAATTTAAAATCTATTTATATCATGACAAAAATAAATAAAATCTTCCTTTTTCTCTCTCTCTTTAATGATAACAATATCTTAATGTATGTACTTAAACATGTAATTATATTTAATTCTTAATTGTGACCCTTAAAATCTAGCACTTGTCTAAATCTTCATATCTACACAGAAAATCAGTTTGGGCTGGTTGATTGGTGTAAGCATGATTAAGTAAACACTTATTAATATAACAATTTCACTCATTACTTTAAAATTATTTAATTATAAATCAGCCCTAATTAAGCTATTTGACCCTGATTCAATGATGAAATCTGTAATAAAATGGAGAAGTCTCTTATAGTTAGCTGTAGTTTATGGGTACACTATGAATATTGGTATTTCAAAAACTTCTTTATTATTTAACACAAAATATGGAAAATCATGTAAAATAATATAACTGATTCAGTGAAAGCAAATATCTAACTGACATAGCAAGATATTCAACCACAACTGTATAGGGAAATTTTAGCCAGTCATTATATATATATATATGAAATACAAAGCTCTATAAACCTGTAAAAGCTTGTAAAAAGACAAAAGTTGTAGCAAAATGTAAGGGAAAAATTCTAATCCTTTTGTATAGTATACAATGTACAGTCCATACTAATATTTTAATCTAAATTGGCGGGGGATAACAGTAAATGTTAACTATATTATTAATGGCAGACTGATTCAAGTACTGCACTTTCAAGCTGCAATACAGATTGCATGGATTATCTCCCTTTATCACTAACTGAACAAAATTTCATCAACTCAAAGCATTAACATGCCATCTATTGTTAAATTGATTAAAAAAATCAATAAAGACATACTTTATCTATCAAAAATTAAAAGTGGTAAATATTATTTATTTATTTAAAAAACTATTGTTTATCAATTGTAAGTACATGTACATGTATTTTGATTTATATTATTTTTTGATATTTATGTTTTTATTTAAATCATTTCTGCAATAATCAGAGAAAGAATTTTGATCAATAATTAAGCCTTTGGCTCATTGATTTAGAAGCCTGAATATAAAATAAAATTAGCATGACTTCTTAACATTAAACATATCTACACAATAAATCCAAAAAAGAAATATGAAATGAAGGCCTGTTTAACAGAACCAATAAACTCTCGACGGTATAAAAATGATTGATAAAAAAAGTGTGCTCATAGCAGCCATTAAATGCATATGTATAAATTTGCATATGAAAAAAGAAAATATTGACTAAAATTGCATTACAATGTTTAATTTTGCACATATTAAAAAAATCTGTTAAAGCTGCATTAAGGTTATCAATTTTCTGAATTTTTTTTGATTTTCTAAAAATATATTTTTTTAAAAATAGATATCTTCTAACCACGATCCGTGACATTCATTTTCTAAAATTTCATTTCTTTTAGCTGTAAATAAACCGAATCCTCTGACCGGTTGGTCAGAGTTTTACGATGGTAATTATGAGCTTGGAGCATGCGCACGGATCATGTCGGATGTACGGAAAAACCCTAGAACCGAAAGTGAAACATAACAGATTACATTAATTGTCCTTCATTTATATCCGGATGTATTTGAAATGGTGTTTTGTATCCCTTACTAAGTCACAAATGACAAATTCAACGAAGTTCTGTGTTTAATTTATCGTATTTCACCGTTTTGAAAGTTGTGTTTAAATTACCCGGGTTTTTGATGACGTAACCATGTTCTAATATTAGATCCTAAATGCTGCATCTCGATGGGTAAATATTGTGATTTCTGCATTTATTCGAGCTTTTATCGTTGAACCAAATGTAACATTGTTCATTAGGAACATCATTAGTTAGATTAGTACCGTTTTAATTTTTTCTTTGGAAAACTTAATGCAGCTTTAAATGGTATACAACACTGAACAACATTTCAAAGACATAACGATGGAAGTTACACATATACATATGTAAGTAATATTTTTGGTATATCTCATGGAGTAAAGAACATTTTCTGCAAGTCATACAGGGAAAATATTGTCACAGTTGACTGTGAAATTCAGACCTGGTTTTGTTATCTACATGTCCATGTTTTGGGGGGGGGGGGATTTTAAGAAAAAATTTTGAAACAATTCATTATATTTTACTACCAACTTGAAATAAATTTAAATGCAAATATTACTTGTATGTTGTTGCCTAATCAGAATAAGGTACAAATTTTGTAAACTGAACAAATTTAGACAAACCCTTAATTGTACATGTAATAAAAAGTCCATATTTATAATTTAAAAAAAATAAAATAAATAAGTTGGCAAATCATTTTAGATAAAAGTTTTGGGATAATAATTTGCATCACATACCTGGCTGTGGTCATGATAGAGTATGGTAGAAATTTTAAACCGAATTTAGATAAATTCTTACTTTCATGGAGTCTGGGAATGGATTGATAGATAATTTCACATAGTTTGAAACACAAACACAAACATACAATGGTATAGCTGACAAGATTACAAACATGCATTAGAGAAATTATTGGAATAACAGTTTTATGACAAGAACACTATACTAACAACACACAGCAAGTGAATAGGGTCCGCAAGTCTTGATGGATAACCAGCACTAATTTGAAATGTCTTGGTGCAAGAACAATGGTCCTGATTAAAAACCAAGTTAAATGATGTCATATACCAATCAATTAATTAATGTACCATCAGAAACACCTGTTCTTTACTGTAAAATTGTGCAGAACATTTTTATTTCCGGGTAACAAAATTTAAATTTTGAACAAGACTTACAGAACCTATTCCAAAGTGATCACAAGTCTTACAGTAATTAACAATATCAACACAATGATTAATTTTGTTCTGTGTTACAATTAACAGCAACAGTAATATTTACTGGAAATGTACAAAGTGAAATAGTCAAAAATAAAAGGAATATGCAAGAAAAAGTAAAACAATGGAAGGTTAACAAATAAGAAAAAGTAAAAACAAATTTACCATGACTACTAAATGATAACCAATCAGGAAAATTTACCATGACTACTAAATGATAACCAATCAGGAAAATTTATCATGACTACTAAATGATAACCAATCAAGAAAATTTACCATGACTACTAAATGATAACCAATCAGGAAAATTTATCATGACTACTAAATGATAACCAATCAGCATGGAAGTATATGTTTTTTTTATTTTTGTATTTAATACTTAACAAAGTTAATCATTAGTTATTAAAGTAAATGTCATACTGAAAAGAAAAAACAATGATCATTAAGATTGACTTTAACAGAAGGTAAGTGTGACCAAACTAAGAGAGATATCAAACTCCCTCAAATTACGATCATTTTAAAAGGCCGAGTAAAATGTCAAGAAATTGAATTATCTTACTTTGTAAACATTTCAAACAGCGTCTAAAATTCGGACCAGACCAGAATATCAAAATTTTGGAAATGTACAAAATATTACAGATCCGACTGAAATTCAAAGGTCTAAAACTTGCTCAAGTTTCCAACCCTGATTTTTAAAGGCAAGCAATGTAAATAATTTTCAAATATAAAATTTGATACAGTCAGGCAACAATTTAAACAACAATGTAGTTAAAAAGTAAAAAATATAGCAGCAGTATTTCTGTAAGAAAAGTTACAATATGATCTATAACTGATTCTTTACAGTGACACAGTTATTACAGTAAATAAGAACAATACCTACTGACATACAACTGAATCTATCTGTAAGTTCAATGAGCATTTAAAATTTTACTGATATTCAAATTGGTTCAAAACTTCAACACTTTTAGAAAATTAGAGTGAATATTAGCAAAATTCAACCAAAAATACTGTTAAATTGGCACACTCTAATATTTCAATAGAAATTATCAAATTAAAAATAACAAGCAACAACACATTGTCAATGACAAAATTTATACAACCATGTTCAAGATAAGATTAATCATTGTAAGCATGTATACAATATTTATTTCCTCTCACAGCCTGTAGATGAAGTTTAACACATAAACCATTCCAGCTGGTTTATTATATATAAAATGTCTGAACTTAAATCTTAATAAAAAAATGAAGCTCAAAAAACAATAAAAATCAACAGTAAAGGGTTGTTTTCTTCCAAAAATTTCATTTTGCACTAAGTATGAAACTCACTGATGTCAACTTAGTGCATATACAACATATTATGACTAAATACTGTAAACATTTCTATTCCTTTTTAAATTTTTGTCATTTTTTGAACTCCAATATGAGTAACAGATCTTGAAAAAGTACCACTTCATATTCAAATATATTCAAATAGAATCTATCTTGTCAAAATAACAGAACAAAATACACGAATAAAGTAAGAAAATCAACATTTTGTAAATATATTGTTTAAATAGCCACAATAATATTGAATTACTACATTAAGTATTTAAATGAATGAGTTACAACCTGTCTTGACAATTTTAAATCCTCTATTTTTCACTGTAATTCTTTCTTCGGTTTTGATATAATTTTACAACCAGAAATAAGGTGCTCTCTCACACACACACACACACACACTTATGTAAGAAGAACTTGACATTTTGATTTTTTGTTTTGTTAAATACAATGTCCATACCAAGTCCTGTATTAATATGTAAAAAAAAAAAAGGTTAATGTCGGAATAAAAATATATTATTTCTTTTCTAGTTTTTCTTGTTAAACAGTATCAAGCTACTGGTTTCATGGATAACAGATTTTTGCCAATTTTTATAAATTAAACAATAAAACATAGAAATCCTCAGTTTAATAACACCCACATGTACAAAGCAATAGCCAGAACAATGTTTTTAAAATTTAACCTTAACTTTCAAATAAGTAAAAAAACATCAAGAATGAAAATTTATTAACAAGATCTCCAAAATTGAAGTTTTAATACAAATTTTCAGATTGTGTTAACATTTCTTCATTGGGTTACTGTAAGTTAATTCTAGTCACTACTGAAGATTCATGAGACCAATTCCATTACAAATAAACACCTATTAAGACTTTACAAGAACAAGCTAAGTTCTATCTTTAGAGCACTTAACAGTGAACTTAGAGGAATTATAAATCAATGTTATAACAAAAGAGCTAGCTATCTGATTGGATTTTAACACTTTATCTATAATGGAAACATTTTAACAACATTAGACACTTTGTGTGCACATATTTCTATGACTAATAACAACTTGTTTGAATTTCCTGTAAATGATAGAAATTGTTGTACATTCATTGTACTTTACAACAATATACCCTGTAAATCAGATATGAACTCTGAATTTCCTTATGTTTAACATTTTCATCATCTTTCCTCCTTGTGTTCTGTAGTCTAGTGACTTTATATTTTTAAGATTAACGGATTTATAATTTTCATCTTGTGTATCTCCATTACCTGGAGCACTGTAAGATCATGAGACTGAGGATATAGCATTATGTGGTGACCCCATTTGAGTTAGAACCTTATCCAGCCACTGTAATGGTCCATTTAAATGTATTTCTACCCAGCAGGGGGTACTTGTAACATCCTGTCGATGGTACTCAGCTCCCCAGCCTTTCACAAAACTCATTCTAATTGTACACATTTTTGTAAGTTCATACACTGCTTCAAATCCATGGTTGACTGATTGACTTAGTAAAGCTGCAAATTCTTGATTGTTGAAGATTTTCAAGCTACACCCTGGTGGTATTTTACAGACTGTAGTAGGATGAAATCCATGATGATAATTACAATTACGACTCTGTACAAATATACTACTGTCACTTAGACATTCCGCAAACACTTCACCACCAACATAGTACAGATGAACACCTGTAAATTAGAAATCAATCACAGGTATATTTTTAATATATAACAAGATGTTAGAAAAAAGAAGATAAACACTTGCAGATAAAGTCATTCTCATTTATATCATTAACATACAACACTAAAACAAGAATTCTACGGATTTAAATGTCTCGCCTGGTTAGATTTGGATCAAGTAGAAAATATATTACTTTAAAATAAACTTTCACATTTTGACATGCTGTCCTTGCTGACACTGGCAATGCCAGACTTGACAATAAACACTCGTAGAAAAAAATATCTATATACAAGACAGTCAACACTTTTATTGTAAAATCCTTATTTTCTTTATAAATACCCTAAGCAATTTGATGTAGACTGATGATTAAGTACCACAATCACATTGGTTACATGAAAAGATGAATACTTCTGCGGCATTATTAAAGTGAATTTCTTTAACCCTACTCTTACAGATCAGTGCCTCTCACCGCCTGGGTTCGAATCATTCTTTTATTCGTAAGGTGTAACAGAACTTATCCAATATTTGCCGTCTTACACTATGCATCTTGTATTGCCTGTCATTGTTTTGTGATAAGTAACATAAGACCCTCAGGTTTATTGTCATTCTTTAGCAAAAATTGTATTATATATCTCTTAACCTATGATTTGTCAGCGTGACATCTGATGACATAATGTTATCAACCTGTAAGGGGGGCCTCGGTGGCTGAGTGGTCTAAAGCGCGCGCTTACGAATCACAGCGCCTCACCGTCTGGGTTTGAATCCCACTCGGGGACAGATCCTAGTGTGAGAAAGTTTGCCAGTTCGCTTGCCGAAGGTCAGTGGTTTTCTCTGGACACTCCCAATACTTTTTCCAAACTTGATCAACTTAAATCAAACTTACCTTTGCTTATATGTCTTCTAGTGTTTTCTATGGTGGAATTCCTATTGACATTAGAGAGAAGTCCCAGACAGAATCTTTCAGCATTGTTGGAAGGATCTGTGAAACCATCAACAACTATACTTGTATGTGATGCATGAAATGCCTCACCTACACGGTTATTTAGTTCATAATACACTATTGAGCACCAATACTGTGGTTCTTGGTAAGTAACAGCCTGCATATCTAAATAATTCAATGAAAAACAAATAAAACACAATATTAATTTATGGTTTCAAAAGCAAAACACACTTTTAAAAGCAAGAAATTTATGAGTTATCTCCCCTTGATTAAATCTTGTCTTTGGAAAACTTTGATTACCTATTTGTTACAAGACACCCCAACACCCAACAAAAATTCTATGCTTTGGAGGCATTTCATATTATGCTTCTTAATGTCAGTTTTTATAAAACCTGTATTTAGTCTAGATTACTTGAACTTCTAAAGACTGATCTCTAATAGGACCTGGACCTTAGATGTTATTTTGTCAGGTACTTCACATAAGGAACACATTCCTCCTGCAAAGAAAGTAATGACTCATTATATTTACCTTGAAATTAACTGGGTGAGAGATGGAAAGTGTCCACTGAAAGGTGACTTCATTAGTCCACTGGTGACTACAGTATTCCATTTCAAATTTACCTACAGGTTTGCCAGGAGGGGAAGGCATGGTGTCCATTGTCTGTTGACTTCTTTTGACACTGTTATGCCCACTAGTGACTAATTACTAAGATATTTACCTATAGGTTGACCAGGTGGGGGAGGCATGATGTCCATTGGTTGGTGACTTCTGTTGTGACTGTTATGACCACAGTGACTTATAACTATAATAATTACCTATAGGCTGACCAGGTGGGGGAGGCATGGTGTCCATTGGTTGGTGACTTCTGTTGTGACTGTTATGACTACGGTTCTGGTTATTCTGTTGAATGTTAATGTTGTTTTGATTATTATCATCGTGTGCTTGATAAGCAGGTGGAGGAGTTCCAGCTACAATAAAGAAATAAATAATTCATGCACTATAGAAACATTAGGTGATTGTGAAGTTGAGCCCCAGCTTGGTTTGATGGGTCTCTTAAATAAAGACACTTAACTTTCACATTGCTCCAATCCATACACTAGCTAAATATATGAGCACTGGCACTTGCTTTGGGTTGACCTTGGGATGGATTGGCATCACAACAAAGGATAAGTGTTGTACTCTATGTTTGACCAATATGGCCTGTAGGCTTTAGACAAACTGATAAACTTTGGTCTACAGATGGTACAGGTATCAATACTGATACTGAAAACAGAGCAATTTTGCAAAAGAGAGTTATCTTATAGTAAACAACAGTTCTAACTGTGATCTATCTACGTATAAAGTTTCATGTTGATATCTGTGATAGTTTTGGTGTTAGTTTTAACTGAACAGATGATGACAGTAAAGCAGAACTTCATACTGATAGTAATTATAAATAGATAAAACCAATGGTAGTTATAGACAAAATCGAGAGTAATTATAGATAATAAAGATGTTGATGCAAAATCTAACAAGAATTCCATGGATTTAAATGTCTTGCCTGGTTAGTTTTTGATCGAGTAGAAAATACATAACTTTAACACAAACTTTCACATTTTGACATGCTGCCGCCGCCTACGACAACACCAGAAAAGTAACACCTAAGTCTCGCCTTATGGCAATGCCAGGCTCAACAAAAATAGACTTTGCTGTAGATTCGTAGTTTATTTTGATGGCAGTTTATTTTTTGCAAAATACATGTAGTTGCAAGAATATTCATAAAACTCTATTCTCTTTTTTTTTTTTTTCATTTTGACCCTTAAACTTTTTTTAAATGAAAACTTTATTATTAGTTGCAATTACTATTGCAAAGTACGTGATTTTTCTACTGCAATTACTTAATTCAATTTTAATTTTACTGTATCGAAAACATGAGGTAAAATTAATAGAGAAAACATTGTCTACAACATATCTCATTATGTTCTGTTTTACTGCATTTCCTCATTAGTTCATATGCACCTTTTTCCAGTTTTGACACATTTGAAACTAGTACCTTCCACTCTGAAACTGCTTATTTTCTCTTGTGTACAACTTTTCAGTTTTATTCATTTTGTGTTTTACCTGGTAAGCCATATGGACTCCCAGGTCCAGAGCTAGCTGGTGAATGTGGTCCTTGTGAAGGCTGGTGAAATCCACTAGGATCAAAACTAACATTCTGAGGCATTGCTGGTTCTGGGGCTTGTTGAAAAGGTGGCATAGATGGAGGTGGATTACCAGCAGGAAACTCGCTGTATCTTGGGACTAGAACAGGTGGAAGCACTGAAAAAAAGAAAAATTGATTAAAGAGTTAATAAACACCTTATTTTATTTTGCAGTTCTGGCCTATCAAACAAAAGGTAGCGACTAGGTTTTTTTTTTTTTTTTTTTTGGCCAGACATATATCATTTTCAAGTGAAAGTTGCAAGCCCTTTGGAAAAGACATGAAAACTAAATTTCCATTTGATTGTAGACAAGGCATGCAAAGAAACCACTAAAATTTAATATTACTGCATCATTTCCATATCATCTATTAAAAGTTCAAGGTACCAGTAAAAAATAAACAGTTTGTTGGTTTCAATGGGGTATTATGCCCAAACCATTAGCTTTTTTATTGGTAGTGGATATCGAAATAAAATGAAAACTACTGGTACTGACATTTTGCTAACAAACTGATAAATTACCTCACACAAGAAGTATATTATCAGCATCACCCCAACCCCATTGTAAGCCCTTATGTTTGACCACCTAATCAAAAGATGTATTTATTGTATATATACATACCTGGACTTTCTACTCGTTTGTAGTGATAGGGATTTATACACACTTCTTTTTGTTTGGCACTAAATGGATATTCACAACATTCTAATGGTTTTAGTTCATGATGACTCTGTAAATCAGGCCATCTCCACACTCTACAATATATGACATGTGGAAGGCCTTTTCTGTGAGACACCTGTAGTCTGCCGTCCAGTGAACGTGGAATGGTTACACATTTACTTGGTTGTCCAGGACAGCTAAGAGCTTTTTCCAGATCTTCCAGGGCACCTTTCTTCTTTTTAAGTTTCTTGACTAAGGAATCTACAGCTTTTTCCGCCCATTTTTCTTCCTCGTCACCCTGTTTCCATCCTAGTAACCTCTTAACGGCTGGACTTGTGAAGGAGAAAAGACTGTTGAGACTGGATATTGGAGACGTCATAACTTGCTGTTCCTAAAATATACCAACAAAAATTTCATGATTCCACTAAATAATAAGTGATTTTTTCTTCTTTTTTTGGATCTGAATCTACACATCTTATCAAGGTTATCACAATAAATTTAATTACTGTCAAACTTGGAATACATTGTCTATCAGTCATTTTGCTGTCACACTATAATGACTTTTACAAGAACAAATATCAATCTTTCCTATTATTTTCTTTAATAATTGCCATACTTATATCAAATTGACAACCGCAATTTATTTTAAAACTCTTTTACAATGACAGAACTTTTGGCTGTTCAAGTGGTTGTGGTGGTTATGTATCAGTTCACTGTAACTGAATGTTAGAAATAATTCTAAGAATAGCCTATTTGTTTTAATGTTAAATAAATAAATAAATAAATAAATAAATAAATAAATAAATAAATAAATAAATAAATAAAAATAAATAAATAAAATAGATTAGAATGTCACTACATACCCAAAAATTAATATCAAAAATTAATCCATCCATTTTAACTTTTAACAATTCAATAAGTAAAACAGTACAATAACACAAATCTCGACCTTTAGTCTGTACAGGTAGTAGATATATACTATTGGTTACAGTACTACTTCAACTAAAATAAATTTTTTATAAGTAAATGGGTGCAGTCCACTACTATTATCATGTGAGAATTGTTTCAGAATGACCCAGCTATATATATCAATGTTTTGATTGGTGACTTCCAGGTACCAGTAGGTAGGTATATTTTATTTCCTACTATCACAATAACTTATAGTGATATAGTATTTAAATACACCTTACTTTATGATTCATTAAGATCTAGGTCAACTGTCAAAATACACAAAAACACCCACACAAATAACCTCAACATTTATGAGGTTTTAAACACTCTATAATAGATATAATTTTACTTTAACTATTTTATCAAGATGTGATATTATTTATGTTATATAATGAGATATTAAATATCAAAATTGTGTCAATGGGTTACCTACTATAGTCATATATATACATGTACTACCCTGTACTACTTAAGGGAGTGTTTTACACCACCAACATACACCCCAGGGTAAAACATTTCACAGTATGTTAAGTACAGTTGGGTACTTTAGTTGGGTATGCTAGTACATATATCAAGAAGCTCTGAAATAAAATCTCATTATAATTTACAGAATGTAGTATTCTTATTTCTTCTAGTTCATGACAAAATTCTGTCATTTTACATACACAAGCCCAGTGCTCTTTACTATATAGTTGTGATATATGCATTGAATGTGCCACTTCTATAGTTTGTTATACAATTTTTTTATGTTCCAACAAATCAATAAACATTGTTCTATTTAATTCTCGAGGGATATTTAGTATAGAACCTAGTCTTGGAAACATACCTGGACTCCTAGATTTCAGGAAGACTCACTCGCAAAAAGATCTTTACATAAGATCAAAAAGAGGCGCTGAATAATTTTGATCAATCTGATAAACAACCTGGGTTTATGCCTTTAAAAAAAGTTACCTGTTGACAGGTAAACTATAAAACAAATTACATGACTAAAACAATCTTGTTAAGTTGTGACTTTGTATAGATTTGTTAGTAATTTGTCTCTTATCTGATAAAAGTTTATCTGTTATATAGATCTGATGATCTTTTATCATGTTATATATCTGTATGTTTATTGCCACACAAAACCATTCATTCATCAAAGGGCTATAAAAGTAACAAGTAAACAGTTAAAATGTACCCCTGAGTCTAGACTAACGGTCCCTTGTCATCCTCGACCCTAGTACAATTACTCATCAAAATTTAAAATTGTCAAGGTTGATATATCACTTTTTATATCCTTAATGTTACATGGTAGCACCAATTACTAAAAGCCTTCACTACCTGCATCTAGGTAAACAAATCTTGCACACAACTCCATGTGGCATACAGCATTTACTAAATTGTTAAAATTTTAAAGTGGACGTTCATACTTTTAAAACAATTCATTAACTAAATGGCCATAAAATTAATAACTACACAGTTAAAATTTACCAATGAGTCTAGACTTTAGGTCTCTACAGCCTTGTCCTAGACCTAGTCAAATTACTCATCAAAATTAAACATCATGAAAACCTTTGGCTTTGGAATATACATTTTGCACATTCTAAATAAAACTTTTAATTATTTTAATAACTGTAGCAATGAGTTTATTACAATGAGAACAGGGCTTGACATTAATGTTTGCCCAGTACCAGTCCTAATTGCTGTCGGACAAGTTTAACAGTCCAGTTACTTGTCTGATGGGACAAGTCGAAATTTGAAGAGAATAAATTTTTAATTCGAAAACAACCGTTTTCAGTCAACATTCTTATTAAAATCAAAGTCGCAACTGAACTCCCGTGATTTTTGTTTTTTTATTATCAATAAGAATGATGCCCTTGTTATCAGTACTCCTCCATGTGAAGTCTGAGATCATTCAAAATCATTGAAACGTTTTGAAAAAAAATCACATTTATAATACCCTTGCGTAAAGCATTTAAAAAGATTGGCTTTGTTGACAATGTGCTGCTTACACGACATTGTGATCATGGATCTTACTAAATTTTGTTTTACTGGTCCTTCAACTAAAAAACTAAAAACTGAGATGGAAAGAAAAGAAAAGAAAAAGGAACATGAACAGAAATGTTCAAAAAAATTTCAGACGCCGTGGTTAAATGAATTTCCGGGTTAAGGTTTTCAAAATGCAAAAGTGAGCTGGGGATTATGTTCTGCAAAATATGCAGCGATAATGATAAATATGCTAATAAAAACAGTACACTTTTCATTGGTTCTTCGGCATTTAGAAAAGACACTTTGACATCTCAATGGAAAAGTTTTGTCATGTAAAATGTCATTAACACTTTAATATAAAATGATATTAATACTTTAATTTTACCTCTGCTCCTGATTGTCGGACAAGTGAGTTTTCTTTTCGGACAGGTGCAATTTATATTCTCTTGTCCGAAAGGACAAGTGGCAAAAAAGTTAATGTAAAGCCCTGTGAGAATAGACAAATTCTACTTGTCTTAAAGCTTTTGAAAGTTTTGTGTGATTAAATTTCACAATCAAATGAATATTTATTTCAAAACAAAGAAAGTTTGGTTAAAAAAACACTCTGTATTGACAAAATACACCAAGAATCCAAACATATAATTGTGACCAAATAAGGAAAAAAAAATTTCTGAGGCAAAAAATGATTGGTAAATAATCACAGAAAAAGGGCCACTTTGACAAAATACAGCATGAATTCCAAATTAAGATTAAAGGAAACCACTTAAATTGTCATGAGATCTTTTGTCATAGATTAGAAACAGATTCAGCTACATGTATTTGGGAGTTACCATCTATAAGGCCATAAACTGGAACACATAAACTGGAACACTTATAGAGAGCAGCCGTGGATTCAAACCGCGACTGGGTCTGACCAAAGACTTAAAAGTGGGTAGTGACTGTTCTTTCGCCAAGCACTCTGCATTACAAATTGATGTCTGGATATAACTGAAATATTCTTGACTGGGACGTTAAACACCATTACTCAACTCAACTAGAGCAGATTACAAGAAATTGTTAAACAAGACTTTTTATACAGAGAAACCTGCAGTACTGCCGTCAACAGACAAAGACCATATGCCACTCAATGCTTATAAAACCTCTGCTCAAAGCTGTAGTAAATTTTTCTATGCATAAAATAAAACTGTGCATTTTTCCTTAACTATGTCTTATGAAAAATGTAATACTTGATTTAATGATAAAATCTCTACTGAAGTATAAATTGCGGATAATCTTCTGCTAGTTTGATTTACCTAGATATTATTTTAGAACATTGATCACATGATTTTTTTTATTAAATGAGATGTCAACACTGCAAAGAACCATGATTTCTAACAAAGGAAAGTAGTGATATGGTAAATAAAAAAAAAACAAAACAAAACAAGTTGATTAAATACATCATTAACGTCTCTATGAGGGGAACAATAACATTATTATAATTTTCTTGTCATTTTTGATGGAGGCAATTCAGTAATATCGTTTTTGCATGAAAACTTTTTTTTTTCTGTTGTCATTGTTACTTACGAGTTACCTATTATCAAGTTGTGTGAAGTTTTTAGGATTTCCAAAATTTAAAGCTGCATTAAGTTTTTCAATTTTCTGAATTTTTTTTTGATTTTCTAAAAATATATTTTTGTAAAAATAGGTACCTTCTAATCATGATCCATGAGATTCATTTTCTTTTTAGCTGTAAATAAACGGAATCTTCTAACTGGTTGGTCAATGTTTAATGATTAAATTATGAGCCGAGAGCATGCGCATGGATGTACGGAAACTCCAGTAAATCGAAAGTGAAACCTGACAAATTGTATTAATTGTCCGTCATTGATATCCAGATGTATTTGAAATGGTGTTATGTATCTCTTACTAAGTCATAAATGACAAATTCAACGAATTTCTGTGTTTATTTTATCATATTTCACTGTTTTGAAAGTCGTATTTAAATGACCCTGTTTTTTCATGATGTAACCATGTTCTAATATTACTCCTATTAAATAAGAGTCTGAGACGCTGGCAAGACGTTTTTGATATTGTGCCAACGATATCAAAAAACGTTTTGCCAGCGTCTCAGACTCTTATTTAATAGGAGTAGTTCTAATATTAGATCCCACATGCTACATTTCGCTAGGAAATTATTGTTGTTTCTGTATTTATTCAAGCTTTATCATCATTAATTAGATTAGCACCGTTTTAAATTTTTTCTATGGAAAACTTAATGCAGCTTTAAATTTTAAAGAAAGCCACAATGACTGATCTCATTCTGTTCCTATGTTGCTGAATTTGTTACCTCATTTCTTCTGTGTTTTGATTTTAGCAATTACCACTGAAGTTTGTGCATAGATTAAGTTTCAATTAAAAGCCATTGTAAACAGGTTTTACAGTAAAATGACCAAAATTCAATCCAGAATGAACAAGACGGTTGTGAAGGAATTTCAAATTTCTGCTAAGGAAACATATTACATCCTGTATTTTGAATTCTTGCTTGTAAAGCATTTGAAAAGGATCAAAATTGAAACTACACATTTATAAAAACAAATTTATCCGTCCATGTTTTTATTACAATATTAACAATGAAGAATTTAGTTGTTTAATAAATTTTGACAATAATAATGGTGAACTAATTCTTTTTTTTTTTTTTTTTGATGCAACCATGGAAAAATATGAATTCTTAAGCAAGAATAACAGAAAATTTAAATTTATAATAAATCCGTGTACAGCAGAGATCTAACACATAATGGGAGAATAATTAGACCAACTGGGAAATTTTGAGAAATTATATATGAAAATTTGCATGTATACAGGGGTGTTGTAATATAATTAATTTGTTATACAAATTTGCTTTTATTGTATATTGAATAAAATTATATGTAGCGATAACTAATTATCTTAAATTTTTAATTGAAATTTCTTTCGAGGAAATCAACTGATAATCAAATGTGGATTAAAAGGTGTATTATGATCAAAGAGGGTTATTTAGACGCAGCACGTTGTAAAAACAAATCCATCACACCGTTAGTATTACTGACACTTTCACATACTTGATACCGGCGCCAGAATGTCTCAAAAAGCGAGAAGACGGTGATTCGATTTAAATCTAAATGAAAACAAAATGGCGATCAAAGAAACTAAAAGAAAGTAAAATCGGATTCGTTACCTTTCTCTTTCGACTGCAGTATCCAAACCACAGACTTTTATAAACTAATGTTTATGTGATTGTCCGGCAAGAGATATATAGACTTTTCCATCAAAATTACAGAGAAATTAGTTAACAAATTTTCTCCTGTTTAGCTGGCGACAGTGAGACGGAAAACCTATTAACTATTTAACTCTTCTTTAAATTCATCCGCAAAACTACTTCCTGTTTTTCTGCAAGAATTTATTCTTGAAACTTAATTCGTTAAACAAGAAACTTAATAAGTATTTATAAAATATTGTTAACCCTGGTTAGGCGTTACCGGTTGGTTACTTTGCAAATTTCGTTTATTTTAGGATTATATTTTGTATCGGACTCTTGTGTTATAGTAGTGAGTAGGTATGCACTGATTTCAAAGGTGACGTCAGGGCAATGGAGACACAGTGACGGCATGTGCTCGCGTTCCTATGGATGTATTAAATCGTCGCACATGTATGTTTTATTTATTTTTCACATACATTTTACAACAATAGCGCGACTGTCATTCGTTGAATAGTTAAGAATATTCCCTAGAATTTGTGCATCGATTCTGCAACCTTACATGTTAAACATTTGTAAATAAACACACGTGACTTTTACACCTGAATACACATAATTCGACCATCCCTATATCCCTTTACTGGCTTTAGTACAATAGTTCAATATAGTTCAGTTTTTACCATAAGTATTCTTTCCTCTCAACAAATTTGTGTAAAACGAAACAAATTTCAGAATTGACAAACATTCTGATTTCTCAGATGTTCCATAAATTTTTGATACTTATACATTCTTCACTCAGAACTTCGTTGATTACCATGGTCCCGGATAGTATCTTTCTCCCACATTTTGGAGAACTAAAAAGACAGGATATAAAATGCCTGAGAAAATAGGTACATGGACCCCTCTTTACAGCATGGGTTGGTTGTATTGTTGTTTAACGTCAATCAGCTAGTTTCAGCTATTCAGATACATGTATCTTAGTATGCAAGAGGTGTGCATGTTTGTATTGTGATCTGTCTTGTACTGGTGCACACTCGAGGTGATTTTTTTTTGTTAAGATGCTAAATAAAGAAGGCAGTATGCCACAGACATACCACATTATCCTGGCTCCAAGCGAATCAATACTCTGTCTTCCTTAAATGCTGAGTACCAGGGAAAGAAGACATAAAGAAAAAAGTATAGTGGACTAGGGGGCTCAGTTGGTCTAGTGCTTGCCTATAGGGTAGGAGGCCCTGGTTTGAAGGGCCAGTTTGACTATACATTTTCCTCCCTAGTGTTACAGTATAGTAGTTATCCTTGGAAATGGTAGACTAACATTTGTGGCCACAATATAAAGATCAGTCTAAGGGAATAGAGTTTGAGATTTCACACCTGAAACATAAAAAAAAAAAAAAAATAATAATAAAAAGGTAGGGATCAAGGAATTCAGTCGTTTTGGAAGCTTGGTTTACAACATGATTGCCTATAGTATACTGTAGTAGGTCCTAGTTTTATTCCTTGGTCTGTTACACAACTCCTAGCAATACTAGTATATCAAACTAAAACTCCTGTATGAGCTCAACAGTTAAACCACCTGGGATCTGCTTGTAATAATTTAAACTTATTTATAGGGGTGATAAATGTTCTGAATTTTTGTTTTAAGTCATGGTTTAGATGCATTTTTAACCTCACAATGGCAGATTGTTGAAAATGCATAAAAATTAAATTCATATTTGTACATTGTATGTCACTGTGAAGATTTATTTCTTGATGAAGTTTTAGTTTTATCAATATTTATAATTTACAGAGAGTGAAAATGACACTCACTAAAGTTTACCTTTCTGGCTCAAGACAGGATTCAAACACTATTTCTGTGACGCTTTCATCTAGTTCCATTTTGTTTGTTGCCTGCTACTGTTGTCCAGATGATTTGGAGTTTGTTTTTGTCAATGATGGATTCAATCGGAGCCAGAGTGTCAATGTCTGTTTAGATGCATTGGATTGTTTTAGGTAAGTCAAGGGTATTTTTATGTCACTAAAAAGATTTTTAGCTTACCTAGCCTTTAGGCCATTTGAGCTTATGTCATGGCACAGCATGTGGCCACATGTCTGTGTGTGTGTGTGTGTGTGTGTGTGTGTGTGTGTGTGTGTGTGTATGTGCATGTGTGTGTCTATAACTCACATTTTTGACATCTCCTCAGAAACTACCAGGCCAAATATTATCAAACTTCGCATTAAGGGATATTGGGAAGATGGTTTTTGAAATTGGTACTTTTGGTTGCTGTAGCTGTAGAAATTAGGTCACGGTCACTTAGTCATACATTCGAAAAAAAACTTTAAAAATCTTCACTTTAATTCTAAAAAGACATTCAGGTTTGTGAAGGTAGAGGAAAGTAGAGTGTCAGGAAAACCGCTTTCTCCCAATAAGAAATCAGCCAGAGCTGGTTTAGAGCCTTTGGAGTAAGATGCTGTATTCAGTGAGCTTTCACTTTTTAGATAAATATTTTTTAATGAAAATATAGTTTTGTTGTCAAATATATGAAAGAAAGTGTCAACTTGGTGGTAAGAAAATTTTTATCTACTCGCAGAATATAAAACTATGCATTCAACTTATTTTTGTAACTGTACAAGAAATACTTTAGAATGAAAGAAAAAGAAACAGTCCTGAAAAGTTAACTTAAAAAGTTAACAGAAACATTGACCAAAACCCTTTATTATCTCCAGTTTGATTGGAGATGTTCATTTAGTCAGTCATGATGAAGTCTTCAATATGACACCAAGTGACCTTAACAAAAAGTTACTAGATTACCTCCCCTTAACTCGGCAGTTTAAGTGGTATTATTAAAAATAAAATAGGACTTACAGTGTTAAATTTTTTCTGAACAGCACTATATGATAAACTGCTCGCATGACGGAAACCATTTTAGAAGAATCAGTATGCAATAACAGGCCGTATAATTCGTCTTAAAAGATTATTTTAAAATATGAACATTTGATCTTTATATAGAGGTAAATTTAAGGCGAGTTTATTACTTAACAGAAGTCTAACTCTCTAAAGTGGTTGAAGAAAAAAATAAAACTTGGTTGATTGGGTACTGTTTTACATTTCATCAGCTGTTTTTATGGAACATTTTTTACTGAGGATTATTCTTAACACAAGTTTATGTGGTGTATGAGTTGAGTTGAGTAATGGTGTTTAACGTCCTAGTCAAGAATATTTCACTTATATCAAGACTTCGCAAGCTATAGGCGAAGGTACAGAAATTTTGCCTGTGTGTTGCCCTGATGGCATTATACAGCAGGGTTCTTTATTGTGCCATGCCGTGACATGGGACCTCATTTATTTTAAGTTCCCATCCGAAAGAACCATGACTCTCATTTCGTAATACAGAGTGCTTGGCGAAAGAACAGTCACTACCCACTTTCAAGTCTTGGGTCAGACATGGCCGGGGTTCGAACCCATGACCTCCCACTTACGGAGCGAGCACTTTACCAACTGAGCTTCCGCAGTGGTATATGTGGTGGATGAGTTTGAGCTAAGTATTTCTGAGCTTCATTAAACTAGTTCAAACTTTTGGCAAACTTCAGAGTCTTTTGGCAAACACTTACTTGAATAATCTCAGAATATTACTGGTACATCAAATTAATTTAACCAATATCATTAGAAAAATATACTTTCTTACCATTGTTTCAAAATTACCAGGTAAGGAAAGTTAAACTATTTGTTGATTTTTAGATTTCAGTTTATTGAAGATTCAGAAAATGATCAAGAATGTGTATTACCTGTGGTCGTTATCGAGGGTAGTTCATTAATTAGATCTGGTCTGTGTTGTACAATCAGACAAATCATCAGTATCAAACACACACAGAAACCAAATGAAGAATATAAAGAGTTACTAGTGAGTATGCTTATAATAAATATTTGTATGATAGCCTCTTCATGTGGTTTACCTTAAGTTTAATCTTGTTTGGGGCCTTAGTCGCTGACTGGTCAAACATATAGAAAAACCAAATAAACAGTTACTAGTGACCCTCCTCCTTCTCCCTCCGTCATCCTTCTCCCATCCTCCTCCTCGCCCTCCTTCTCCCTCCGTCATCCTTCTCCCATCCTCCTCCTCGCCCTCCTTCACCCTCCGTCAACCTTCTTCTTCCCTCCTCCTCGCCCTCCTCCTCCTCTCCCTCCTTCTCCCTCCATCCCCCCTTCTCCTTCTGTTTAGATTATCCAATATAAAAATGCTTATAATAAGTATTTGTATAGTTTGCTTTGTCTGTTTTAATCAGCATTAGGTAAGCTTTACTGTAGCCTCTTCACGTGGTTTACCTGTCATCTTGTTAGGTGCCTCAGTGGCCAACTGGTCAAACACACACAGACACATAATGAACAATATATAGAGTTATTAGTGAGTATGCTTGTAAAGTTTTCAGTTTGTTGGATTTGTCTGCTTAATCAGCACTAGCTTCTTGTAAGCCTTGTGGTAGTCCCCTTAATGTGGTTTACCTATATTCTTGTTAGAGGTCTCGGTTGTCAAATGGTCTTAAACATGGGCTTATAGACCACAGTTCCTCACATTGCCAGGTTTGAATCCTGATTGGGCAGATTCTGGTGTGAGAAAGTTTGTTAGTTTGCTTGCCAAAGGACCATGGTTTTATCTGGGCACTTTGGTTTCCTCCCCGATCCCACAACTGACTTATTATACTATAGGATTACACTCCTTCAGTCAGTCAGACAGACAGTTGGTTATGTTTGGTTGTCACTCGATTGTAAAATTATATAAAAATGGAAAACCTTTTTTGCCAAATGATTGCAGATATTGAACTGAACTTTGGTGTATGAGTGTACCTTGATTGGTTTACAGACAAAGTTGAGATATTTTAGGAAATTATTTTTCCTTTGGCTTTGTAATTTATTATTGTTACTTTGATTTGCTGTTTAGTGGATGGAAAACTTGTTTGGTTTGACTCTACATGACAATGAGGCACAGTTTTGGTGGCCTTCAGAGGACTGACAGAACCAAATAAATAACTTAAAACCAAACCAAACAAAAAAACATAAGAAAAAAATTTAAAGCTCACTGCTAAAAGTACCCAATATTCATATTCCTATAAATTTATTTCTTAGAAATAAAAAATATTAAAGGACAAAAATAGAAACAAGTTCAGTTTTGTTAATTTTGTTCAGTTATGAAATTAAATTGTAAAAGTCAAATCAATTGTTTAGGAACAAAAATAGTATCACTTTCAAATTTTTTAAAAGTTTTTTCAAATATGAATTAAATTATATATACAGTTTCACAATCGTTCCTTAACTAAGATTTTCTTTAACTTAAATCTGACAATTTTGAAACCACAATAATTGTGTTAATTATTGAAATATTTAGTAATTTAAGGTGTCATTTTGAAGATCACTTCAAGCTTGTAACATCTGTATTTACCAGTAGTTTTATCACAAATGTTTATTTGTAACTCAGAAAGAGATTGCTAAAATTTGCTAAATTTAAGTTAAGGAAAATCTTAGTTAAGGAATGATTGTGAAATTTGGGTCTGATCATAAAAAAACATTTTAAAAAAAGATTAATTATCAAGAAATTGTTTAATTGTGTTGGACCTGGGAACTGGCTATTTTTTGTAACTTGTTTAATTATGACTTAAATAATAAGATATTTCCTGTGTATATGATATTGTATTAGAGTCAGTTTCCTTCGATATTAATCATTTCACACTTATGTTTATACACTGCTGATTTTGTTATAAACACTTAGACTTTTGGTAATTGTAGATAATGGCTTTGTAATTAAATCTCTTTCTCTCCTTCTATCACTCTTTCTGTCATTCTGTCTATGTGTTTGACCTGACTGCCCCAATGTATGTGAAGGAAACTTAACCGTGGCATTAATAGAAGAAGCTTCTTAATCTCAACAGTTTGTGTAAAAGAATTTTGAATTGTATGTTATATATATATATATTCATGTTATATATATATATTCATGTTATATATATATATATATATACACTGTACATGTAAATTAGTAAATTAGTAATTGTAGGTGATTGACTCTTTCTCATATTTAAATTCTCTTAAATAAGCACATTGCAAGATTCATAATAAGGTAGTGAGATTTCATTATGTTAATAAATAAATAAATAAATAAATAAATAAATAAATAAATTGATGATGATTATTATTGTTATTTTTTAATTTTTTTAACAATTATTTCACATAGTTTGCAAATAAAATGAAAGAGAAAGGCTAAGGTTATCAAAAGGAGCATAGCAGAACATACTACAAAAATATCATCCAAAACCTTTAGTATCTCTGGTTTGATTGGAGATGTTCATCTAGTCTGGCACATACATATGTACTCTAATGTTTTTTATTTCAGGGATTTAGAGGTGGAAGTTTAAAGGCATGTGCTGAGGTAAACTTTATCAGTTATTAAAAGTAATATAGTATAATGAGTGCTCCCATAGTACATTTAGTACATGTATAAGTAAGTAAAACCAATAAATAATAAACAAGAGATCCATGGATAGCATGTCTCTGCTTAGTTTTAGAATAGGTGATTCAGTTGAACTAAATTTGAAGTTTAACCTTATATCAAGTTATGGAAATCATTATGAAAATGCAAAAATGTCACAATATCACATAAAACTCACATTATAAAAGTGAGACCAGGTGCTATGGAAGAGTAAGACTCCTGTTCTACTAGCAGTACGTGAGATACCCAGTGAAACCATTTGCCAAGTTCATTATATCGTTAACATAATTATGTAAAACTTTTAATATAAGGTTGATAAAATGATCTTTAAGAATTAATTACATGTATTATACATACACATATTTGTATTTCAGGTATCTGGATGGACGAAACTGTGTGAAGTTGAATTACCCCACACTATTTCTGTTCTTATCAGCCATGTCAGGTAAATTTATATTGGTCACATACATTATGTTACCTTTGTACAAATTGTGAATGTATTTATCTAAATTTAAATTGCTAAAAGACTATAAAAGCCTTAAGACATGGCAAAGCAAGTGTGTGTGTGTGATAGAAAGGTGGGGGGGATACATCTGGCTTTACCAATACATTTACTAATACAAAAAATACCTTTAGCTAATTTCTTTTTTTTTGACTAAAAATGTAGTGTCACCATTTATCAGTTTCCATTATTTACAGGCATAATTCTACAAAAGCATTACAACATGCAAATACCTGATAAAGTACATGTATTTGTGATCTATTATATAGACCACCTTAAAAAGAATTGTGTTATGTGAGAAAGATCAAGCCATCCATCTCTATTTATACAAAGTGATTTCAGTAAGATATATGACAGAAATTCATGGTCATTTATCTCATCTCCATCTTTAAAAGTTTTTAAGTAATTTGACACAAGTTGGAGATCATTCATATCCATCTTTGAAGAATATTGTTGATAAATTATATGACGAAAATTCAAGACTATTTGTCTATATTAAGGGATATTTTTGATAAGTTGTATGACAAAAGTTCAAGGTGATATCTCTATCTTTGAAATGAACCATTGATAATTTAAATAATGAAAGTTCAAAGTCATTCATTTTTATCATTGAAAATTATTGTTAATAAGTTATATTATTAAATCATATTATTTAAACATTCCCATTGGCTTAGATTGCCTCACGTGGTTTGCGATAAATATCATATTTCACAAAAGCGCTTGCAAAAACATCATATTGACTTGGAGCACTTGGCCGGGTTCTGCCGTGATTGTTTTCAGCTCCGCGTTGCATTCATTGTTTTCAAATGGCGTCCAAGCGTACATGTTATTGTTGATATAAGAATGTTTGATCTTTATTTTTGAAGGTGAAACAACACATTTATGGTCGGATTTAATAATAAAGCAATTGTAGCATGGTGATTTCGGTCGATATGTGTTTTATCGACTGAAGAAAATCGATATCTACCTTGACTACGTCCTTGGTCGATATCGATTTTCTTCAGTCAATAAAACACATATCGACCTCATCACCAAGCTATAATTGTATAATATGAAAAAAGTTCAAAGTTATTGGTCATTTCATTTCACCTTCTCTGTCTTTATATAAATACTTGAAATATTTTGTTTTCAGTCTTAGTAATCAAATTATATTGTTTATATTTTTTCAGAAATTTACTGTCTGCTTCAAAGGGGGATAACTCCCAATTTACGGTTGATCTTCCAGAAGATGTTATGAAACTAGAGTGGCATTTCCAAAAACCACCAAGAATTCATAATGATGATAAATTGAAGCGTAAATTAGCTACGACATTTCATAAAGAAGCTGATTCATTCAACTTTCAGACAGATTTATCACAATTTAAATTTGAACGTGAAATACAAAATCCTCATCATGTTTTGAAATATCGGATTAATCCAAAAAGTGTCCAGTCTAAATCATTACACTCCGAGGAGGGAACAGATTGTCAGAATCAGGATACTAGTAATAAGTGTAGCTCAGAATCAAAGCTAGATAAGTGTGAAGACACGTGTGATGGTATAAACGGGAGTACATTTTCTAATGTAGATGATTTATCTTCATTCTTGAAAACATTAACACTATTTGATATAGATCTTGTTCATCAGTATTCAGAAGGAATATCTATAACTGTAGCAGATCTTATATTGTTTACATATATTTATCATTTATTGGTAAGTTTTACTTTTTCAATTTAATTCTTACTTCATGACAAACAAGTAGATGATTGCCATAAGTATTGATTTTCCTGTATTTCTTTTCAGCATAAACATTTATTTTGATCCTTGTGAATAAAGTTGAATGGGTAAAAAGGAATCACTCTGTATGTCAGTCTGTTCTAATATAGTGTATAATTCATAGATTCTTTGGATGGATTTTGATCAAACTTGGCACAAATGTATTTCAATAAATCATCAGTTACTGGTTCTGCATGGGGGATTCTTTGGATGGATTTTGATCAAACTTGGCACAAATGTATTTCAATAAATCACCAGTTACTGGTTCTGCATGGGGGATTCTTTGGATGGATTTTGATTAAACTTGGCACAAATGTATTTCAATAAATCATCAGTTACTGGTTCTGCATGGGACTTCAGTTTTGAATTCAATTTATCAGGGTGTTGAGTTCTTAAAGAACTCAGAAATAACACTAACAACAACAACATTAAAAAATAATTTAAAAAAAAACAGCATTTTTACCACATTCTGTTTTCTTGTTTAAGCCTCTTTTGGTGTATTACCTATCTCCTTTATAACACCAAATTGTGACTGAACTGATTTACATGTATATTTACTTTTACAGGAAAGTCTTTCCTTTAATAAATCCTGTCTGACACAAAATCTTCCAAACATAATCAAATGGTTTGACCACATGTGTAGTCTACCAAAAATCCAAGCCGCGTCTAGACTTTGTAAATATGATATCAACAGAATTAAATCCAATGGAAGTTTAGAAAAGCAGTTTGACTTGAAGTTCAGAATCCCAGATAAATTAGAAGAACAGATTGATGATGATGAGATGGAATTGAGGTATAATAATTAACCATATAAACTTATAATGATATAATGTTACCTACATGTCTATTAAGATGTTGTTGTTTTACCTCACATCAGAAGTTTTTAGCTATTCCTGAAGAAACAATTTTTTCGTTTAATCTCAAGAGTTGATCTTACATTCATATTGTATGTGAATATGTGTGCAAGTGTTTTTAGAGACCGTCATAGGGAACAGGTTTCTTCTGTATTATAATTAACACACAATTGATTTGATTCATATCTGTTCTAAAATTACAGGTGT
This sequence comes from Tegillarca granosa, assembly GCA_029721355.1. Lineage (NCBI taxonomy): Eukaryota > Metazoa > Mollusca > Bivalvia > Arcoida > Arcidae > Tegillarca > Tegillarca granosa. Next base: position 2,898,095 of record CM056604.1, on the reverse strand, counting down.
TTAACAGACTGATTTGTCAAATGATAATGATTAAAATGATAATATGAAATGTTTAGCCCAGTATCTAGCTGCTATAAAATGTAGTTACCTACATGCTACTCTAGACTTCCCCTACAAAAAGGGGTCTAAATAGTAATTGCATAACAATCTTTAAATATGCAGTCAAACTGTGGCTGTTTGAAATAAGTAGAAAAGGGCATATTGTTTGAAATTAACATTTTAATCTTTCTGCAAATATTGTGCTTTTGTAAAGGATTTTTTGATCTATACAAATGAAGGGCCTTCTCCATTAGGTGAAATTTACTTTCTTAGAATACATGTATTTTGTTTTTCTTTTATAGTCGGAGATGTAGAGCGAAGTACAGGGCAATAAAACCAGATGTGGCAGCTACCCTAGATAAAATAAAGGTCAGTAGATAGTCTCTTCTTATAGCAGAACTTACACTGATGAGAGATTTGATCAATGTTATTTATGACCTTTTGGCTACTACTATCCACAGATTTCAAAAATTTTAATTAGTTCTGTTATTTTCCTCGTATAAAAGAATGGGATTCAGTTTAAAGATCATTGCATGTTTTATTTACAAACTGATACATCAGTTGATATGATATTGGCTGTTAAAATGCAGACACCAAAAGTAAAGAAAATGTAAAATTGTTTGCTTTTAATCATCTTGTTTTGTTGGAGAGTTTTCTCTCGACAGAAGGAGAACCTCTTTAAGTGAGTAATTAAAATCTGTAAAAATTACACACACACACACACACACACACACACACACACACATATATATATATATATAGAGAGAGAGAGAGAGAGAGAGAGAGAGAGAGAGAGAGAGAGAGAGAGAGAGAGAGTTATAATGGCAAACATTAAGGTGTCACATTTACTTCCTCGTTTTTCTTTTTGTTGCCTAGCAGTATTATACTAAAGACATTTGCAATGTATCTGATAACATAGTCTTTGAGTGATAAAAAAACTATGTTTTGATAATATTGATGACAAGGTTACTTACACTTAACATAACTACATTATTGGTACCAATTATAGGTTGGACAGATCCAGGTTGAAATAGGGACACACCCAAAAGGTGATAATGTAGAAATAGAATGGGACACTCTACCACAGGTTGTTAGTCCAGGGAATGGTAAGTCAGGACACACCCAAAAGGTGATAATGTAGAAATAGAATGGGACACTCTACCACAGGTTGTTAGTCCAGGGAATGGTAAGTCAGGACACACCCAGAAGGTGATAATGTAGAAATAGAATGGGTTACTCTACCACAGGTTGTTAGACCAGGGAATGGTAAGTCAGGACACACCCAAAAGGTGATAATGTAGAAATAGAATGGGACACTCTACCACAGGTTGTTAGTCCAGGGAATGGTAAGTCAGGACACACCCAAAAGGTGATAATGTAGAAATAGAATGGGACACTCTACCACAGGTTGTTAGTCCAGGGAATGGTAAGTCAGGACACACCCAGAAGGTGATAATGTAGAAATAGAATGGGTTACTCTACCACAGGTTGTTAGACCAGGGAATGGTAAGTCAGGACACACCCAAAAGGTGATAATGTAGAAATAGAATGGGACACTCTACCACAGGTTGTTAGTCCAGGGAATGGTAAGTCAGGACACACCCAAAAGGTGATAATGTAGAAATAGAATGGGACACTCTACCACAGGTTGTTAGTCCAGGGAATGGTAAGTCAGGACACACCCAGAAGGTGATAATGTAGAAATAGAATGGAACACTCTTCCACAGGTTGTTAGTCCAGGGAATGGTAAGTCAGGACACACCCAAAGGTGATAATGTAGAAATAGAATGGGACACTCTACCACAGGTTGTTAGTCCAGGGAATGGTAAGTCAGGACACACCCAAAAGGTGATAATGTAGAAATAGAATGGGATACTCTACCACAGGTTGTTAGTCCAGGGAATGGTAAGTCAGAACACACCCAAAAGGTGATAATGTAGAAATAGAATGGGACACTCTACCACAGGTTGTTAGTCCAGGGAATGGTAAGTCAGGACACACCCAAAAGGTGATAATGTAGAAATAGAATGGGATACTCTACCACAGGTTGTTAGTCCTGGGAATGGTAAGTCAGGACACACCCAAAGGTGATAATGTAGAAATAGAATGGGACACTCTACCACAGGTTGTTAGTCCAGGGAATGGTAAGTCAGGACACACCCAAAAGGTGATAATGTAGAAATAGAATGGGACACTCTACCACAGGTTGTTAGTCCAGGGAATGGTAAGTCAGGACACACCCAGAAGGTGATAATGTAGAAATAGAATGGAACACTCTTCCACAGGCTTGTTAGTCCAGGGAATGGTAAGTCAGGACACACCCAAAAGGTGATAATGTAGAAATAGAATGGGTACACTCTACCACAGGTTGTTAGTCCAGGGAATGGTAAGTCAGGACACACCCAAAAGGTGATAATTTAGAAATAGAATGGGACACTCTACCACAGGTTGTTAGTCCAGGGAATGGTAAGTCAGGACACACCCAAAAGGTGATAATGTAGAAATAGAATGGGACACTCTACCACAGGTTGTTAGTCCAGGAATGGTAAGTCAGGACACACCCAAAAGGTGATAATGTAGAAATAGAATGGGACACTCTACCACAGGTTGTTAGTCCAGGGAATGGTAAGTCAGGACACACCCAAAGGTGATAATGTAGAAATAGAATGGAACACTCTTCCACAGGTTGTTAGTCCAGGGAATGGTAAGTCAGACACACCCAAAAGGTGATAATGTAGAAATAGAATGGACACTCTACCACAGGTTGTTAGTCCAGGGAATGGTAAGTCAGGACACACCCAAAAGGTGATAATGTAGAAATAGAATGGGACTACTCTACCACAGGTTGTTAGTCCAGGGAATGTAAGTCAGGACACACCCAAAAGGTGATAATGTAGAAATAGAATGGGATACTCTACCACAGGTTGTTAGTCCAGGGAATGGTAAGTCAGAACACACCCAACAGGTGATAATGTAGAAATAGAATGGGACACTCTACCACAGGTTGTTAGTCCAGGGAATGGTAAGTCAGGACACACCCAAAAGGTGATAATGTAGAAATAGAATGGGATACTCTACCACAGGTTGTTAGTCCTGGGAATGGTAAGTCAGGACACACCCAAAAGGTGATGATGTAGAAATAGAATGGGACACTCTACCACAGGTTGTTAGTCCAGGGAATGGTAAGTCAGGACACACCCAAAAGGTGATAATGTAGAAATAGAATGGGACACTCTACCACAGGTTGTTAGTCCAGGGAATGGTAAGTCAGGACACACCCAGAAGGTGATAATGTAGAAATAGAATGGAACACTCTTCCACAGGTTGTTAGTCCAGGGAATGGTAAGTCAGGACACACCCAAAAGGTGATAATGTAGAAATAGAATGGGATACTCTACCACAGGTTGTTAGTCCAGAAAATGGTAAGTCAGGACACACCCAAAAGGTGATAATGTAGAAATAGAATGGGATACTCTACCACAGGCTGTTAGTCCAGGGAATGGTAAGTCAGGACACACCCAAAAGGTGATAATGTAGAAATAGAATGGGTTACTCTACCACAGGTTGTTAGTCCAGGGAATGGTAAGTCAGGACACACCCAAAAGGTGATAATTTAGAAATAGAATGGGATACTCTACCACAGGTTGTTAGTCCAGGGAATGGTAAGTCAGGACACACCCAAAAGGTGATAATGTAGAAATAGAATGGGATACTCTACCACAGGCTGTTAGTCCAGGGAATGGTAAGTCAGGACACACCCAGAAGGTGATAATGTAGAAATAGAATGGGACACTCTACCACAGGTTGTTAGTCCAGGGAATGGTAAGTCAGGACACACCCAGAAGGTGATAATGTAGAAATAGAATGGGACACTCTACCACAGGTTGTTAGTCCAGGGAATGGTAAGTCAGGACACACCCAAAAGGTGATAATGTAGAAATAGAATGGGACACTCTACCACAGGTTGTTAGTCCAGGGAATGGTAAGTCAGGACACACCCAGAAGGTGATAATGTAGAAATAGAATGGGACACTCTACCACAGGTTGTTAGTCCAGGGAATGGTAAGTCAGGACACACCCAAAGGTGACATTGTGGAAATTCAAATAGTATGGAATATTTTATCATTTGTTCAAGCTGTTTTTAGTTCAAAGAATCATTGATAGTACTGTTATATTATTAGGTGTTATCTACTGTATTGAAAAATTCTCACCTTTTTCCACAAATTTTTTAACAATTTTGTAATTGAATAGAGAGAAACAATTATGTTTTTTATTAATTTTTTAAAATTATTATTTTAAGCCCTTAGATAGACAAACCATATGCCATGTATTTTTTAATTCTTGTTTTTAAATTTAGGTTACAAATGAGAAAAATAAATCATGAAAAGGCCTCAAACATCATGACTTTTTATTTTTTAACTTACAAACTGGGGGGAAAAGTTCTTCAAATTAGCATGCATTTGAAAATGTGTGTTGCTGAATTAGATAAATTTTATGAATTCAAGAAAATATGTTTTGCAATCAAACAAAAAAATAAAAATAATAAAATAAAAAAATAAAAATAAGAAAAGAATAAAACTAAATAAATGAATGAATAAATAATTAATTAATTAAATTTAAATAATAAAAAATAAATAAATAAGGTACAATTATGTTTTATTTTATTGTGGCCATAAATGCAAAAAGGTTAAAATTTGGCTGCCAAATATAGTGATCATGTGACAGTCACTTGGAGCTATGTGGTTACAGGACATGTGTTGCCTGACAGTTTATCATAATAAGAATTGCACATTTCCTTGTTGAGAACATATATTTAGCTGTCTTCTATATCATTAGGTCTTTGGAAAAAAATAGAGTGGTGTAATTTTGATTTCACCCAGGAGAAGATTCTTTCATTTATATTGAAGTGATCATGCAGCTCTAGTATGATAGAGTAAATCGAGAGTGCCCGGAGAAAACCCTAGACTTTTTGCAAATGATCTTTACTGTCAGTCAGCTGTTCTTCAGATGATGCTCAGTTTCAGAGGAGTATCATTGTTATTTACATTGTTTTTTTTTTGGTATCACTAATGAAAAGTAAACATATTTTATCTCCCTTTAAGGAAGTGCAGTGGTTTATAGGAATCACACTCTTCATATCTCCGTCTGTCCCAAAAACCATGTTTGTTCTATAACTTCCACATCTATTGATTTTGATAAAACTTGGCATAAATATAAGCCAATTTGATATGATCAAAAAAAGTCAAAAAAATGATTTTAACTTTTGGATTTGGATTACATAAGTGATGTTGGAGACGAGAGTATATTTCTATCAAGATTCTACTCAGTTTACGTTTTTGATGATTTTTAATAAGTATTCATTTTTCAGATTTGCCAAATAAAAGAGTAAAGAGAAAATGTCAGCAGGTAGAAAATTTAGTAACAGCTGTCATGGAAATAGCTAAACCTGGTGATAAAATCGTAGATTACTGCAGTGGAGGGGTAAGTCAAGATAAATGTATATTACATGAACCTTACATATTTTGCTTTCTCCTATAAATATATTGCTAAGGTATTTTAGTTGGTCGATTACTTGCTTTGTATGTTTTATTTGAGTGGAGTACTGGGGTTTTAAGCCCTTGTCAAGGGTATTTCACTTATACCAAGTGGTCATTTCTAGGATAGTGGAGGAAACTAAGTAACAGAGAAAACGGCTGATCTGTTGCAAGCTAACTGGCAAACTTTCTTGTTGGGGCATTCTGTCTTACCTCAGACCTGTTTTCCACCCAGACACAGCTCTATAGTTTTGGAGTTTTGGATTTGGTTTTTAGCTGGACCAATTATGAAAAAGATTTAAAAATTGTATGAATTACAAATGTAGAAATACAATTTTTTTTATTTAAAGTATGCTTGATAAAAGATTTGAATTTTGCCTTAGTAAATAAACATTGTAACTTTTTTACGTAACAAATTATAAATGCACATGTGCATGTACCAGTAATTGTTAAACCTTGTCAAAAGATCTTACCTTTTGCTATGCAATATTCACAAATTACTTGTTGTTGTTTTTTTCAGGGACATGTAGGGATAGTAATTGCATACTTATTGCCAGATTGTAAGGTAAATATATAACCATCATACTAAGCAAACTAATACGGGGACTGGGGGAAATATTCTATATATTTCAACCTCACCCCTTGCTTTGTAGCCACGCCCATTTCCAGATTTCCAGATGAAATAGTTGTGTTTTCAACTGTCTGTATTCTAAAATTGAATTTTGATTTTCAGGAAATGAAAGTGTAATTTCATATTCACTTGGATTTCCTAATTCACTGTTTAATGAACTGTAATAATGATTAATGGTTGTTTATACAAGGAGTCAAAGTTTTTTATTTTACAGTCAAACCTGTTTTATTGACCACCATTATTTAATGAGCACCAAGACCAGTGTTTTTACTGACCCATTTGCTTCATATTTAATAAAAATGAATGTAAGGAACACCTCTCTTAACACACACACACACACACACACACACACACACACACACACACACACACATGAGTTTTGAGTTTGAAGGCTAACACCTTAACCCCTCAACCAATGCAATCTGGGTAAACAAATTGAGACGAGGTACATGTAGATATAATTATTCTATGTTGTCCTCTTTTTAAACTTTATAAGTTTTAAGTAAGTTGTAAATTCTTACCATATCATATTAGCTAAAATCATATTATTAGTAGTAATTCTTGTTTTGTTTAGTGACTTTTTTTCAGCGTCAACATTTGTATAAACTTTTTTTTATAAAATTTCAGAATTCGGATCATATGCTATGATAAATGTAAGACAATTTTTTGTTTTCAGGTATATCTTATAGAGAACAAAGAAGAATCACTTACGAGAGCTAAAGCCAGGATAGATAAACTAAACCTTTCCAACGTTACATTATTCCAGGTATAGTATGGGCTTTTTGATGATTTACCAGTACTTGGTATGATTGGAGTTGTGAAAGTCACATGGTAAAAGTGAAATACCAACAGTTACATTTTCTCTATTTTTGAATTTTGCTTTGTGCGTTGTGCTGATGGCATTATACAGCAGGGTTATTTATTGTGCCATGCCTACCGTGACATGGGACCTCGTTTATTCTAAGTTCCCAAAGAACCGTAACTTTCATTTCATAATGTTGAGTGCTCGGTAAAGAACAGTCACTACCCACTTTCAAGTCTTGGATCAGACCCGGTCAAAGTTCAAACCCACGACCTTAAACATTCTGAGCGTACACTCTTCCAACTGAGCTACAGCAGTGGTTGGAAAAAAAATTTGAAACAGGTTGATAGTCTATTTACTTATTATACTACTGAACCCCATGTTACATTATCACCAATTATTAATATCAAGTAAAATATTAACAATCCAAATCAAATTCTCTGTAATAAACTATTTGACGAGTGATTTGATCTATCACAGCATAGACCAAAAGCTTCATGTGCGACCTTTTGTATTCTGACGTCATGGTTTTGCATCACAGGAAAGTATGATGTAAACACAAATACACGTGACAAGTCGGGGAATGTAAACAATTCATCGTGTCCGCAGAATCAGATAATCCCGTACGATATTACTACTGCACTATCATCCAGTTCTTTCCAGTCAGGATTTCTCACAAATTCAACATTCAATAATTGTACATAGTGTAAACATTAATATGAATTGTTTAAATAAAACCTTGACACTTTTATCTGTTGTTGTCATTTTTTGAATATGAATATGGGTAGGCAGAGCTAACCCAGTTCGATACAGTTGAAACCTGTTCCGTATTAACAAGGAATTTCCATGAAAATCATGAATGAATTATACAAATTTCAAACATTTGTAAGTTGTAAGCTACGGATTGTAAATATAAGCATTAAACTTTGTTTGTAATCAATCTATGATGGTTTAGATTGAATGGCTCTTGTGCTAATTTGTCATAAACCGCTTTGCGGTTTATTCAAATTAGCGCGAGAGTCATTCGATCTAAACCATCATAGATTGATTACAAAGTTTAATGCTTAAAAAGTCTAATAATTATAATATTATATCAAGAATTATTAAAATAAAATAAATTAGATTAAATCTAAATGTAATCATATCAGAAATAGATTGTTAACTAGTGTTGAAATCAAATTTATTTTATCATATTTTTTATTATCTTATTGGACCTCTACTGGATATCACAAGGTATCAGATTTTCAACAACACCGTAATTCACAACTAACAGGTGCTAATTTCTCGATATTTTAATTATCATAATTATCAAAAGTAATATTGTTGCTAAGCAAAAGAAAAAAAAGGATGATTGCAATGTTCTTGGAACTAATCAAAACTTGGAATTTTTTGGGGTCTGGAGTAATGGTGTTATATATCCCAGTCAAGTTTCTTTCACTTAAATCAAGATGTTAGCACTTAGAAAAAACCCCCAACCTGAGAAAAATACTAGAAAAAACCCCCAACCTGAGAAAAATACTAGAAAAAAACCCCAACCTGAGAAAAATACTGACAAAAACTAGTATGTACTCAATTGAAATTAAAGTTTAGGTGGTAGAGGTGTTTTGATCTGTAAGCATGCCGTTTAGACCACTTGGCTACCAATATCCTTGACCTTTTCTTTGTCATAATGTTTGACCTTGACCTTTGACTTCCTTTTCATGTGAAGATCATCATGCTTCTTGTTCATATAGAATTATGGGAAAAGTGATCCAGAATAAATCGTTAGAAAACAAGAACTGAAACTGAATAATTTTACAAAATTACATGTTTATGGTATGTAACATCATACTACATATACAAAGTCATAATGTTTGGTAAATTGACTTACCAGTACTTAAACCGAAACTCTGTCTAAATTGATTCTGTCTCAAAGATGTCCATTTCAAACAATTTCCACTCATTTGGAAAATTTTGCTAAATGGTCTTATCTAATGAAGACATTTATATCAGATTTTATCTTTATTATATTTTCAGTGTAACATGGACTATTTCAAAGGGAAGTTTGATATCGGAGTCTGTTTACATGCCTGTGGAGTTGCCACAGATATGGTACTACAACAGTGTCTCAATCACAATGCAGCCTTTGTTATCTGCCCTTGTTGCTATGGTGGTGTACAAAACACTCATTTGATAACTTATCCCAGAAGTAACCTTTTCAAGAATGCCAAAATCACTAGCAAGGTAAAGTATTTATTTTGGCCATAGAGAGTTTTCATTACAGGGTATCAAACGGTATTATTGCAAACCTGATGACACATTGAAGCATTTAGTTATGTAATAAATCATTAGATTAAACTACTCATAATAATATGATAATAAAAATGAATTTTTCCATAACTTAAATAATTGATTTATTTTGATTGATTTAATGGGTTTTTATGTCCCAATCATGAATATTTCACTTACATCAAGACGTCACCAGCTATAGGTGAATTGACAGAAATTTTTACCTTTGCAGTGCACTTAGGGCAAAGTGAAAGGGGGGGGGGTACTTAACATGTCATGCCTTCTGTGATATGTGCCATCAGTTTTTCTCCTTTGAAGGACCCCATGACTTTCATTTCTAAATGCCAAGTGCTTGGCGAAAGAACAGTAGCTACCTATTTTCAAGTCTTTGCAGACCTGGCTTGGGTTTGAACCCTCAACCTTCCACATATGAAGTGAGCACTCTACCAACTGTTCATAACATATATAAGGGTAAGGTACAAGTTTGAGGACTTTGTATTTGTTAAGTATAAAGGTGAAGACTCGGTCGTCATGGTTATCATTTATATTTTAGGATTATCTTACTTTAGGACATGCAGCTGATCAAACAGAATTTAATATAGCTTTAGAAGAACAAGGTAATTGTGGTTATTTCTAGTTTAAACTCTATCATTAACTTTAGTCATTGAGCTTTTTAGGAGAGGTATGGATTTTTTTTCCACTGTATTAACTGCATTTATATATCCCTGAATACAGATGTAGATTATCTACTTTATTTAATTAATTTTTTTCAAAAACATCTTTAAGTGCCTGATTTGACATAAAAGATTATATACATTAAACATGTTTAACTAACCAAACAATATTGCTTTATTATTAGTTGCTAATGTTTTTATGTGTTCCAAACCATTTTTCAGTTGAACAATTAGTTCACTTTAAATTCTCAGCATAGATTTTGACCCTGAGTGACCCTCATGTCTTTACTCAAGACACACTTAAAATTAACGATACCAACTTGAATAATATTAAACAAGCTTCAGTATTTATTTGAAATGTTAGTAACACTGACTTTGTAATTAATTACAGGTAAATACTGTATGAACTTAGTGGACACAGACAGAGCCAGTCAGGCACGGGAGAGAGGTTTTACTGTTACGTTATGTGGACTGAAACCGTTAATATGTACACCTAAAAACAATCTTCTCATCGGTATTCCAAAGAAATCATGACAGAAAGTCACGTCAGACACAGGAGAGAGGTTATAATGTGACATTGCATTAAAACAGTCTTATACTTGGAATATCATTATGCAGAAAGTTTTTTTTTTAAAATGGTGCAGCAGAGAAAGGTTTAAAGTCCACATTGTGTTATTAACTGGATATTCATACATGAAAAACAGTGTTTCATAGAAGTATTAAAAGTTATGTAGAACAAATTGTGCACCATTGAGAGCTCAAAGAAGGTTCTGTTTACCAAAGAAAAAAAAAAGTTTTTATATAAGCGTTGTACACCTACATGTAGTCAGAGTAGGAAATATGATATGAGCTCTGATAAGCAACCACATTGCTATTTTTTTTTTTTTTTTTTTTTTGATGTTTATGCTGATGTTGTTGTTGTAATGTACATGGAGTTTAATGTGTAAGAACAAGTTCTTATATTATTGAGATGTGCAAGTGTGTATTATATATATATATATATATATATATATATATATATATATATATATATATATATATATATATATATATATAATTACCATATTATTTTATCAAAACATTACAGAAATTATGGTTATATATCTGTTAAAATCAGTAATATGTAAATCAAATCCTTTCTCATTGTCGTTTTATTATTTGTAATGTGTTTTAAGTTCACCAAGCCAGAGGCTCATATGAGTTATTTTAATGGTTACTCATATGAGCTACATGTATTTCAGTGATTGCTTATATGAGCGATTTTTAGTTTACCCTCTGATGAGCCTAGTCCATAAATTTTTACATTTTAATCTTCTCGGATAAAGTTCTGGATTACATTTTATATTTGTCATTAAACATGTGTAGAGCCTTTTTTAGATAAAATTTATATTTGTGATGTGTTGTTACTATTGCTTTGAATAGTCAATCATTGATCAATCAGTATCAAGCTAGGTAAATTTAAAACTAAATTTGAACATATTATGAAGTGTCTAAGTGGCTTGGAAAAAGAATTTTGAATGATAACATGTAAGGAGAGGGGGACTATACTTTTCTGAGTTTTTCTAATAAAAATGTGTTAATTGTTGAGTAGTGGGACCCTAAATACCACTGAGGACATAAAACCTCTTCTTGGATTGGATGACATGTGAACACAATGTTTACCCTAGAAGAGTAATCTTTAAGCATGGGTTGGGATGTTATTCTATTATAAGGACTTTGGTGTACAAGACTCCCATTATGATGGGATGCCATTCTATTGTGTGGTTAACCCTAGGACTACAACACTTCCCCTTTCTTGGTATGCCATTCTATCTCAAAGATAAACCTAGAAGTACAAGACTCCCTTTTGGATGGGATGCCATCTATCTAAAGGTTGACCCTAGGAATAAAAGACTCCTGCTTTATTGGGGTGCCATTTTGTGGCAAGATTAACCCTAGGAGTATGACTCCCACTAGGATGGGATGCCATTGATTACAAGATCAACACCACTTATTTTTACTAGTATCAGCTGAGTGGACTAGAGCAATGAGAAATAAAATGTCTTACTCCTGAACCTTACAGACATAGCATGCCACTTGCCACAACTTCTTACCCATCAACCTTGAATCACAACTGAAGGTTATTATCCACGTTTCCAAACAGATAAGTACTTCTGTATAAATGTAACCATATATATATATATATATATATATACACATGTATATATAAAGAGATCTAAACTTTGTTTATCTTTTTTGATGTGAAATAAGTAATGATTATTTTTGGGTCACTTCCATTTAAAATAAGAGTACATGTACTAAAGTTTTTAACATAACAAAACAACTACTAGTATTTCCAAAGTACACAAAATTTATTTCTTCCTTAGCTCTTTATAAACAAGTTGTATTACAAAATTGTTTGGTACTAAAGCATTAAATTCATAAATGAATGACTGGCTGCTTTGCACACAATAGTTTGTAAACCTCGCTACATGAATTGTTATACATAAACCATATCAGTTCAGCAAAACACTTTAGTGGAGTGGAGTAGAGGAAACTGGAGCATAGCACAGACCTCTGGCAAGTGAACTGACAAACTTTCTCATAAGGATCTGCCAGAGTGAAATCGGACAGAAGTGAGAGACACAGTGACTCTTATCTACATTGATTTGGACTTTTTTGCCATCAATTTGACAGCTTACATCATCACAGATAAATGTGTAAAAATACATATATAACACCAACCACTATAAAAACAAACAAATAAACTTTTTACATTGTTTGAATCATTCAAAAACAAATTAAATCTCAACTAAATATAACTAATTTATTAAAATATGCAATTTTATTCATAATCCTAATATCTCTCCATCCTACATAAAGTTCAAAGTAAATGTACATTAAACTGTAGGTTATTTTCAAATATAACTTGCAACATTTCAAAAACTAAAAGAAATACTTTTGTGTTTTCAGACATTATTATAATGTTGTCACCTAATTTTGTATGCTAGTGTACTCCATACTGTAATGTCATAGCAACCCTAACATTTTTATACCTCTAAAGGTTTTTCAGTCACTACATATTCTTAAGAAAATCTTAGAAAAGTTATTTAATTTTTATCACAATGATATTATTTGGTTTATAAACAGAAAAATAAAAGCAACACCAACATCTTAAATTTATTGTTTATTTATGGATAATAACTTTAACTGTCAAACTTTTGACCAAATGATGGGTCTTCCTTAGGACAGTGTTCCTTCCAAATATCTGCTAATACTAAAATGGTACTATTTAAAATTACGTTTTGAGTAGATGGGTGCAAGTTATTTGGGAAACGTTACCAGTACTTAGATACATACCAGTACCTAACAAAATATGACCAAAACACACAACTACTTCATGTAGTCCTTCGCTGGGTCACTATTTGTAAATATTTGGATCTCTGTCCAGCAGAAGCACAATCGTGACAAAAATGGCGTCATTTGAGGTTTATATATAGTAAAACAATGTTTTTTTTAATTGAAATATTATGGAAAATTCAATGTCATTTATTGTTAAAGAGTCTAACTCCTATTCGAAAATTTCTATTTTCTACCTGGATATAAAAGTATTCCCTGAAATTGATGACAGACAGTAGAAGTTACAATTTGTTATGTTCAATGATCAAATGTTTGGTGATGTCTTTTAACACGGTTTTTTATCACATCCATTGTTCTTGCAGCCATTAAATCACAAATTCATGCTGATCACATAATTAAATTCCATTTCAAAAAAAATTGTTTTAAATGTCAATGCATTAATTAATGGTAATTTAGCCAGTAACTATCTAAGTAACACTTAATCGGGTCGGTTCAAAAACATATTTGGATAAAATCTTAGTCCTTCAACTGTCTCATCCCTACATAAACCACCAACTTTTTCTGTCAATAATAACCTGCAAAAAATAATAAAAATAATAAATAAATCAATCAATAAATAAATAAATAAAACAATCAATCAATCAAAAGTCATTTACCTGAAAAAAAAAAAAATTATTTTATACATGTAATATAGAAAATAGGACATCTAATGGGACATTTAAAAAATTCTCTGCCTTGTTTTGGAGCAAAATGAAAATGACTGGAAATAGTCTATTTTTTTTAAAAAGAAGTTAATAAAATTTAAGTGCATAAAATTAAATTGGATATGAGGAGTAACACACAGCAACAGAGAAAAAAAAGTGCTCATTTTGAACTTTTGAAAACAAAGGAGGAAAGCAGGTTTTCTGACTAACCTTTCTTTGGCCAAGATAACGGACACTCCTGCAATCTGTGAAAGTTCTTCTGCTGTTACTGATTTCTTTTCTTCAACCTGTAATGAATTACGAACATAACTAAGATGAAATACATAATTATGTTGTAACTTGCTTAAATACTTGTACATGTATATACAATTTTTAAAAAGAGCATGTTCAAGCATGTGAATTACACTTGCTATCCATCTTCGCCCGTCTTGCGTCGTGCATAAACTTTTTTACATTTTCATCTTCTCCAAACCCACTGGGCCAAATTTAATGAAACTTGGTAACCATCATGCCTAAGTAAAACCCTTTCAGTTATGTCCCCTTGGGGACCCACAAGGGGGTGAAAAACTTTTAAAATCTTTTCCTCTGAATGTACAAGTGATTAACCTTAGTTATTTCATATATAACATTCTTAGGTCAACTAGATTTGCACAAATGGTAGCCATGGGGCTCAAAATGGGGAAATGGTAAGGCACTGAATAGGGAAATTGCTAAAAATTATATATTTGTCACTATATCTTGAAAACTATTAAGTTTTCGTATAAACATGTATATTAGAATATTGTAGGTAGTGACATGACAATCATTTTGATATATGGTTCAAGGTCATGTTGAAAGGTCAAGGTCACAGCTGCAAAAGAAGACCTAATTATCTTGAAAACTATTAAGTATTTGTATAGGCATGAATATTACAATATTGTAGGTATTGACATGACAATCATTTTGATATATGGTTCAAGGTCATATGTTGAAAGGCCAAGGTCATAGCTGCAAAAGAAGACTTAAATTGCTGATTATCTTGAAAACTATTAAGTTTTTGTATAGGCATGAATATTAGAATATTGTAGTTATTGACATGACAATCATTTTGATATATGGTTCAAGGTCATATGTTGAAAGGTCAAGGTCATATCAACATAGGAATACTGAAATTGTTAATTATCTTGAAAGCTATAAATTTCATGCATAGGTATGTTTTTAGAATATTTTAGGTATTGACATGATGATTATTTTGATATATGGGACACAGCTGCATAAGTATACTGAAATTGGTTAATGATTTGGAAATTATTCATTGCACTACAGTCACTTCATGCATATTAAATAAGCTACTTATAAATGAAATGTGACTGATATATTTCTGATTAAGTTTTGTGACAGTTGTTAACTTGAGAAAACTTGTAAAGTTTCTGTACTTAATATATTGTCTATCACTTTGCGAAATATTTTGGACATATCCTCAGGTGAGCGTTAAGGCCCATGGGCCTCTTGTTTAAGATTTGCTGTGATGATAGTGAAAATAAACGTTTTTGAAAAACTAGAATAAAGTCCATCAAATAATACCTTGTATCCATGAAAGCTAACAAAATACAGATTAAAAGAAAAAAAATCACACTTAAGTTAAGGAAAAACTTAACAAGCATTCATATTTTTAGAAAATACTGTAATTTTATATTTAATGAGTAGGTATCACACTTGTTTACACAATAACTTGAAGAAAGTAATACCAGTGGTTTAGTACATCATTTTCATAACTTTAAGATACCTACCAACATCATTTTCATAACTTTAAGATACCTACCAATGTCATGGTTTTATCTATAACCTCTTCTTCGCTGTGTGATTTAAGCTGTAATACCATAACACCACTGTCAAATGTCCGTAACCTAAAGATACAAAAATTATACAGAGGCTTTGTAGTTTTTTAAATGTCACTTGACAAATAACATGTACTTGTTTTATAGATATTGAATATACATGTATAATACCTGGTATCCATGAAACAGCTTTTGTATATTCACAAGAGAAAATAAATTTTTTTTCCATTTTGGACAGTGATTACTTGCTCAAAGTATATACCATACTACTGAAGTATCTGAAGTCTACCTCAGGTATACATGTATATACCATAGAATACATGTATGTTGATAAAAATAGAAACAGACTCCTAAACAGTTTCCTTATCCATGAAAATAAGTGGTGTCAAGGTTTTATTATTGCAGGTCACAATAACTTTGAATGAAGGTCAAGGTTATTTAACTAAAAAAATTGTAGCTCTTCAGGAAATTTATGTTGTATAAAAAGTTTGAAGCTTCTACCTTGCAAACTTGGTCTTTTATGAGAATTATGTCATAACACAACTTTATACTGGTGCGTTTTTGATCATTGCAACCCAGTATGAACGTCTTTTGTCTTTAATTTAGACTTCTTCTCCTAAACCAGTTAAAATAATAACTTCATGGGGCTGACGAATGAGAGAAAGTTGAACTATTAAACTATTACCTGACAGGTAGATTTAAATATTCTAGCATCTCACAGGCATTTAGTAAATCTTCAGGTGATAATAACTATAAAATATAAATATATACAATGGAATATACATGTAGATATCTAAAGCTGAAAAAGTATATACAGGAAACTGTGCTATATCAACTATCTCTATATAAAGAAAGAAAGACTTTCTATAAAAACCAGTTTTTAGATCCTTTTGTTTTATTTTTTAAAAAAAACATGAAGAACTTCTTTATCAAGACCACCTATTGATAAAAATCTTATTTCTTGAGTCCAAATGGTGATCTTTATACACAGGTTTTACTGTACGTGGCAATAGGAAAAAAAAAAAAAAAAAAAAAAAAAAAATAATAATAATAATAACTAGAGATTGTAACTGGGATACCAGTTACATATGATTCCCCACCATCCATAATCTATATATTGTCTAAAATATATACCTGCTGATGGACTGAGATGGATCGATAGTATCCGTTACTAGTAATCGAAAGCTGACTAAGAGAAAGGGCGGAAGACAAGTAAATTTAAAGTTAACATCGAATTGTACAATTATAATTCGAGTAGTATTCATTTTAATATATATTTTCATTCCCTCATAACCCATTGTTGCAACAACGTTTTTTGTTAAAAGAAACCAATTGAATCTGCATGTTTAAATTTATAATTCGAAATGTATGTAAATTTTACAAGTTCAATAGATCAGAATCATGCGTTCTGTCTTCTTACATAGACCCTATCCATTAATTTGGCAATTACAATTAGCTGGTGTATTTTGATTGGACAAGTATTCAACTTTGATTGATAGCAAATCTATTTCACGAACTGTGAGGTGTTTAACCAACAAATTTGATTGACGTGTGTCATGTCTGTGAAGTAGCCATAACTTACATATTTAATTTAATGGATAATTGACAAAGAGATTAAAGCAATTATACATATCAAAACATGTAATAATGCTATTGAATTGGTTTACAATTCTTTGAATAGGAATTTAATCCTGTAAACTTGCCTTAAGAAATGAAATCAAGTATGTCATAAGATAGTGTTTCTTGACTGAGGGTGGGTGTTAAAAATTCTGGCTTCCCACCCCTACCCTCTCTTGAAAAGGATTTCCTGGAGGTTTTTATCACTCTTTTCAAAAGTCCATAATGAACAAGAAAATATACAGATGAGTGGAAGGGATTTTAACTATTTAAAAGCTAAACATGTACATAGCACTACCCACAGTGGGAAATGACCTTAGATGCCCTTTATTAATATCACTCTATTCAACTTTTCATAAGGAACCAGAAAATACATAAATTAGGGGTGGGGATTTCAATAGTTTAAAATTAACTTAGCACCACCCAGCCCTACCCTTCAGTGGGAAAGGACCTTAGGTGTCTTTGTTTAGTGTCATTCTTTTCATTTTATCATTAGGAACCAGAAAATATATACTTTAGGGTGGGGATCTCAACAGTTTAAAAGTTATGACAAAGCCCTATATATGGTTTTATAGCACACTGCAAAGTGTTTGAGGAAAAATTGGTGATTTTTGTTTTTAAGACCCCATCTTCCTGTCCCTCCCCCAATAAATACACATGGATGTAAAAACTTTAATGGTGCAGGAACCTATCCTAAAATTTAGAACGAGATTGAATGATGCGTTTAACTTGTTTGGCAGTGCTGATAAAAATTTGATATATTTTTAACAATTTAATACATAGTAACTGAGAATTTATTAAGAACAAATTATGTATGTGAGAAAGAGGTTAGTCACTTAATTAACATGTAGTTCATTAACATTCAATCATTTTTGTTTAGTGCTTAACTTTATACATTAATTCAGATTACCCATTTTTATCGGGCGCTCATATATCTGAGAAACTGAATAAGAAAGAAGACGATTCTGTAAGAGTTATCTCTCTTTGTACGTATTGGACAGAAAGATGTTTGGTATTAAATTACGCAATTTACACGCACCGACTGCTGAGCCGTCGATATAGAAAAAAATTTGATCATTTATCCATATCTACCAAGATAGCAGATTGTTGGTACCAAATTTCATTGAAACCCATCATACCGTTTCCGAGTTCTGCACCGGACAATTTTATGGAAAAATAAAAAATTATAATAATAATAATAATAATAATAATAAGAAGAAGAAGAAGAAGAAGAAGAAGAAGAAGAAGAAGAAGAAGAAGAAGAAACAGAACGAAAACAATATGATTCCCCACCTTTGGGTGGGGAATCATAATAACCAATCACATAACAACAAAATAGGACTAACAAAAGTCATCAAAGTTTTTAAACCCTGTAGAAAAACTTTGTTCCTAGGGATGAAAAGTTTTTCCTGTAATTTTGAAGTCAGCTGAGTAAAGTTGAGTATTCTGTGCAATTTTGTGTAATTAAGTGCAGCCTTACCTCCATTCCTCGTGCTCTGTTTACCCTACAATAAACATCTGTCAATGTCATGATACCTCCAACTTCCTATATAAAATAGAAAAGATAGTAAAAGTTCTGAAAAATAAAATCAGCAGAATGATTCACAAAAATATGGATCAGGTTTATTGGAGTTGACTTATTGTGTTTTACACCATAGTCAAGAATTTTTTCCTTATACTGAGGCAGCCGTTCAGGCTGATTTACTTTGTATTAGAGTCAACACCAAACTAAGAATATTTGTTGGTCTCATGTAGAAGTTGTATCCCAGCTCAAGTTTTAATCATTCCTCTGCATTATTCATTACCTACAAGTGTAATTACAATGATTGATCCCAAATACTGTTACAATGGAAGCAATGACATACTTTTGGGAAGGTACTCTATATTCTATGTACATGTATATGACTGTGCTATACTGCTGAAACATAAGTTCAAGATCATAATCTGTCTGGTTAAAATCTGTGCCCATGGTGAGACTTTTTTGCATGTTTTTGAAGTGAATGAGTATTATTTGGGTTTTATTAAACATTTATATGAAGGCTAATAGAATCACTAGTAAATATATGCACACATGTGCACACATGTAAACTTAATAGCACTATGTAGTACTAGTACATATAACCTGGAATGATCGTGTGTGTGTGTGTGTGTGTGTGTGTGTGTGTGTATGTGTGTGTGTTATTTTTTTCCTGTAACTCTTAATTCTATAAAAGTGACCTTTTCTCTACTTATTCAATATTTGAGAAAACATGACTGATAAAGGCAATAGAGAGGCCTCTGCTGGCTACTTGATTCTGTCCAATTATTGCTTCATCCTTCCTAAGTAGACCTTACCTTTAACTGCTTTTCTAAGACACTGGATAACTGTTTTGCTAGTTCTGTGAAATATTTATTTCCAGTACCATGTGTTTCCCTGGTAACAGGGTTTGGTATACCCATACTCAATAAATATGATTTAAACTTTATCGTCTGAAAAATAACAAAAATTGTATAAATTATATGAAATTATTAACCTTTCCCAAGGAAACTGTTCTCCTACACTGTTGTTTGAACAGGTATCGTGATGGAGCTGAAAACTATATTTGTATTTATATATATATATATAGAGACATTATATAATGTTGAGAGAAAGAGAGAGAGAGAGAGAGAGAGAGAGAGAGAGAGAGAGAGATTTTGTGAAGTTTAAAGGGTCTTTAAAGAAAACTGTTGGAATTTATTTCACAAAATAGGACAGATTGATAGACAGATTGATAGATAGAGAGAAAGACAGACAAACAGACAGACAGATAGATAGATAGATAAATATAGACTGAGAGAGAGAGTGAGAGAGAGAGAGAGAGAGAGAGGCAGACATGCAGACACATAGACAGACTGGCAGGCAGATTTAGATAAAGGATAGTTATGATACATACATGTAAATATATATACATGTATAAACTATACCTCGTCATCTGTTATATCTCCATGTTTATCTTTTATTTTATTTGCTATTGATTTTGTTAAGGATACCATATCTTTTGCCTAAAGTAAAATAACAAAAACATGAATCATTATCATGCCAATTGAATATAAAGTCTACAGCATTTACCTTTTCTTGACCTGTAAAGGTCTATATACATATCATCAGACCTGTACCAACTACAGACCTTCTATAAAGGTCTGTTAAGGTACCAACCCCTGACCTATAAGGATCTATTAAGCCACTATTACCTCTTTTCAACCTGAGTCGAAGTCCCAACAATTTTGGATATAAATCCGAGTCCCACATACCCTGGATCTGAGTCCATCTGAGTCCAACACTTCAACATATGCTTTAAGATACATATACTTGTATGTATGTACAATAATACTCTAATACCTGTAACATCCTTTAATCAAATACCTTGATTTGCTTCACAGCAAATAACCGTATAAATGCCTAATGTAATTGTAGGAATGGGTAAAATTTAACATTTTAGCTACTGAACAGTATATTTAATATTATGTGGTTTTTGTGTTAATTACACAAATTTTAGCATCAAATACCTCATAATATCTCCAGGAAAATGGATTTTTTTTAACCAAGTTTCTAATTTTTGCACTATTTCAATTTACACAAAATATTGAATGTTTGTTGTAATGTTGTTTAACATCACATCAGCAATTTTTCAGCTATTCCCAATGAGAGCTAGATTATCAATCCCTAAAGATTAATCTAAAAGTCTGTTTGAATGCGTGTGATGTGCAAATGTATACATGTATTATGGTCTGCCTTGTACTAACACAAACTCAGGGCGTCTTTTTGTTAAGGTGCTAGCTCAATGAGTCAGTATGCTGCAAACAAGCATACTACTCCCCCAGTCACATCATCCTGACACTGGGTGAACCAGTAAATACTATGGCCTCCAAAGCGCCAGGTGAGACTGCCGTATCTATAATTTTTTAGTATTATGTATGATGTGGGCAGGGTTTGAACCCCAACTTCATGCTCTCAAGGCGGACACTTACTTCAAAGCTACCGGCAGCTACACAGAAGAAGTAGACCTGCTCATGAACATATTCTTGCTCTAAATATACATAATTAGTTAACTAACCTTATCTATAAGTTTACTCAGATCTTGAAATGCTACAGATATATTCTGATCCGTGTCTTTTTGTCTCTGCTTTAACGATCTCTCTATGCCCATAATACCAGCTCGATGTCTTGCGCCCTGCAATATACACATACTGGTTCATATTTAATGTGAAGTTTTATTTCCAGATAACAGGCTGGTCTAGATTTTGTACACAGATTATTTGAAACCATAACCTGAAATTGAAGGTAATTTGCCTGTGCTAACATTTTGACTGACTGTGCCGACAAAGTGATTAACATTGCTAGCATTTTGACTGACTGTGCCAACAAAGTGACTGCCTGTGTCAACATTTTGATGATTGCTACCACAGTGACTTGACAATGACAACAGAAATTTAACACCTATGCTTCACCTCTGTTCTTGGTTCACAGTGAACTTGAGACATGTACCTAGTTTCAGTGAAATTTCGGTATACTGTGAAATTATTATTGTGGGATCAAATTTTTAAGGTTCAAAGACAATGTTATTTTTTGGGGGAGATAAATCCAGTTATTGTCTGTCTTGAAGGTTAGTTAGAAATATATATACTATTTCACTGACATGATATGGTCAGGTCAGGATATCCAATTAAAAAAGGAAAAAAAAAAAAATTGAACAGCACAACAATTATTAATTTACAGAATTGCCATTTCATTTCTTTGCCACAAACTAATTTCAGCTACTTTCTATATATACATGTACATTTCTTCAATCTTTTTTATTGCCAAACTTCTTTCTAACAAATATTTCAAATGTTTGTTGTTAATTTAAAATAAAGCAAGTATATATTTTTTTCTTTTAATAATAAAATAAAATAAATACAAATATATCTTAGGGTCTTACACAAGATTGTGAATAATCTTATATTTTTGTGTATGTCTCAACCAATGCCTTTTTTTAAATGCAATTTTCAGTCTGTGATGTTTCTGACAGAATTCAGTGCATCAAATTAATGTAAAAAAAATAAATGCACTGGCTGAAATAGAACTGTCTAATTATCAGACTCAGGTACTGTACCGACCTGACCTAGGGTTGGTCCAGCATCGGGTATACTCTGTTCCCATTTCTTACTATGTAACTGTTCTGTAAACTGCTGATGAAACTGAAAATATGGAAGAATAATGTAGTAAAAGTATAACTGTAAAACAAGGGAGCTAATCACAAAATATGATGAACTGCTGATGAAACTGAAAACAGAGAAGTGGTCATGTACCTAAAGTACCAATAGACAAATCAAACACAAATGTAAATCTATCCATATGAGGAGAGACAAAGCAACTCTAGTTTATTTTCATAACTCTGTTGCCATCATGAAGTGCATAATATACAATATAATTTACCATTTTAAATTCAGTTGTACAATTCTGTGGTTATATACAAGGAAATATACTTGAGTCTGACTGGACCCCAGATGAAATAAAAGTTTACATACTGTATAAGTATTTATTTTGGCTGTGTATCAATATTGACACGTTTGGGTTATACATGTATTAATTTCCGTCAATATTAATACACTTCGACATTTATTTTAGCTCACCTGTCTAAGGGGAAACAATGACAGCACCAATATTTATACAAGCTAAATGTTTTAGACCCTCGGGAGCACCAAATATAATACACTGTACACGCTAATATAAATACTTATACAGTACTTCAATAAGAGTATTACAGAGTGTTAAGTGAAGTGAGTAATGCTTTTTACACTAATTTCAACATGATCAAGGCAGTCAGTTTTGTAAAGGTGGGGCCAACTGGTGTACATCATTGATCTTCGGCAAGCAAACTCGCAAACTTTCTCACAATAGGATCTGCCCAAGTAGGATATGAACATAAGTGGTGAGGTGTGCTGTGATCCTCAGGCACTTTAGAAACACCAAGTCACTCAGGCCTCTGTGAGAAAGTTAGTCAGTTTGCTTGCCGAAGGTTGGTGGTTTTCTCCGAGCATTCCGGTTTCCTCCACCATTCCAGAACTGACCGCCTTGAAATATGTGAAAGATTCTTGATAAGGGCGCAAAACACCATTACTCCACTCCACTCACTCAGGCTTCTGGAATGTAAAGGTATTGAACAGAATGAAGTGATTATGATACAAGTTTGTTCATAGGTTATAAATCACTGTAGACTTTAATGAAAATAGTACAAAATGAACTAATAAAATTCATCTATCTGTTCTATTACACTCATGAAAATATCCAGTTGGAATGTTTTCTCTGATGGTACATACCTCTCTCTCACCAGATTCCCTGAATGATAATCTGATATAACTATATGCACTGTATGTAGCTGGTCCTGATGGTTTATTAGATGGGGCTGGACTTAGATGTACAACTATTTTGGCACTGAAAGTATTAAATGATAAAAGATAAATGTATTATTCCATTCACATCTCTGATTACCACCCATAGACTGAAAACCTCAATTACTGAAATAGAAATTATGAGATATTGATCAAATTTATTATCTAAAAACTTTTTTTACAGGTGGCAGCTTTAGTGTCAGAGTCACTGTGTTTGTGACAATAAATTAAGTAACTTTCATAGAAATTCCAATTAACTTGAACTAAGTTTGGTATGTTTGCCATTTTTTTCAAAATGTATCATCACTATAGTGGCAACTTTTTACGAAGTTTTTTATGATGTAACCATGTTCTAAAATTAGGTCCCACAGGGATCTACATATTGCTGGGAAATTACTGCTATTTTTATATTTATTCAAGCTTTTATCATTTAACCAAATCTTACATTGTTCATTAGGAACATCATTAAGTAATTCAGCACCGTTTTAATTTTTTTCCTAGGAAAACTTAATGCAGCTTTAACATAAGTAGTCAAGTTAAAATCAGGTTAAAATTTCAAATCATCGATATCGTTTTTTATTGCTAAAAAACAATGATGTTTTTATTTCTTTTTTCACTTTAAGTGAATTTATAAGGGTGCTCCCCGAATTGATGTCCAGTTCTATGTGCACAACAATGATGTTGATCAATATCATGTTACAATTTTGAAATTTTAACCCAGACGATTTTAACAAGTTAAATTCCAAATGATAGAATCATGCATTATAAATCTAGAAAAATAATGAAGAAAACAAAGTTGACTTACCTCCTGGCAAATCCTGAAGGCTGCTCTTCAATGTACACAACCAAGGAAAGCGGTAAAGCTAGCACATATGACTGAAACAAATAACAAATACATGTATTTAAATTTTATGTTAGAGACACATAGTGCAATACTTAATTATTGTCAAAACTATCTAGTCCAATTCTGATGAAATTACTTTTTTTCAACCTAGTGTTGAATGGTTCTTGTTTTATGAGTAAACTAATGTATCTGATTATGAATCCTATAAATTTTCACTATCTTGAGACACATGTTGGATTGTATCTCCCTATCTAGAATCTTATCCCACTATCTAGGATCATATCCCACCATCTGGGATACTATCCCACCATCTAGGATACTATCCCTTCATCTACGATCTTATCCCACTATCTAGGATCATAACACATTATCTTAGTTTGTTATCACACTATCTAGGATTGTATCCCACATCTAAGATGGTATCCCACCATCTAAGATAGCATTCCACCATCTAGGATATTATCCCACCATCTAGGATAGTATCCCTCCATCTAGGATGGTATCCCAGTATCTAGGATCATATCACACTATCTAGAATTGTATCCCTCCATCTGGGATTGTATCCCACTATCTAGGATTGTATCCCACTATCTGGGACTTTATCCCACCATCTAGAATGGTATCCCACCATCTAGGATAGTATCCCTCCGTCTTGGATTGTATCCCACCATCTAGGATCTTATCCCACCATCTAGGATCTTATCCCACTATCTAGGACCATATCCCATATCTAGAACTGTATTCTATTTCTAAAGGCAGGTGTTTTTCCAGTTTCTTCTATTATATAAGAACTTCAAGATCTTTGACTAGTTACATTAAATGAGAACTGAGTGGTCTAAAGCATGTGCTTACAGTGCCTCTCAATGTCTAAGTATAAATCCCACTCAGACAGATCCCAGTGTGATTAAGTTTGTCAGTTTGCTTGCTTAAGGTTGGTGATTTTCTCCTGGCACTACAGCTTACTTCGCTATCCCTAAACTGACTGCCTGGATATAGGTGAAAGATTCTTGACTTGGGCATTAAACACCATTAATCCATCCAATTAACTTACTGAACATATCTGATAAGCAAAATCTGAGTAAACAAGAAAAACCACCTAGCCAACACTTCCAGGTGTAATTAAAACAGAGTGGTAAAATTAGGAGGAATGGAACTTAGAAAATATATTCCAAAGTGACATTTAGATCAGGTAGTTATTGAAACAGTTTTAACTGTAAAGGAAAACCAGCAAAAATTAAACTTTTATAACCCAGAATCATTTTCTAAAAACACAAAGACAATTCAGTCATTATAAGCATTTTTATCCAAAATTGGCAAACAGATTTTTTTTCCTGTAATGATTTGTACTTGATAACTTGGAATTTTAGATAATTGTTATACATGTGCACTTTTAATTACCAGCATTTATACTCACTTTGTCTTTATTATCTTTCCAAACAAGTTTATGTGTAGTTAATATTAATGATCCATTCTCAAAAGATGTCTGAAACAAAGAAATAAAGGGATTACTAACATTTAACAGCAGGTATGGTAGAAAAATTTGTCAGGCAATGCATCAATAACCAAGATTATCACAAATAATTTAGTAATTAAATATTGAAAGATGCAATTATTGTTTGGCTTTAGTATTATAAAACTAGAGGTCCAAAAGTGCCTGCACTACTGATGTGACAGATAAAAAATGCATTGCTGGATATGAAACATGATTTTGGCATAAGTTTTTCCAGGTTTGGAAATGTTTGAAATTCCTGTAAAAGTGTGGACATATTTACACTGGCTTGTATCTAAGGTCATTTTTCTTTTTCTTTTATTAACAGTTGCCACTTTGGATTTAGGATAAGGCTAAAATCGTGAATTTTAATTGAATACACCAAGGAACCTTCCACCCCAAATTTGATTTCATTTCATCAAGTTGTTTCAGAGTTACATGTAATTTGCATATTGTGCCAATAACATGCAAACAAAAATCCACAATGAAGTAATGGTTTTAAAATTATAATATTATTAAGAGATAGAACATCATCTATATATTTGAATGTGGAGTTTTAATGATTTTAAAACAAGGCTCTCATATTCAAATAGTTTGGAAGACAAATCTATCTTCAAAGACAAAAATAGACCTGTCGAACGAGATTAGTATTTTTCTACAGTTCCAATAACATTTCTAGTCTGTAGCGAAATAAGTCGGCAACCCTGATGTCACTAATTGGTATAGGAAAATCACGGTATATAAAAATTGTTCTGACCCTACACACACTGACACAGCCGTCAATTTTTAAATAATGTCAGTGGAAAGTAAGTTATGATTAGCGTTTAATTTACCTTATCCTGTCCGTCATAAATAGCAACACCGCTCTGTTTCAAGACAAAAGATTCTCCTGGTATTGTGTTACCGTCACTCCATTCAAAACGATCCATTTTCACAACATAATTTAAATATGGAGCTGTGAAACTTGTGGCTCTGAAATTTTCGTCTGCACCACTTCCGTAATTGGTGTAATAACATAAAATAAAGATTTACTGAAATCGGATTTTAACAAGTATTTTTATTATTTATTTGTGTAAAGGCTGTGGCACAAATAAAAAACAATATAAATTCAATGTTGAATTAGTTTTTAATGCAACGTCGTATTTTGTGACATGAAAACTAAAAACCTCAAAATATCCGTATTTTATTTTCAAGGGAAGATAATCACTCTACTGTACATAACTTACATTCAAGGTCAAAAACGCGAAAGTGAGCGGTGAAAAAATGCTGCCTACACGACTACACAAGCTCGCCTTAGCAACTAGACCACTTAATCAAGCATACAGTGAGTTTGATTTATAATATACTGCTTTAGTTATTATTAATCTGTTTTTTAAGTAGATGTCAAGACAAATTGTGAAAAAGCGGGGGGGGGGGGGGGAAATTCTTGTCACTTCGACACCTTACAAGTTATTTCGGCACCAGGTCAATTCAGCACCAAGTCAATTCGGCACTGGCAAATAGGTCACTTCGGCCACTTCCCCGGAAAATTACCTAACACCAGAGTTCGTAAGTAAATGATAATCATCATCCACTGAGTAAATCTTTAATTAACTTAACTAAGGATGACTGATACCTGAAACATATCGAAATAATATTACATTAATCGAATGATTAGTTACCTCCTCCCCCGGGGACAAGTTTTTTAGGCACTAATAAAACTTAAAAAGTCTGTAGAAATCAAAAACCAAATTACAGAATGTTTCATATCACAATTGTACATCAGTCACTAGTAATTAAAGATCAATTAAATTGTCCATTAATCAGTTATTCTCTGCAGACTCCATGGAATTCTGTCTTGTATTGCGGCGTGGTCTTTGAGGCGTCAACAACTCTTTCTTTCCAGCTGCATTGTACGGCTGAAGACAAGCCAGTGCACGGGGTAAACATGTGAACTTCCGTTTGTCTTCATGTTCTGTCGGAGGAGCAACTTCGTCCTTGTCCGTCAATAGTCGTCTTGGCGATAAACATGACTTAGCTGTTGATTTTAGAGTCAAGACCGCAGGTGAGACCTCTCCAGAAGTAGCAGGTGAACCATGGTTAACAGGGGGTATAACAGAAGAGCCATCCATCCTAGGAGTCACATGCAGAGGTTGTGGTGCGCTACATTCCGCTGGATTTAGAGTCAATGTTTTCTGAGTCGAGGATGAACAATCTGTAACAGTCTTTTCTGAAGGATGTGGCATTCTCGGCATCGTTTCAATCGCACTGGGTGACTCGCTGTAAAACAGGGTAAATTTCCTCAAATGTTGGCGATTTCTTAGCGTAACCCTTCCTGTGCCATCTACACGTACAACATACTGGTGGTATTGGCGGACCTCAGCAACAACTCCAGTGTGTTCCCATCTCCTTGGGTGGTTGCCCATTAAATTTTGGATATACACATGGTCTCCAACCTGCAGTGGTGGTAGCCGATGGGTATGCACATTCCATCTTTCATGCTCTCTTGAGTGGTGTTTGGCAAGAGCTAACTCTCTACCCGACATCAGTTCCTTCCATGTATCATGGGGTGAATATCTCCCCAATATGATTGGTATGGCATCTCTGATCGGACGACCAAACAGGATCAAGGCTGGGGACGCCCTCGTCTCTGATTCAATGGAGTTCCTGTATATAAGTAAAGCCCTCTGAAATTTATCCACGTCTAAGGAACCATTGGCTGTGATGTTATCCGCAAGCATACGTTTGACTGTCTTCACAGCAACTTCAGCTCTGCAGTTGGCATGTGGATTTGCAACTGACGAGATTCTATGTCTGACTCCCCAGGCTTTCAGGAACTCCTGTGTCTTTCCAGCTGTATACTGGGGACCTCCATCTGAGGTTAACTCCTCTGGGATACCAAATGTGACAAACATCTCACGAAGGTGCTTCACCAGTCCATCCACTCCAGACTCTGATCTGTATACCATGGGCCAGTTGGAGTACCTGTCCACAATGACAACATAATCCTTGCTGTTGTAGGTGAAGTAGTCACTGCAAATCTTCTGGAAAGGATATTCAGGAGGAACTATATCAGTAGGCGGCTGCATGGGGTTTGACTTAGCCATCTGGTGACAATGTCCACACTGGTCCCTCGTTCTGGCAATATCCACTGTGATATCTGGCCAATACACTGGGTCCATGGCTCTGGCACGCATCGAATATACTCCTTGGTGTGCTGCATGAAGTGCGTTGAGTACTGGTTTACGTAAGGCAGGTGGAATGACTATACGCTGTCCCAAGAGAACCACACCATCAACAGAGCATAAACTGGCAGAGAAACGATGAAATGGGCGCAACTCCAGTGGTAAATCCCTATAATCTTCTGGGAACCCTAGTTCTATCTGCTGAAGGAGGCTAACATACGTAGAATCCGATGCTGTGGCTTCACATACCATATCCCAGGTTACAACCGTGATGTTGGCATTTAATGCGGTAGTAGCAGCAGCAACTGTGGAGATATCATCAGCTTGATCTCGATCCTCAGTAGATAGGCTGAAACTGGTGGGTGTATCACGAGAACTGGCAGAGCAACTATCAAGAGACTCGTCTACTGTGGCATCACCAGGTAATACCAGTCGATCTGGGGGGCAAGCTGGATGCCTGGAAGCTGCATCCGGACCGAGGTTCTTCTTCCCAGGTACATGAACCTCCCTAAACTTGTATCCAAGGGTCTTTTCTTTCAGGTTTAGGAGACGTCTGTTATCTATCTCAGTGAGTGATCGGTCGTTCAATATCTGGAGTAGTGGTTTATGGTCTGTGGCGACAATGAGATCTTCGCATCCGAGCACATAGTATCTTGTCTGGTGGAGTGCGTACACAACAGCCAAGGCCTCACCTTTGATTGGGGCGTATCTACTTTCTGCTGG
Source organism: Tegillarca granosa (assembly GCA_029721355.1). NCBI lineage: Eukaryota > Metazoa > Mollusca > Bivalvia > Arcoida > Arcidae > Tegillarca > Tegillarca granosa. The sequence continues at coordinate 2,868,060 of CM056604.1, read as the reverse complement.
GTGGGTGAATCTACTACCAACCAAACAAAGCTTCCATCCATCATTACAGCATGCTGGGGTCTTACTGGCACAGCAGCAATACTTCTGCATCATGAAGAAGCCAATACCATCAATGGACTAGTCTGTGGCTAGACAGGTCATGCGTGCTGGGTCAAACAGACGAACACCTTCCTTCATCTCCTGGATAATGACCTCTTTGGACTTTTTAAATAGTTCATCTAGCTCATCTGTCCAAAGGAACGGTGTAGGTGGTTTCAATAGAGCCCGGAACGGTTTCATCTGTTTAGTAATGGCAAACGCATAGGCACCTTGGTTGACCAATCCAAACCATGCTCTTGCACCGGTAATGTCGGATGGTGTGGGAAAGTTGCTGATTGCATCTAGGAATTTCGTGCTTGGTCGTACATTTGTAGGAGTAATTGTGAGTCCGGCAAACAGTCTTGAGCAGACTGGAACTTCTTCAGGTTGAGAGTAATACCATTCCGAGCACAGAGGTCTAACCATTCGCATGTCTGGAAGAAAGCTGCTTTCACGGAATCTGCCCACATACAAGTGTCGTTCAAGCATTTGACCTTGTTCTTGAAGTGAGTAATGACAGCGTCAAATCGTTGGTTGTAAGCATCTCCGCTGGCCATAAATCCCTGTGGAGCTACCTTGTATCTGTACCGTCCCCATGGTGTGATAAAAGTGGTAAAGTGACGGTCCTCCTCTCGGATAGGTACGGAGTGGTATCCATTCCAAGCGTCATTAACGGTCTTCTTCTTCCCTTGAGGAACTCTGTCTGCTAGATGAAACGGACTCGGTACATGATGGGTCTGGCGTACGGAGTGACGGTTTTGTGGTTGAAGATCTATTGTCCTTCTGGGCGTACCATCAGCTTTACCTGTAACTACCATCCTGGAACACCAAGTTGTAGGGGTATTCTGGCTAACTTTCTCCAAGACTCCAATCCTTACGTCTCTCTCCAGGTCAGCATAGACTTTATCCTGCCAATGGATGGGTACAAGTGCTGGCTTGTGAACAGCAACTGGTCTGGCATCAGGATCTATGTGAAGTTTGAGGGGCTCACAGTTTATCAGCGGTAAAGGTTGATGTTCACATACGTTAAAAGTAGTAGCACCGTAGTAGTCAAGTAGCCATTCCTTTAATGCATCCACATTTTCTTCGGTAGCGTCCAAGACTGGTGGTAGTGTTGTTGGTAGTGGAGGTGGATCAGTCTGACGTCTGGGACAGGAGCAGGTAGTCTCATCTTCTACAGAAGCAAAACTCTCTGGTGTGTCTACGGGATGGTTGGGAAAGTCTGCATGAATTATTCCAAGAGAAACCAGTGCCTCCCTGCAGATGAAAGCTTTTACCATGACATCTGATACATAACATAATATGCGTGTAGATTTGGAACCATCTCTGACCTTCACTTTAACTGCAACTGCTCCAATAACACCAAGGTTTTCTTTGATGGCACCTCGCATAACGAGCTTTACTGGAAGTAGGTCCTTTCTGGTAATTCCCAGGTTATTGGCTGTCTGCAATGGAATAATCGTACTCTGGCATCCGGTGTCAGCTACCATGGACAAATGAATCGTTTTGAGTCTTGTAACATCTTTGATGGGATGTCCAAATGACGCATGGTCTTCGGCCAAAGGTGTCATATTAACCAGTAGCATTGGATGAGGTTTGGACGGCCTAGCTATCCATTGTCCTTCGAAGATGTGATGTTCAAGATGTGCTATATTCTGATATTGTCCTGATGTGGTACACAGCTGGTTGTAGACATAACCAACCTTGTCGTCAGCATCTTTCGTCAGTTCCTGTGATGGTCCCTGATTGCGGAGTTTCTGTCCTCGTCCCTGTGTACACGCCCTTGACGATGAATCACGATGTCCCCAGGCACCACACGTTGCACACTTGCTGCATGACTTGGTATAATGACCCTTAGCTTTACACTTGGCACATGTAGACGTCCAGGCCTCGCAACTTCTTTGTCTGGTTCGGCGATCATTTCTTTGTCCGTGAGCAGGACCACCAAATGCCCAGCACATGCCTCCAGATCCTTGTCAGACAACAAAACATAAAATAAAAAAATAAATACGGTAGTAAAATAAAATAAAACTACTGATATTTCCGAGGAACAGATTTATTCGCTAAGATCTTAGATGAACAGAAAATATCAAAAGTAGCACTGGTCTTAGTCTGAATTGCAGCTGAGCCTAACATACTTTATGCCTGCATGACGGCTGTGTGTAAGGTCCCTACACACAACCGTCAAGCATAATGTGTTAGGGTCAGAGGAAATTCAAACTACACTGGTCTAAGTTGTAACATTTCATCCTTCATCCCATTCTCTTATACACAACAAAAGTCTGTTTTTTTTTTTTTTTGTTTTTTTTTTTTTTTTTTTGTTTTTTTTTTTGCTCTCACAGTAGCTTTAGTACTCCTCTTAGCCAGAATTTGGTTATCTCAATTAGACCTTGCACATGTAATGCGCAATAATAATTTATGTACATATGTTGGTGAGAAGATGATCTCCCCTTCCTCACTGCTTTCTTACGGGATTGAAACCAGTGATTTTCAGCAGTGTGCCATTACACGACACATTGTTTTTTCTTCTTTATTGAAAACAACCTATCTTTTTGAAACTTTCATTTTTATTAGATTTTGATATTTTTACAGAAAAAAGAAAATTATATTGGTCTAGGAAATTCTCTTCTCTCTCTCTCTCTCTCTCTCTCTCTCCAGGAACAAGCACCCAATAAATAAATACATGTATTGGTAAAATCGTAATCTAAAAGAACTTAAAGAATAAACTGCAATTTTTTATTTTAATTTTAATAATTTTTTAATGTCATAATTTAAATCTTTATGCTGGAGAATTATGTTGGAAACAGACTGTAAACTGGTTTCACATTCAAGAACCTTCTGCCTTTGTGGCACTCTTTATAGTCTGACATGCTGGGAAATAGTGCCAGTATTTTTTTAGAACTGGCTCTTTTATACCATATTTAGCTTATGTTGTTCTACTTTTTGACTTTTATTTCTCTGTTTCACAAGCCCTGATCCGCACACTTCAAAGGAAATTCTTATCACACTTCCTTATACCTGTACCAACATAATTATGTCACTTCGGACCCATATGATATCACATGCTTGCTGTCATCTTTGGTACCCGACTTCAAAGGAGGTGAATACATGATGATTATACATGGTCCAGTGATCTATGTCATATGTTACTGTAAAATTTACATCTTGTAATTAAAATAACTAAATTTTATTTATTTATTTGATATTATTTTCATACATACAAAAAATTCCATTTTTAATAAACATAAAAAAATTCCGAAAATAACACTATATTGATTTCAGGCAAAGTTATCGATATGTATAAACTTGTAATAACCTCGCTTGTAATAAAACACAAAAAGACAAATATCTTGATATCATGCAAGTCCCTGTGGTATCAACTATCCGGATACATTTTACCAGAGGTCAGTTCGTTTTAACAAAGTCCAAAATTTTGACCATATCACATCATAAGGTTACTTACTTCTTGGGAAAAAAATCCAGATTCGCTGGGAATCCCAACTCAAACTCAATAAATATTGGTTTATCAAAATTTTAGTGTCTTTCAATTTGTTGAAGATGGTTCTCTTAGTCAGTTAACACGATTTATGGCAAGATGACGTTTTTTGTTGTTGTATTTGTCTGCTTGACACTATTTGCAGATTTGTATTATCAATGCATATTGTCTAGTTCTGTCTGATCCAGTTCTGCACCATAATGGATATTTGAACAAAACATATATACTATTATCTCTGCTTCGAATGGAAGTACATCCTGGGGAAACAACTCCAAATTCTGATCACCCGAAATAGATGTTCTGAATAACATTGCTATTATATTAACCAATTCTAAATGCCCATATGGTTCATATTGTTATGAAATTGTGTTTGTTCTCTGCTCAAAAAATTAACTTGCTCAGTTATAATGCAAGCAAAGTCAAGTTCTTTAATCAAAAGAAATCTATTGACAGGTTAAACCCAACTATTTTTGTTTCAGGGCTTGGTGCTGTAAGATGTATGGGTTCAGGCCCAACACCCCAGCAAGAGAGGGAAATGATTATGAAAATGAAGGCATCAATGGATCACCTACCTGTACCTTCAATGACTTGGGAAGAAGGTTACAAAAAATTTAATCGTAATTGGAATATTCAACTGGCATTATCCACCACACTCACCGTGTTATTAGCCATTAAAGTAAGTATAAAATATAAATAGAATTCTAACATTCTTGTTTTGGGTCCCTAGAACTGGATCAGCCTTAATCGGCACCAAATCATCCCTTGTTTAGAATCCTTGTGCTTTATATGATTTTGCTATTGCAGTGCTTCAAATTGACGGTGCACCTGTGTTCATCCCATATAATTTTATAAAATGATGCATGAAAATTGTACCCTGTATACCCTCTGGGCACACAAAAATATGAACAATATTAGATCTAAACGCATGTTCTGCAGTTATCATAGGTAAAATAATAAGATGGTGGAAACAGGAAGTGTCTAAAAAGACAAATTCAGAGTTAGTGTATAATGAAAAACTTGGCCCCTATTAACTTTCAAAAAGGGCCCCTCATTTATGCACAGAATGGGCCTCTTGGGGCCCCTGGTTTTTCAGAACAATCTGAAGCACTGCTATTGCAATGGTTTACCATCTGTGCTCTGTAATGCATCATGCACAAACTTTTAACATTTTAATCTTGTTCTTGTTTAAAACAAATGGTCCATATATGATGAAACTTATTGGTAATCATTCCTGGCTTTCAGATTTGCACAAATGGAGATGTTATGTTTCCTTGGGCCCTATAAGGTGGGAATAGTGAAAAAATTTAAAATCTTTTCCTCTGTATGTACAAGAGAGATATACCTTAGTAATTTCATTTATAATATTTATAGGACATCTTGTTTCAGATCATTTTGATATGTGGTTCAAGGTCATACATTCAAAGTTCAAGGTCATAGCTTCATAAGTATATTGAAATGGTTATTTATCTACGGTAATAATTTTCCATTGCACTTTAGTAACTACATGCATTTAGCTATTTAAAAATGAACTGTGACTAAATATTTCTGATTAATTATTGTGACAATTCCAAACTGGCAAAAACTTGGAAAGTTTCTCTAATTACATTTATTGTCTATTGTACTTTGCAAAACAATTTTGGGCTTATTCTCAGATGAGTGTTAAGGCCCATGTGCCTCTTTTTTTTTTTTTTTTTAACGCAACTGCATATTTTTTTTTACAATAATAACAAACAGTGTCCCATTCCATTTGGAACTGGCACAGCCAAGATTGATTTTAATTGCTTTGCCAATCTCATTAAAAACATCAACACATGGAGTATTAGTATGAGAAAATGATGAATCTTGACTTTCCAATTTTACATATCAATCTTTGAGATTATGTTTTTACAATTTTGTTTTACAATATTTTCTCTTGAATTTTGTTGAAGTTTCTTTGTAAAATAGGTCATGGTTAGGCATCAATATTTAAATAGGTCATGTTGAGCATCAATATTTAAATAGGTCATGGTTGAGCATCAATATTATTTAAATAGGTCATGGTTGAGCATCAATATTTAAATAGGTCATGGTTGAGCATCAATATTTAAATAGGTCATGTTGAGCATCAATATTTAAATAGTTCATGGTTGAGCATCAATATTATTTAAATAGGTCATGGTTGAGCATCAATATTTAAATAGGTAATGTTGAGCATCAATATTTAAATCGGTCATGGTTGAGCATCAATATTATTTAAATAGGTCATGTTAAGCATCAATATTTAAACCATTTTTGTATTTATTTAGTCAATACCTAATTTACAATAAAAGCTTTATGATGACCTTATTTTAGTGAAATGTTTTAGTTTTGTTGTGTCTTTTTTTTTCTTCAACGAAAAATCAAGGTCAAGGCTAAATTATTTATTTTTGTGCTTTTTCATTTTATTACCTTATTTAATAAATATTGACAAAGGGATACTTCATAATTTGATATCTGCTTACATTTTAATATTCATCCCATATTGTTAAAGCTGCATTAAGTTTTTCAATTTTCTGTTTCTGAATTTGTGTTTAAATGACCCAGTTTTTTATGACGTAACCATGTTCTAATATTAGATCTCACATGTGACATCTTGCTTGGAAATTAATGTTATTTCTGTATTTATTCAAGCTTTTATTGTTGAACCAAATGTAACATTGTTCATTAGGAACAGCATTAATAGACAAATTATCCAAAAAAAAAAAGTCTAAAGGAAAAAAAGATTTTAAGCTTGTACAAACTGGCCTCACTTTCATGGTCATTTGAGACTAAACTAAAATTTTTTAGCTAAAAACTGGCAGATTTAAATGATAATCTTAATAATTTTCATTGATAACATATTATGGAATTAAAGTGTCATTTTGAAGTTCATTTCAAGTTTATTACAATTATATTTCATTTACTGGTATGTAATATCTTTATCCATCATTTGAAAAAGAGAAAGAAAATTAAGTTTATAAAGATCTTACTACAGAAAATGGCTTAATAAAATTAAGTAGGTCAGGCCCCAGTTTCACAATCATTCACTCAACTAAGTGTACACTCAACTCAAATTCCGGAATATTTCAATGTCAATTTTTAAGACATTACACAGTTAAAATGAATATCTAATGTTATATCTTAATTATTTAGTGTAGAATTGTTGAATAAAACAAAATATTATACCTCATAAATTTGTTTTTCTAATAAATGCAGTGATTTTACTCCAGGCGATAATTTGCAATATAAACCGGAGACTCCGGGCGGTGTTATGTTTGCTTACGTCATACGATTGTCCTTGATGACGTAATATTAGACGAAACAAAAACAGCATCTTTACCCGAATAGTTTAACTAGTGGATTAAGGCTAATACAAAGTTAGTCAGGAATGGCAACTGTTATACGTAAACAATCATCATCTTAAAGGAATTAATTAATTCCCAAAAAATGCTAATGCCTATTTTGAGATGGTTTCCATTGGTATAATATAACAAATATTTCATGGGGTTGCGGGCTATATCACAGTTTATGGACCGGGCAGGCACCCTGAAAATACAATATAGACCTTCGGAACCCCATGAAATATTTGTTAAATAATGTTTCATAAAACTTAAAATATTTAAAATATTGATGAGCAAAAAATTGCAATATTTGAGTCGAGTGTATACTTAGTTGAGTGAATGATTGTGAAACTGGGGCCAGTTAAACATGATTACACACAGAGTTTTGGCAACATCATTATACTTGCATGCATTAGAGAGATTAACCTGGATAAAACATAAATTCCTGACTTGAGATAATTTTTTATTCACATTAACTAAAGTACCACTACTACTGGTAGGTTATCTTATGAAAATGATGTTGAATTTTTTTTTTTAATTTTAAACGTTTGAATGTTAGATAAATTTTAATGTAAATAATCTGTTTCTTTCTTTTTTTTTATTTTAAACATTTGAATGTGAGATAAATCTAAATGTAAATAATCTGTTTATTTTACTATTTATAGTAACCACAATGATCTTGAAAACCAGTTCCTGGTTTTAAAAAAAAATCTCTAATCTTCTCCACACCATATATCGAGATGTCGCCAGCTATAGGCGAAAGTGCAGAAATTGTGCCTGTGCGTTGCACTGATGGCATTATACAGCAGGGTTCTTTATCGTGCCACGCCTGTCGTGACACGGGATCTCGTTTCTTTTAAGTTCCCATCCGATAGAACAGTGACTTTCATTTCGTTATGCCGAGTGCTTGGCGAAAGAACAGTCACTACCCACTTTCAAGTGTTGGGTCAGACCCGGCCATGGTTCAAACCTACGACCTTCCACTTACAGAGCGAGCACTCTACCAACTGAACTAGCACAGTGGTCTTTGAACATATTACCTTGAACCATATATCAAAATGATTGTCATGTCAATACCTACAATATTATCATTTACCTGCCTATACAAAAAAAGCTTATAGTTTTCAAGCTAATGCACAATTTTAGGATTTATAAGCAAAAAATAACATTTCTGGGGCAACAACTCCTACATGGATTATCATATAGTTACGAAACTTGGTACCTTTTTAAATTTTGTCATGGGGAATATTTTAACAATGTTTTGAATTCATCTCTTAATATTTGCAAGAAAATTGTCTAAAACTGCATAAATCACAAATTAGTTCATGACCTTGATTTTGACATTGACCCTTTTTTTCAAGGTCATTTCAAGAAAAAGTCAAAACTGAAAACCCCATGCCTGTTATCTGTTCAAATAGTCAAGTTATAACAATTTTACAAAATTTTTAAAATTAAAGGCAAAAACGCATAACCCAATTTTCGACCTAATTTCACGAAATGAACAAACTATAGGCTTAAGACCCTAGAGAAGCCAAATATCACATCAATTTTTTTCTCCCGTCATTGTTTCAGAGAAGGAAGATTTTTTAAGATTTTTGCACCACTAGGTCACAGTGACCTAGTTTTGGTAGCCATGGTAATGCCATGAACAAATCTGAATTGCACCGGCCCATGCATGCTTCTTACCAAGTATCATTGAAATCTGTCCAGCAGTTTCGTCGGAGAAGTTGAAAATAGGTGTTAACAACACACCCACATGCCGCACCATGCCATAAGCTCACATGACCTTTTTGGTTAGGTGAGCTAATCAGGTTCTAAACATACATGTATTTGAACTAAATCAATCCATAAAAATTATATAATAGCAATTGTTCTAGTTCTGTAGTAAAGGTAAGCCTATTTGAATGTTGTTCAGAGTTGCCTGGTACAATCTCTAGTTTACTCCACCTAGAGACCTTTCATACAATATTTTGGTCAAATTGGCCTAATAGTTTCAGAGAAGATAAAAAAGTGTATGTGTGAATGAACAAACACACGTTTTTTTCATGCCATAAGCTTAGCTGGCTATTAGAATATTCAGCTTGATTAAATTATAATTATCTGTATTTAAACACTTTCAGATGTATTACGATAATGAACTGTTCCTCAATGCATTGCCTGACTTGGATGAATTTGTGGAATGGAGGAAAGCCAAATATGGAAAAAAAGGGGCAGAGTGATGACAAATCTAGTTAAATTACTTGAAAATCTTAATAAACACTTTTTGTGTGTGTGTGTATTTGGACCAGAAGTTTATACTGTTTAAACAGTGAAATAAATTAAATCAGTTTGTTTGTCGATCGTCTTTTTTTTTTTTTTGTATTAGCTGATTGTATATATGCACACCCTCGGGTGTGCATTAACATTTTTATGCATGAAAGTGGTTTTCTGATGAAAACTTCTGTAATTTTGATTAGATTTTGATTAAACTTGGTTAATTTGTTTTCATAAAAATAACTTGAATCCGTTCAATCTGTGGAAAAATTATCATATAATTAGCACGATTGGATTTGATTGGTTGTTGGTTAACCAATGATAACAACTGTAATATTGATCAGATTTTGATAAAACTTGTCATATAATTAATTAGCAAAGTGCAATCTGATTAGTTGTTGGTTAACCAATGATAACTACTGTAATATTGATCAGATTTTGATAAAACTTGTCATATAATTAATTAGCATAGTGCAATCTGATTAGTTGTTAGTCAACCAATGATAACTACTGTAATATTGTCTAGATTTTGATTAAAATTGGTCAATTTGTTTGATGTAGAAATGCCTCTGTAAAATCTGATGTGTGACAAAATCAGAACTGTACTTATTTGCATACTGCAATCTGATTGAGCAGTTGTTTCTGAATGATGACGGCTCCAGTGTTAATAAGATTTGCACTAAACTTGTCATTAATTTTGTTGTAGAGATATGAAAAACTCAACATATGGTCAAATCTTCCCAAAACTAAACATTCAATAGCAGTAGGACTACTTTTTTCCCCAGATTATTCAGTTATGTTGATCATTAGTGATAAAACTTAGTAGTCAGTATGTGTTGAAGAAATGACAATTTATACACAACCTGAGTTAACATACAGGTACTGCAGTCTGGTTGGTTTTTTTCTGAAATACTTCTGCAAAATGGACAACTCTTGTCAAATCATAATACACACTTGCACATTACACGCGTAATATGTTCAATTAGTATTAATCCATAGAGATTAATAACCATGCTCTTGACAAAACAGCTGAAAAATTGCTGATGTGACATTAAACAACATAACAACAACAACTTAACTTGTTATTCACAGCTTCACACTCCATGTGAAACAAAAGTCAAACTTATCATTAGGATTTTAAGTACCAGGTAGTTGCTGATCCTTTCACATTTGCTGTTCAAGTGAAATAGTTTTTGTAATGTTTTATACCCAAGTCAAGATTCTTTCAGTTATATCAAGGTGGCCATTTCTAAGATGATGGAGTTTGACAAACTTTTTCTCCAATAAGATCTGCCTGATTGGGATTCAAAACAAGCCAGTGAAAGACACTTAATATGGTAAGTACAGGCTTTAGACGTCTCGGCCACTGGAGACCCAATTTTTAATTGGGCAATCAAAAGAACTTTGTAAAAAGTTTTTTAATGGACAAAATCAGTTTTTAAAAAGTGCAATATCAGTTAAAATAGACCTGTAACAACCATAGCTTACCTGTACAAAGGGTCAATTGGTTGGTTGAGTGTTTTAAGATGCACAAGCAATTGTTTAGCTATTCATGAGGAAAATAATTTTTTTGTTTACCCCACAGATTAATATACACAAAGTTCATGTTGTGTGCAAGTTCTGTATACATATATCTGGTCTGTTTTTTTACTACTGTGCCCTTATGGTGATTTTCATTGCTAGTAAACTTTCCCCAAATTTATCAGATAAACAGTAGACCAAGCACTGGAACTTAGCCATCTGGATGAACTCTGTGACAAAAGAAAAATCATTTTTTCACAACTGAATTACTAGGGTCAAACTTATAGTGGTTGGATACCCTGGCTCTCGGAAAAAACACACAAGTTTTTAATTATGTACAAGATAGGATAATTGGTGACAGAAGGGGCTCTGAAGAGTTTCATCCAGCAGTTAAAAGCTCACCAATGGGGATTTTTAACTGTAGCTCTCCAGTAGGGCTGTTAAACTGTACTGTCATTAGTAGCTAAAAGCTAACCAGAAGGGCTGTTTATGTGTGCAGTCAAAGCCTTCACATATTAAATAAACAGATAACACAAACATTTATCATGAGATCATGATTAAATCTTCACTGAAAAAATACTATCACAATCATTAATAACATATGTATTTAGATCTTATCATGAAATTGTTATGAAATTAGAGAAAGAGTTAAACAATTTTTAAAAAATTCCAACATGTTATTTAAAAAATTGAAATAAAGGGCCTATGATGCTCATCTGGTTGTAGGCATTACAATTTGGGCTCAATGTGTTCAAGCAATCAAACAACAACAAAGTAGCTCTTTTAACAAATTTGGTTCACATTGGCCTAGTAATTTCAGAGAAGATTACATTGGCCTAGTAATTTCAGAGAAGATTACATTGGCCTAGTAATTTCAGAGAAAATCACATTGGCCTAGTAATTTCAGAGAAAATTTAAGTTTACAAACATTTACATGCACTCATGCCTGCCATGTTATATAAAGTTCAAGTGACTCTAGTAACTTTAAATTTAAAATGAAGGTGTCCCTGATTTTACACTATGATGTCGAGAAAAATTCACATTTAAAAAATAAATTTAACCAATGAAATAATCAAAACCTGATTTATAAATAGAATTCATATATATTTTACAAATTGTTCAACAAAATTATAATATAAAAGATTCTTATATCCAGCAAAATTCTTAAAATAATTTTCCAGTAACATTGTAGCTTGAGAAATAAATAAATAATAATAATAAAAAGTTTCAGCACTTTGACATTGTTCGTTTATAAATGATGGTTAATCAACAAAGTTTACATAATCCCTGAAAATACACAAGTATCATAACAACAAATAAATCACCAACACTCTTAACAAGTCTATATGTTTTAAGTGTAATTCGGCCAGGTTGCATAGAATACTAACAGTATGTTGAATGAATTTTAGGTGGGCAACAGCTAAATGGAGAACCCATTTTGTAAAATCAACTTTTGCTACAATTTTTTAAGCAGGAACCCTGAAACTTCACAGGATGCTACATATATATTTGTGTGTGTGTGTGTGCACACACTTGCAAGTATAACTAAATGATTTCATGATTTTTTCACTTCTTTTCTATATTTTGTACAGGCATAACAAAGCAAACAATTTTTATTATAAAAGGTAATGTGTTACATTCTGTAAGACACTATGTCCTGTAATCACTGAGAGTTCAGAAATATGGAGCGTTTTTCACTGAATTTGTGAGAAATATAAATACCAGTACACGTGTACTTATAATATAACATATGATTTTAAAACATCTAAGTTCTGTTATCAAATCTGAACAACAATTGATATGTTAAATAAGCTGCATCAGGAAATTTAGAAAAATGAATTGAACTGTGTAAATTTTACACATCCATTGCTTAATGCTAAAAAATTGTAGAAGATAGCCCGGCAAGCCATGTATAGCTATCTAGTTTGCACACTGTCCAATCAGGTTTCATTTTAGAAATATTTCACAAAATTCCAAATCTTTTTGCTCTACATGCCTCCATTGTGTGTTCAAAGAACCTACAAAACTGAGATATAATATAGCTGACAAACCATAAATTCTTATACTATCTGAAAACTTAAATGTAACTACACACACCTTTAATTTAAGATTTTTCCCCTAAAAACAAAAAAAAAACATTTTGCCATACACAAATTCAATATGTGATTTAAACTGAAATGGAAGATAGTCTGACAATCTGGGACAGATCAATGAACAAACAGGTGAAAATAAAAATGCTAACCCCCTCAAAGATTACCCTAACTCCCTCAATGATTTGCTGTAGAAGGCAGAACTAGGGGCATTTAATTTAAAAAGCAACCCAGCAATTTAGATCTTTTGTCAAATTTATTCCTTGTTTTCACTGAAAAAGTTTTTTGCTACTTCGTACAAATCTTCATTTTCTGCTCCATCACGTAACACCTGAAAATACATTATGAAATAAAGTGAAAGAATTGATAAATAATATTCTAAAAGGAGCAATTCTGTGGTCTTCTTCGGGACATACATGTCTTTTGTATCTGCTGACGTAAAATAGGGTATGACATCAAGTCAGGTACATATGGGAGATCTTGGTGATATCTTATCCCGTATCCACTGGTATGGGCCGATGATGATGATGAAGTCATTACAAATAAGATATACAGTGTACACTAGGTACATAATATTCATTAATTACATATTTGGACCAACAGCTGACTAGCTTTCATCAAAATAATTTACAATTCACAAAATGTACTGAATGTTATGCAAACTCTAATGTTTGAACCACAACATCTGATAAAATGTGGATACACAGTCATAGGTTAATTATGACAAAAGCAAGAAGATCCTGAATAAATTTCAGGATAATTTTGTATGCCAAATTTATATATTTTGAAATCAAATAAGAACAAATATGTATATTTTCAATGCATTTTTAAAATTCCTATTTAAGCAACCAATGATTGGGACAAAAATGTGCTAAATTTAGTGCTTTGAGATTAAAATGATAATATTTCCAATACAATGAAAAATGATCTGTTTATTTGAAAAATAAAACAACATTTGATATGTCAATTAATGATTGTACATGTAGTCATTCATTAAAAAGATAAATTGTATTACAGCCAGTTGCTGAATGGTCTTATCAAATTTCAAAGTTTGACAATGCAATATGTAAAGCTCATTTTAAAAAGACAACATTAACAAACTACAAAATCTGAACAAAAAAAAGTAAAAAAAAAAATTCATTTAGATCACTGTTATTTTTAAATTTAAAATGATGAGTAAGTCTGATTTCTTCTAACATGCTTGTGATCTGTGACTGAGTTGTTAACTAATGATACAGTAGAACTTCGATGGCTCGAAGTCCAGGGGACTTCGACTAAATATTCGAGCCATCGGGGGGTTCGAGCGATCGAACATAGAGATATGATTGGAGGTTTACGTTCTCATGTTTACCGACCGTTAAAGAATCCGTTTAAATTTGTTTTACATGTAAATAAACTAAAAGGTCAAATTATGAAAAGTCCGAATTAATAATTCATTATTTATCACGAAATATTTAAATCATAAAAAAAAAAATAATAATAATAATAATAATGAAAAATAACATGTACCATTTAAAATACAAAATTCATTTCAAATTACATGTTGATCTGCAATCGGCCGTATGATGTTATACATAGCTACGGGGTTAGAATTTAATTTCAACAGGTGATGAAACAAAATAAACTTACTTTATTCTTTGTTGCACATGTAATATTTTAAAGAAAAACAATACAAAACACAATCATTACCAGTCGTTTTAAGCACGGGAAATAACGATATTACACATTACTATACATATTCCAAGGGCATGTAAATTACAGAATCCTAATGTGCAATTATAAGGCACGAGCGACTTAGGTGTTTTAAAAATAGCGATCAAACACTTCCGCTTGTCGTAATCGGATTAAGAGATTAAAGAACTGAGCATATCGACATTCTCTTAGTAGGTTAATTAATAATTAATTGATTAATTTTAGGTAACTGTCTAGATTAAACATTTCATTCCACGCTATTACTTTTGATGAAATCTGTAATATGGCTTCAGCTTGTGTTTTGTTTACAATGACCAGGACCACATGTCCTTCTGGCAAAAACTGTATTCGAGCGAATAACTTGACTAACTTTATACTTTTGAAAAATATTTATTGTTCGAGCGAGCGGGGGTATTCAAGTTAACGAAGTTCGAGCCATCGAGGTTTATTTACATAGGTTATAATAGGAAATTGGTCGGGACCAACAGACGACTTCGAGTTATCCGGGGTATTCGAGGTGACGACGTTCGAGCGATCGAAGTTTTACTGTACTTGTATAGACTGCCAATGATTGTACATAAAGATATAAGGAAAAATCAGGAGATACAGAGTGAACATACTTGTGTTGGACACATGGACCAAACAAAAATATGCCCCCTTATTTTGCTTTATTGGCACTGTAAGGACAGTGATTTCCTTACCTTTCTTGCAATAGGCATTTTTCCAAACACATTCCATAACATTATTCCTACTATAACTTTATCTTTCAGGTAGAAAACTATACCCTTCCCATAATCCTCGGCTGATTTCGGTACATTTATATTTTCTGTATTTTCTGTTAGCTTCGGCGGTTGTGCTGGTGTCTTGGGTACACTGTCTGATGTTCCCTGTAAAAGTTAATTGTATTTATTTAAATAGAGTTTGTCTTTTGATTTGCCTTTGATTTTATAGGCACACATGTAGTTTTCCCAATATACCATCTTGGAGAACATGCAATACAGCAAGTTAGTTAAGTCATTTAAGAAAATTGAAAAAGAAGAATGTTTTAAAATTTGTTTAAATCTGATATAAGAAAGTATTTTACAAAGTAATGTCTATGTATGCTATGTAAAGCTTTTAACATGTATATTTATTAACCATTGCTGATTTAAGTTAACGAGTGTCTGCCTTGAGAGCAGTAGGTCATGGGTTTGAACCCTGACAGTATCATACATAAGACTTTAAAGTGTAAGATACTGTTGCCTCACCTGGGCCTCAGCATTAGGAGGACATAGCATTAACTAGTTAACTGGTGTAAAGATAATATGACGGGGAGAATGGTATGCTTGTCTGTGGCATACTGTCTCTGTGAGCTAGCACCTCAACAAAAAGTGTGCAGAAGAATATGATAAAGATTCAGGGTCCCTAAATATATACCTTTTCTGAATCTGATCGTAAACCTTCCCCTGTTTTCCCTGTTGCTGCCTTGGGGGTATCCTCTTCAGTAGCTTTAGCGAATACTGCTACAGTTTCTAATGTAGAATCCACAATCCCAATAGCTTCATACCCAATGTTTGGTCCCAAATCTGACCTACAAATAATAACAAAAGACTCAAAATTACATGTTTGAAAAATAAATATAGTGAAAAGTTTGTCAGTCTGCTTACAAAGGTTGTGGTTTTCTCTAGATAGTCTGAGTTCCTTCTATTTCAGGAATGACAATCTTGAATGAATTGAGGTATGAAACACCATTACGCCAATACAACCTGTAACTAAATAATTCTGGAATAACAAGACTCACCAGAACATTGATTGATGCCAGTAAGGTTTACCAGCTCCAGTCATGTTCTTTCCTGCTAACTTCCCGCTGACAACAGCATGATCATGATGTTCTACACGTCGTCTTCCAAGCAGTATGTCATAAAAGCAAGCTGCATCACCAGCCTGTATAAAAATAACAAATAGCATTAATACTGTGACAGGCAAGGATAATATACTGAGAAATACTGTAGAGGAATCTTCAAATTCAAAATCTGCACTATTGCAATAAATGTTGAAAATTTTACAGCTTTGCAAACTTGGTACAGTAAAGCTTTAAGCACTCATGCTTTGTATGTAATTTCAAGTTTTTAGGCCCTTAAGATTTTAACAAAATATTTACAGCTCCTATGCCTTTTGGTTTACGGAGAAAAAGGGAAAAGATGTTTTAAGATTTACAACTTCAAGTCACCATGATCTTGAATATGGATTGAGACTAACAAGCTTTGCAGACTTTCAGCATTAAAATAAATATAATGTCTGGTCCAATGGATGGGTTCAAGCTTCTAGAACTTTCAGTTTATGACAACTTTAACTATTTGTCCTACAATGATTGTGGCTTTTCAAAATTAGCAATGCTTTAAAGGCTGATGCTATATAAAATTTTCAAGCTTCAAGGTCATTTACTGTTGCTTTATGATGTTTAATAGTTTAACTACTTCAGGTCATTGTGTCCATGTTGGTGTTACCATTGGTTACCAACTACTTACCACCCAGATATTTGATCTGGCTTCAAGTTCAGCATTAACAAGGTAACCACCGTAAGCATCATGTACTTCAAGTCCCGATGTTTTGGCCAGATCAGTGTTAGGTTCTATACCGACTGCTACAACTACTCGATCTGTTGATATCTACAAAACAAATAATAAAAGAACTACTTTAGGGAACATATGTGTATAAAGACCACCTGTCTATACAGTAAAACCTGTTTTAGCAACCACCTCTCTCACCATATATATACATGTACATGTATATATAGACCGAATCTGATAGAGCATCCATCTTTTATTTATATCACCTGTTCATACTGTAAAACTTACTATGGCAACCACTTCTAAATACAGAGCAACTTCTACACAGTAAAAACCTGCTATAGTTACCATTTCTAAAGACCCACCTGTCAATTAAGACGAATTTTTTAAAGAATCCTTTGCTTCATTTTTTAACTAGAAAGAAACTTTTTATTCAAATCCTTTTTTTTTATAAAGCTTATTTATTTAAGTCCCAAGAGAGGTCTTTATATTCAATATTTACTTTAATGAATTCACCTAAAGCTTTTATCAAAATGTTATGAAAATTTGTTATTATTTACTACAACAGACCTGTTCTTTTAAAAAAAGTAATCAAACATGATTCCCTGTATTATAGATATCAAAAGTACAATGGACCAACAAAATTATTGAACAATGTCTTGACCAAAACTTCTGTTTCGATTGATAAAACCTCTCTCTCTCTGGAAACATGAAAATTTTGGATAATATACAAATATGTTTACAAAAAATATTAATGAAAATATCCTCTAAACCATTATCAGAAATAAAGAATAACAAATATATTTATCCTATACACTTACTTCATCTCCATTATCAAGTTTAAGTTGGACCTGCTTATCTTTAAAAGAAACAGATTTTAGATGTCTCTCTGATATAACATTTACACCCTCTGAAAGCAAAACATACATGCTAATCAGTGTTATGTATTTTAACTCATACATGTATTTCTATACATTATACATGTACCTGTACACTAATTCAATATTATTCCTTCTGCTTAAAATTTCAGATAAGGGTGTTTTCATCCCAGTCAAGATTAAGTTAAGGCATTAAAAAGTGCATCAAAAGAAAAAACCTTGTATTTCCTTCCCTTCTCATTTTTTTCTCTGAAAATGATGGCAGAGTCACAGTGCTCTGAAAATTATGCATGTCCGCCATTTGATCTTTATTCTTTTTTGCAGACAAGAGCATAAATATCACAGACAGAATCCATAACATAGCAATATGAATGTATTAAACAATTTACTGCCTATGAATGAAGGAGATATGAAGATTTGTTCATCCTTTATCAAATGACAATTTCCTCAGGTTTAAAAATCTCTGCATCTTACTCAATTGTAAGCAATTAACTTACCTGATTCTATTTTCTCTGTTGTCCATTTACTTAAATATTCAGGAAAAACCTTTGCCATATTACCTGTAGAGACAAAAAAATTATATTAAGTAGATTTGAAAGGGACTTATTACCACAATCCTTTTCGTAAAGGGGGATAACTGTGAAAATACAGAACCAATCCTTGGTAACTCTTTGCAAGGTCTTGATACATGTATGTATGGAACTTATAATTGTATACCAAGAATGATTCAGCCATTTCAAACACCTGGGAAGATATCAAGAAAAGGTCAACATGAGGAAATAACTCTTGTAAGTACAGGATTTGTGATCCATGTTATGTGACCTTCCAAGGGAAGAAAGAATGTCAAGAGGGATAAGAGGTCCTCAATTATAAGATCTGTTGATCTTAGAGCAACTTGTTTTTTTAAATTGTGTACTGTGTAATCGAAATACTGCATTATTTATTAATTTTAATTACGATTAGCCTTTAATGAATGATGCCTATTTTAATTGGCCTAACTTCATTATTGGATGCCTGAAATTTTAAAAATACAGTGTACAACATATTCAAATAATTTTTAAATTTTGTGAAAGTACAGGTAATCAAAGTTCAGACTTATGATGTCACCAAGGGTATGACTTATGTTACCGGAAAACAACATGTAAAAACAAAAGAGATGTCTGATATTAAGAAATGGCCGTACCTTTCTCTGGAAAGATCTGGAATACTTTAAGTCCAGTTGATTTGCCTGAAATTGAGATATATAAAAACATATTCATATACACAAATAATATAATAGGACTTTCAAACAAGAATGGAACTCAAATCACATCAAATTAATTCTATTTAAAGTTAAATTAATTACATAAATAATCTAGCTTTATCAAACTTATAAAATTTACAATTATCATTGTAAGATGGTGTATGTGTCAATAAAACTACTGTAATCTGAGCATGGATTAAACAAGATTAACATAAAAACACAAAATTTATTATTAAAAACAAATATAAATAAACACATCTATATTAATCATTATCATTCATTATTTTTTTAATTATTCCGCATTATCTTATGCCATCATTATTAGTTATCAATTTTAGTCAAAATTTTGATCATACATGAAATTATTCATCATTATTATTATTATGAAAAAGTAAAATCAACAGATGAAAGAAAACAAGATATATCTATACATGGTGAAAGATTCTAAAAAAAACAACCCAACTTTGAAAAATAGGTATTTACATGTATTGTATTACAAAAGAAATACATGTATAATAAAATTTTAAAATCCTACTTTTACGTCCTAGGGCACAAGCCAACTCACTGCCCAGGAAGCCTCCTCCAATTATAGCTACACTATTACTGGACTGTAATACAGAGTCTAACTTCTGGAAATCTTTTATCTAAAGAAATTTACAATTTTGTCAATCAATTATCTGAAGACATTACAATTGTGTAAATCTTTTTAATAACACCATTTACCAGGTGTAGAAAACTTTCATTTGAACAACAATTCATAAATATTTATCTGATATAACAACGGTCAAAATTCTTTTTGTTTATTATAACAGTTTTAAACAGTTTATAATTTCATAAATACGTCACATGGTGTCAGCTATTTATGGTATTGCGGGGAAATTTAAAAAAAGGCATCCAGATTTCAATTTGTGACAATGAGTTAATGGAAATAATAATTACAGATTTTATGTTGTTAAGTAAATGGGAAGTTTGAGGCCTCAAATAATGTTTTAACCACACCACTGGACACTTACACCAATGTAAATTCAAAGTCTGGAGTTTTATGATCAGTAGATCCCCCCCCCCCCTTCCCCTGGTTCTTTTTTATGTAATGGTTATATACATGTAACTGGATCTGATATCTTCTACATGTATCTGTAGAACTAGATGCATGTTCTATTATGCAAAAAGTTGCATCAATTATGTTGAAAAATATCAATATTTTTATAAAAGCTGGCAACCGTGGAGCCCTACAAATTTGTGCATTTGCCAGTTTTGAGTATCCACTTCACTTATTCAAACAGAAAATATGGTTTGTGAATATCTGAAACATTATTCTATATAAACAGAATTCCTTAAACAATATTCTGAACCTCCTCCATCCAAACAGAACACTTTGTGGATAAACCTTATCTCAGTTCTTCTTTTTAATTCTTGTTGAGTGTAGAATAATTGTGTGTGTGTGTGTGTGTGTGTGTGTGTGTGTTTTTTGTTTGTTTTTTTTAACTGATGAATACTTACTGTTCTAAATAACATTGTTCTTCTTTTCACTTCTTTTGGGGCTTTCTCTAATATTGATAAATTTCTTGGTTTTCCACCTGAATATTTTATACAAAAAAAAAAAAAATTTAATTTTATCTTCTGTAAAGGAATTAATGTATTTATAAGAAAGCATGAATTACAAATATATTGCTTGCAGAAGATTGCCAAAGCATGGGTCTTAATTTTAATTCAAATCTGACGAATGAAAAAAGTTTGTAAAATCTTTTGTTTGGTTTAGATTGTAAATTCTGGAAAAGAAATCAGAATAGAATTGTGTCAAAATCTGAATGATATGAATTTAGAATTGCATCATTCTGCAAGTCTGCACTGTGGATCACTGTACATGTTATTGTAGTGATTCAAGTTCCATTTGATACCTTAAATATGCATTACCTGTGATATTTATAAATTACCTGTTGCTAAGAGACAATTTTGTATATAACATGTTGCTATGAGACATTTCTAAACTACTGTTACTTATATTTTATGACACAAACATTAGAACTTTGTTATACTGACCCGAACCAACTTTGTCACCTCACCAATTACCACATTATTTTGAAGTCCTAAAATCCACCTTTTCTATGTTTTTCTTCACAGACTTCCTTTGCTTTGTTTCTGAATTCTCTTTGATCCCAAAATTTTACTAGACAAATGATGAAGATGAAATTTGGTTTTACTGTATTTGAATTACCTGTTGTTACCTGTTACCTGTTGGGACATCTATCAATAAACTGTTGCTAAGGAACATCTATCAATTATCTGTTGCTAAGGAACATATATAAATTACCTGTTGCTATAAGACATTTATCAAAAGTGATTTGTGATCCATTATCTAGATGAGCTATCTTTTTCTCTGGTTCCAGTTTAACAACCTAAATGAGAAAACAAAATTGAGCCTGAGCTTATTCTGTATATTCATTTGTCCCAATGGTTGGTGATTTTCTTCCAGCAACAACTTCACCAACATATCAATATTTAATCTAAATACCTTCTAGGATTTTAAACGGTTACAAAAAGTACCCAAGAAGTAATAAAGTATAAAAATAAAATAAGACACATCAAACAATAACCATAAATATCAATCAACATTGGTTTATGAATCAATTTTAATTTTTTTGGTTTTTTTTTAAACTACATTGTACATGTATATCGATTCCTAAAAATCTTAATATTAAACACATAATCATGTTTAAAGGTAACAATGCACCAGTGATTGAGAAATGCTAAATTTGAGAAAATGACTGACCATTACATGTATTTCTGAATACATAAAATTTATCATCAGTTAATATGACTGTGTTTTACAGATCTGGACTGTTAATAAATATTGCAGATATAAATCCAACATAGATTTTTGTGGTCATACATGATTATGCCATTAAGTTTCTTTATTCAAAGAAAGAACCTCTGATATTTTCTGGGGCTCTGTAGCTAAGTAGACTAAAGTGGGCACTTCGTCACTCTGAAAAGAAGCTACCCACTTGGTGCAGGTCCCAAAAAGAGAAACTTTGTCAGTCGATTGCCAAAGGGCTGTGGTTTTCCTAAAGCACTCAAGTTTTCTTTTAAAAACCCTTAACTTACTGTCCCAGTTTAAGTAAAATCAGGACTGAGGTGTAAAACTCAATTCTTCCACTTTTCTTTTGTGCTATTTTCTATTGGAATTTTATAAAATGGTACAAAAACAAATAAGTATTTTGCTTGATGGGTTGTAAATATTACGTATTTTGCTTGATGGGTTGTAAATATTATGTATTTTGCTTGATGGGTTGTAAATATTACGTATTTTGCTTGATGGGTTGTAAATATTACGTATTTTGCTTGATGGGTTGTAAATACTATGTATTTTGCTTGATGGGTTGTAAATATTATGTATTTTGCTTGATGGGTTGTAAATATTACGTATTTTGCTTGATGGGTTGTAAATATTACATATTTTGCTTGATGGGTTGTAAATATTACGTATTTTGCTTGATGGGTTGTAAATATTACGTATTTTGCTTGATGAGTTGTAAATATTACGTATTTTGCTTGATGGGTTGTAAATATTACCCTATGGCCTGTAAGTAGAGCCACACCTCCATCTTCTAAAGTTGGTAAATCTTTTGGTTCTGCATAGAAAGCTTCAGGTGTATAAAAAATACTGAAATAAAAGTTGATACATGTTATGTGTTTACTCTTAATGTGCATGATGTATACAATGGGCATAATAACAATATTTCAGCAAAATCCAACATCAATGGCATCATCCAGCAAAATCCAACATCAATGGCATCATCCAGCAAAATCCAACATCAAAGGGATCATCCAGCAAAATCCAACATCAATGGGATCATCCGGCAAAATCCAACATCAATGGGATCATCCAGCAAAATCCAACATCAATGGGATCATCCAGCAAAATCCAACATCAATGGCATCATCCAGCAAAATCCAACATCAATGGGATCATCCAGCAAAATCCAACATCAATGAGATCATCCAGCAAAATCCAACATCAATGAGATCATCCAGCAAAATCCAACATCAATGAGATCATCCAACAAAATCCAACATCAATGGCATCATCCAGCAAAATCCAACATCAATGGCATCATCCAGCAAAATCCAACATCAATGGCATCATCCAGCAAAATCCAACATCAATGGGATCATCCAGCAAAATCCAACATCAATGTGATCATCCAGCAAAATCTAACATCAATGGGATCATCCAGCAAAATCCAACATCAATGGGATCATCCAGCAAAATCCAACATCAATGAGATCATCCAGCAAAATCCAACATCAATGAGATCATCCAGCAAAATCCAACATCAATGAGATCATCCAACAAAATCCAACATCAATGGCATCATCCAGCAAAATCCAACATCAATGGCATCATCCAGCAAAATCCAACATCAATGGGATCATCCAGCAAAATCCAACATCAATGTGATCATCCAGCAAAATCTAACATCAATGGGATCATCCAGCAAAATCCAACATCAATGGGATCATCCAGCAAAATCCAACATCAATGGAATTATCCCTTATTACAGACTATATATATCCAATATGTTCTGGATAAGCAGAAACAAAATGGAGACACAAAATCTGGTGGTTAAGGTCAAAGATTTGTAATTTGGGGGTGGTGGGTTTGAGTCTCAATCTTTCTGAATTATATATCATTAAGCATGGCATTTAACATTACCTATTGATTCAGTCATCCAAGCTGACAAATGAATTGGTACTGGAAAAATATGAGTGTTATTATTATAATTTGGTAATGGGAAAAAATGTTGAGTGTTTACAGTGCAATGGACCAATGACCAATCTAAGAGAGATTATTGAACTCTCTGTCACTTCAGGTCACTAGAACTGAAATTATCAGTGAACTTAAGAATATGTTGTCTTGAGACAGTTTAACTAAATGCAGGGAACATGCAGCCATGTCTATCTGTATGTCCCAATTGTCTTATTGCAGTTACAAAATTTACTTGGTAAGGTGTCAAAAGGTCTGCTAGTCAAGGATAAGAGTTCAACATCTTTACTCCACTTTATTCCCTGGAGTGACCTTAAAAAAAAAAAACAGGTTTGGTAGTATTTTAATTATATTTAAATACCTGATTTCTTTACCCGTCCAATTTTCGAATTTGAAGTTTTCAACCAATTCCCGCTTTTCAGTAAACCATAGTTCTTTAGAAAGTGGTGGTCTCATATAAGGCATAAAATCTTCACTTCCAATAATTAATACCTACATAACAATGTGAACTATATTGTTAGAAAAGAATTTAAAATATACCCTAACAAATGATTTGGTCCGATACAATAAATACTCCTAAACGTTCCAGTGTAAATAATGTTGTGAGGATTGATTTACCTATAATGTACATGTATATATATATATATATATATATATATATATATATATATATATATATATATATATATATATATATGTACTGTAAAATCACAAATATTCGTGGGGAATTAAATTTCGTTATTTTTGTGGGTAACTGAAAACCATGAAATTAAATGTCATTGAAAATATTTTAACACCATTGCCCTCAATGAGATTTATTTTTATAAAACTAAATTCCTATTCCAAGAAAATTTATACAAACAGAATCTTTAAAAAAGAAAAACCATGATATTTCAACCCAACGAATATTAATGATTTTATAGTATATATATATATATCAGGGCTCAGGAAAACTTTGACTGAGATGTCGGACATCTTTTCAAAGCAACTGTACCACCGACAATGCAGTGAAAAAAGAAAAAAAAAAGAAAAAAAAAAAAATGTTGTTACTGACTATGTATTTTAAAAAGATTTTTAATATCAATATACAAGTTTTTAAAAAGGGGTGTTTACGAAGTTTTTTAAATATATATGGTCAGACTTATTTGTCCACATTAAGTGTTGATTTTGAACTGTCGGTGTTGATGACACATGGTTTGACGGCCATCTTTGTTTATTGACAATCGCGCATTTTCGTTTTCCCGAAGTTACACGAACTTTACTGAACCTCATTTTGAGACCTCTTTGATTTTATTTAGACTTTTCAAAATTATTTATTTATAACTAAACAGTTTGCCAAGACCGCACTATGCGCATTGTATTATTATTTAACATCCCGCGTGGAACCTCTTTGAAAAGTCCGACGACCATGACCTTAACAGGTACTCAGGTGTTTATGGCTTCCGTCTGTCAAGCGATGTGATTACTCAATAAACAACTTATCAACAAGAGTAACGGTGATTAGGACGATAAAAAAAAGGAACAGATTGAGACCATGGATTTTAACTGATTAATAAACAAAAGCCTAATTATTAGATCTGTATTATTTGTTAAAAATGACTGACAGGTGATCGATAAAATACTCGAGTAAAATAATGACCGATAAAAATACTTATTTACGTGTCCGATTAACTGAATTCTATTTTAAACTAAAAATGTCCGACAAGCTATATTTCACATCGGACAAAAATATTTTTTGACGGACATGTCCGGCAAATATGACCGTTTCTGGACCACTGATATATATATATATATATATATATATATATATATATATATATATATTATTATTATTAATAAAAAGAAATTTCCCCTCTCCATTTGACATTGGATAAAAATACTGGTTTCAGAAAAAAATAACAATCAAATTCTTTACATCAGTACAAGATAGCACAATAAATTTCTAATTCATGTCAGCCCATAAAAAAGTATGATGTTAAAACTTTACAACAGCATACAACTCTGGTGAGTTAAAGGCCTTGTTTGATGTCTGTGTTACCACATATAAACTTAACTCACTCTGGTTAAGTATATATTTTGTACTGTTATTATGTAAAGAATCAAACCTTTTACTTCACATCATTAACCAGCAGCAAAGGGTGCAAATACATTAGATCAAAGTACTGAGTGTACTGAAAGACAATCTGATAAGAATATATTCTTGTATATAAGAATATATAAGAACACAAAGATGTCCAAAAGTAAATTCTTGGTTAAGGAATAACTTTTTTTTTTTTTTTTGTTGTTGTTTCTCAAATACAATCTACCAGTTTTTTGTTAGTTTTATGCCATTTTGTCTTTTTTTAGACAATAAAATATGTAACCATGGTATCTGTTTTGCATTTTTTTTGTTATTTATATAGTAACATTGTATAAGATAAAAGATAAAAAATCTTCACCTAGTTCTGGTCTTAAAGTTTCTGGCAAAAAGGGTCAAAATTCTATTTCAACTTTCTTTTTATCAAAAATGTCTGAAGTTTATTTTAATATCCTATTAAACACAAGTTTCAAAATTCTATTTTCATTTCAATTTAATCACAAGTGTAGAAATTCTATTTCAATTATCTTTTTATTGAGTGGCTTGATTCTATTTCAAACAACTTGGGACTGAGTAGCTGAGTGGTCTAAAGTGCATGCTAACGGATCACAGCACTGCATGTCACTTCATGGTTCAAATCCTACTCAGACAAATCCTAGTGTAAAACGTTTGTTAGTTTACTTTTCCTGAGACTTCCAGTTATCACTAACATACAAAAATCGACTCTTTTGATACAAATGAAATATTCTTAAATCAAGCATAAAACATTATTACTTCATTAAGCTTCAGCATCTCAGTGCTGACTTCCTCAAAGAATAAAAGCTTCTTGACTGAGGCATAAAATACTATCAATTTTCCTCTCTAATATCCATACCACAAATATATCAATTCCTTTAGTACATATTAGTGATCTATCAATTAATTAATTTGGTAAACTAAACCACAGAGGTTTTACTTTTGATTTTGGATCATTAATTCTGATGGACCGCATTGCTCCATGTGACGCAGTGCCAGCACCTATTAATAAATATTGTACATGTTCTGGTAAGTCTGGAGTTGGAGCTGGTACTAAAATAGAAAAAAAAAACAAATTTTCAGCTCTAAAAAATAATAACAAATTAATCGAAAAAATACTAAAGATAAATAATAAAGGAAAAGCAAGCTTCAAAACAGGTATTCAACAGGATTGTAAGTATAGTTGTCCAGATTGGATAAAAGGTATTTCATCACCTTTTGGAATAATTTCTCTATAATTTCATCATCCCATATGCTTTATACTTTTATCTCTCTTCATATTTGAATAATAATTAAAAATTACCCTTACAAAATATACTGTGATTTCTCAGTAGTGAAAATTTCCTCACTTCAATAACAAATAATGCTTACACCGTTTACAATTCCCATCTCAAACCCTGTGTGTGTGTGTGTGTGTGTGTGGGGGGGGGGGGGTGTAAGAATAATTTAGTGTGCGAGAGGGGAAGAGGGGGGGGTATAAAAGGAGTGTAATAGTCCTAATTCTATTTTAAATGTCTATGTTTTTAACAATCACCTTTTTCTTCTTCCTCTTCAAAATCATCTTCTTCAGCTACAGATGCTGCTGAGCCATCTGATTTCTTTCCACCTGGTTTTCTTTTAAAGACACCTTTTTTGTATGCCTGGTAATTTAAAACATTGCATGAAGTAGAATCACAAAAATAACTGATCTTTATCCCTCAAATGCTTGACTTCAAAAGCACCTAAATGTTTGTGATTGCATTACTGTGTTTGTGACTGCATATTTACTTTGGAAAATCTTTGCAACCAGGGCTTTTTCTACCTTACTTTTATGGCCGAAATTCGGCCTCGTTCCCAATGCAAAATATGGTCATTTTTTCCCAATTTAGGCTTTCATTTTTCCCAATTTTAATATGTCAAAAATACTAGGTTTTTTTAATGAAAAAATTATTTCTAAATAACTTCTGATTTAATCGATGTTCACTTAATCGTTTCTTGAAGGATGTAACGGCAGCATCAAGTTTTCGGAAGTGCATTCGAAATTCCTCAGTTAACTTCGTATAGGCCTATAACTGTATAATCAATACTGTCACATGTACAATACGAATGACTACGATGGAATAAAAACATGTCACACAACAGCAGATATTATAAAAAATTAAGCAAAAAAGACGCCTCAAAATGTAAAAAAACTTGATGCATTTTGATTTAAGAAAGAGGCCGCAATAGGCCACCAGATAATGATGTTACTTCTGATCTAGGGCTGCCTCAAATTGAGACAGAAATGGTCTGTAAAGTGACAGAGGTTGACTCTTGTACTGCCAAACCTTGCACTAGTAGCAGTAGCGTGGCAAAGAAATTCAAAGAAGTGGTCATTTCCGATAATGAGAAGGCAGATATTGTTGTTGTTCCCGATGCTAGACAATTCAATAGTAGAAGGTATGAGTTACGCTACAGTTGGTTGTATTACAGTGTCATCAAAGAAGGTTATATTTGTAAACACTGCAAGTAATTAACCAAAGTTCAGACAAGAGCTTCATAGGCAGTGATTTTGCTATGGTTTTTAAAAACTACCTTCTACCTTTCAGATTGGGAAAATTTGGACCCTTTTATGTCACATATTACGCTCAGAATTTTGAAATTCATTGCAAAGATCTTACATTGTGAAAATATCTAACATTTTTTGATTGTCAGAACAGTTTTGGACAACTCGTTTTAACTTAAACTATTTGATTGTGTGTCAGTGTTCCTTTTGGGGAATTTAAGTTGTCAAATTTGGAAATTTTAGTCTTATTTCTCAAGGGGAAACTACCTTTATTCGGTAGTAATTTTAGGCAAACAAAACCACTGATAGGCAAAGGTTTTCAACTAGGTAAACATCCTACAAGGAAGTTAGAGCAGCATAACTTGAATAAAATGCACTCAGTTTCATTGGAACGTTATGTAAACTGCAGTACATCATAAAACTCTTAATCTGTTTTATTGTTCATTCAATTTTCCCAATTTCTGGAGTTTACGCACTAAATTTCCCAAAGTCATGGGACCCGGACATTTTTCCAGAAAAGTAGAAAAAGCCCTGGCAACATTAGTGTTGTTTAACTCAAAACTACTACATGTATACTCATCTTCAATTACCCTAGAATACCTCTGCAGATAAGAAAATGTTACTGTTTTAAGCTTTTTAATGTAAAAGGAACATTTACTCCCCATATAAAGTTCATATCATATCACAATATAATGTCATCATTTCACAGTGTAATTTTCAATGAATACATTTACAAGAGACTGAATAGGGTCTGTCTACTCAAACGATACTAAATGGATTTGAACTATGGACAGATATGCCAGACACAATTTCAAATAAGCAACTAAGGATTTTTTATGATCACATCCAATCTTTCCAAGTTGTTCTTGAAGAGAAGACTTTGCTATACATAATACTGTTAGCTTACTAGCATACTCCATGAAAACAATGTCAATAAAAAATCATTTCATACATTTACTCTATTTTAAAATAATATCTATAAATATAATTTTTGCATATCAAATTTGAACTTGTCTATAAATAAATCAGTGATGACTATTAATCTGATTTTATTTCTAACTATTGCAAAGATAACCATCTTGGATTTCAGGTGGCTATGCTGGACAAAATTTTTAATAACACCAAGAATCTCCAGTACCTTTGGTTCTATAAAGATTAGTGTTTCAAAGGAGAACTTGCTTAAAATAACACCTCATTTGCATAATCTGAGAATATCAGGTGAACAATATTTTTGAAAAAATATTTCATATGTTAAATGTCTAACTTTTTTATAAAACAAAAGGCCCATGGGCCTTATTAACACTCACCTGAGGATATGGCCAAAATCATTTGCAAAATACCTAATATTCTAAACATGCCTATACAAAAGTTAAAAGTTTTCTAAATAATAAATAATTTTAGTATTCCTAAGTTGATATGACCTTGACCTTTGAACATATAACCTTGAACCATATATCAAAATGATCATTTTTCGCAATACCTACAATATTCCAACATAAATGCAGATACAAAAAGTCAATAGTTTCCAAGATAATGAACAATTTCAGTTTTTTAATGCACCTATGACCTTGACCTTTGAATGTATGACCTTGAGCCATATATCAAAATGATTGTCATGTCAATACCTACAATATTCTAGTATATATGCCTATGCAAAAAGTTAAAAGTTTTCAAGATAATTAACAATTTTGAGTCTTCTTGTGCATCTATGACCTTGACCTTTGAACATAAGACCTTGAATCATACATCAGAATGATTGCCATATCAATTCCTACAATATTCTAATATATCATGCCTATACAAAAATTTAATAGTTTCCATGATAATAAACAATTTCAGTCTTTTTATGAACCTATGACCTTGACCTTTGAACATATGACCTTGAGCCATATATCAAAATGATTGTCATATCAAAACCTAGAATATTCTAATATAAATGCCTATGCAAAAAGTTAATAGTTTTCAAGCTAATGCACAATTTTAGTTTTTATAAGCAAAAAATAACATTTTAGGGGCAACAACTCCTACATGCATTATCATATAGATACAAAACTTTGTACCTTTTTAAATTTTGTCGTGCTAAACATTTTAACAATGTTTTGTTATTATATTTCTCTTAAAATTTGCAAGAAATTAGACAAAAACTGCAAAATTACAAACTAGGTCATGATCTTGAACTTTGACCTTGACCCCATTTTGAAGGTTATTTCAAGACAAAGTCAAAACTGAAAACCCCATGTCAATTTCTGTTCAAATAGTCAAGTCATAACAATTTTGAGACATTTTACGAAATTTTTCGACCAAATTTCACCAAATGAACAAACTATAGACTTAAGACCCTAGAGAAGCCAAATATCACATCAGATTTTTCCTCCAATTATCGCTTTCAGAGAAGATTTTTTAAGATTTTTGGACCCCTAGGTCACCTTGACCTAGTTTTAGTAGCCATGGCAACGTCATGAACAAATCTGAATTGCACCCACCCCTATATGCTTCTGAACAAGTATCATTGAAATCTGTCCAGCAGTTTTGAAGGAGAAGTCGAAAACAGGTGTTAACCATGCACACATGCACGCACATACACACTCTGCGCCATGCCAGGTAAGCTAAATATGAATAAATAGTACCTTTTTACCCCTTTTAACTTAAAATTTCAGTATGAAGTTTTATCCTGAAGATGTCACAGTACACTGTTAAAAAGTATGTTTTAATTGTGTTAATGACCAATTCAGACAAAATGTTCCAAATTAATTTAAAACCTTTCTAGAAATTCCATTCTCTACATG
Source organism: Tegillarca granosa (assembly GCA_029721355.1). NCBI lineage: Eukaryota > Metazoa > Mollusca > Bivalvia > Arcoida > Arcidae > Tegillarca > Tegillarca granosa. Next base: position 2,836,752 of record CM056604.1, on the reverse strand, counting down.
AATAATTCCCTATAGCAGCCACATTTTTTGTTACAAGTGAAATACTTTATCTAAAATTAAGAAAGCTGGACAACAATAGAACTCATCAACATACCACGGGATCAATACCTCTTAACGGTTGTGCAGAATGAAATGGATAACAGTTACATAAAATATTCCCTAAAAACTTTGTTATTACGGGAAAATGTCATTTTATTCAATTCCATTGCCAATAGAAACAAGAGGCCCATGGGCCTTAACGCTCACCTGAGGACATGCCCAAAATTGTTTGCAAAGTGCAAAGTGCAATGGACAATATATGAAGTACAGAAACTTTACAAGTTTTCTCAAGTTAAGAACTCCCACAAAACTTAATCAGAAATATATCCACTCACTTTTCATTTACAAGTAGCTAATATGCATGAAGTAACTGAAGTGCAATAAATAATTTCCAAATCATTAACCAATTTCAGTATACTTATGCAGCTATTTCCTTGACCTATAAACATATGACCTTGAACCATATATCAAAATGTCACGTCAATACCTACAATATTCTAATATACATGCCTATACAAAAAGTTAATAGTTGTCAGGATAATTAGCAATTTAAGCCTTCTTTTGCAGCTGTGACCTTGACCTTTAAACATGAACTTGAACTATATATCAACATGATTGTCATGTCAAAACCTACAATATTCTAACATACATGCCTATACAAAAAGTTAATAGTTTTCAAGATAGTTAGCATTTCAAGTCTTCTTATGCAGCTGTGACCTTGATCTTTCAACATATGACCTTGAAACTATATATAAAAATGATTATTGTATCAATATCTACAATATTCTAATATACATGCCTATACAAAAAGTTAATAGTTTTCAAGATAATTAGCAATTTCAGTATACTTATGGAGCTATGTCCTTGACCTTTAAACATATGACCTTGAACCTTATATCAAAATGGCAGTAATGTCAATACCTACAATATTCTAAAATACATGCCTGTATAAAAAGTTAAAAGTTTTCAAGATATAGTGAAATATATTATTTTTAGCAATTTCCCTCTCCAAGTGCCTTGCCATTTTCCCATTCTGAGCCCCATGGCTACCATTTGTGAAACAAGATGACCTAAAAATGTTATAAATGAAACAACTAAAGTATATCTCTTGTACATTCAGAGAAGAAGATTTTGAAAGTTTTTCACTATTTCCCCCCTTATGGGGCCCCAAAGAGGCATAACTCTTCATTTGTGCAAATCTGAAAGGGCTTCACTCGGGCATGATGGTTACCAAGTTTCATTAAATTTGGCCCAGTGGTTTTGGAGGAGAAGATTAAAATGTAAAAAGTTTATGCATGACGCAATGTACACGACGAACGAAGATGGATAGCAATAGCTCAGGTGAGCTAATAATTGTTCTGCACAAATGCTATAAGGTATCACATGGAGCTCTTGGAAATTCCACTGACTTGATCAAAATCAGTCTTGACCAAAATATACTTACGAAATAGCCAATGATCGTAGCAGTACAAACTCCTATTATTGATCCTGTTTTTACAGTTGATGAAGTTGAATTCTGTCTGGTCTGAATCTTAATTCTTGTGTGTTTGTCTGTTAGTAAAGACAAAAGAGTCAGATTTATTTTTAATTATTTAAATATTTGAAGAGTTACTTAATGAAGTGAAAATCTGTTTCAATCAAGATTATTTCTATAGTTGTACAAATTTGCATCTGTGTAGCTACTCCAACTAACTAGAGTCCGAGATTGACGGCAAGCTACTTTTTGTACAATATGCCGTTGTCTGACTCTAACAATTTAAGTTCAAAAATGTTCCAACCAAATTTTGGTCAGAGTCATAGTGGCCAAATTGAATGATAAACAGAAAATTTTGATGGAAATTAACTATATACTTCACAGAATGAGATACAAAGTTAAAAATAACAAAAGGAAACCAATGGCAGTGTCCCCCATATACACTAACTTTTGTATGAAATCAGAGCATTATTTTAAAAATAATAATAAAAAAAAAACACCAAATTTTTTTAAACATAAAAGTTACATAAAAAATTTTATTTACAAAAAGTTAGATGGTACTTCCACTGGTTTTATTTGGGCATTTTTTAATGATGAATCTGTGAAGTATGTTAACTATATTTATAAATGGCTGCTGATCGTTTGAAGAAGGGATGGAAAAGGTTTTATTTAAACAATTACAGACATTCGACGTTTAATTTTGGGTCTTATTTCATTGTATGGACTGTTTAACAAGTAAGTTCTTAATTCCAATCTAAAATTTCTGTTTATCCTTCAGAATTCATCCACTATGACTCAGACCTAGTGCTGAAAATCATGACTCTTAACGGCTTTGCTATATGGATATGTGCCGTTACAGACACAGTTACTGTAAAGGCACATATCCATATAGCAAAGCCTTTAAGAGTCATCAATTTCAGGACTATACTCGGACCAAAATTTGGCAGGAACAAGCTATGCGTATTTGAGCTTTAATTGTAAGCATTAGATGTCAGCATATTGTCAGAAAAGTAGCTTGCTATGGATCTCAGACTCTAATTAGTTGGAGTTCTGTATACAATAATAATAAGTAGTCATATAAAGTCATTAACTGCTTCTTAATAGTCATAGTTCTCTCTTAATCCACATTAAAAATTTACCAGCAAAGAAACCCTACAACAACATCTTCATTATTTTAATATGTAGCCTTTTTCAAACATATGTAAGATAAAATAAGATTTTTTGAAACAAAATTCTGCATTTTGTTACAAATCTAAACAGGTTATTTAAAAAAAATATCTGGTCAGTTTACTTTAGAATTGGTTGAAAATGATTTTATCAGCATTCATTTTTGACTTAAAATAAAATTGTAATCATTTTGTTTATTAGTTGCAACATTGCTTTTAATTTTAAATTTATGTACATGTTTGAAATTAATGCAATGTTGCAACTAACTATACAACATAATTACCGTTATAAGTCAAAAATGGATGGCGATATAATTATTGTCAACCAAATCTCAAGTAATTTGACCAGATATCTTTTTAAATAACTGCTTAGATTTGTATAAAAATATAGAATTTTGTTTTCAAATAAATTTTCTTTTGAGAGTTATTCGCTTGATTTTCAACGGGAAAAGTATCACAAGCATCCATGCTCAGTCTGATACGATATCTTCTAGATGAAAGATTTTCTACTAGGGGTTAAATCACACGCGGGACTGTTACCGTTTAATATTTGTCTCCTCCTTGTCAGTGTTGTCAATCCCCTAGCTAACGGGACTGTCCTGCAAAGCCTGATGCACTTGTCCATTTTTTCGCCGGTTCCAAGATCATGCAGGTCGTACGAAAAATTACCTCCAACAAAGGAAAGTGAATTAAAGGGTGACAACTCATACCAAACACTGACTAGTTATCTCCCTTTGAAGGACTTTTTGGCTCACCTGCGAAACAAATTACGAGTGATTTATACTTAAGATATTCAATTCACTTAAAATTTTCTTTACTTCAATACTTATATTTTATACAAGATGTTAAACAACTTCCGAATACTTTTAAGCCGAAATGTTAATATTAAAAATTCATTTGGATTTCGGGTAATTGAAGACTGGAACAACTTACCATCAGAAACAAGTCAATGCAAACAGCATAAATGCATTCAAAAGTAGACTGAATAACTCTTGGAAGAACCGTCCAAATAAATTCAATCCTGAGTGTTTCAATGATATGTAAACATCCAGAAAAATATTAAAAGCAAAGAAGAAAAAGATTCAAATCCACCCGTACAAGCCCAATAAGGCTTTCTACTGGTGTCGAATATGGTGAGGAATGGTGAGAAAAATTAAACTTTACTTACCCGGCGAAATGGCTACCAGAGACGTGTTCTCGGGTTCCATGCTAGAGCTGACAAATCTGTGTCTTGTTCATAAAAACGTTTAAGCATCATGAACTGGCGAAGCTTTCTTAATTTCAAATATCTTAAAGTTTAATTTACCTTAAACCCAATATGACATTTTTTCGACGTTTCGTACTTTTTTCTTCTTAAACTTGCATACATACTTTGTTCGTTCTGTCCTGTTTCCGATTATAAAACAATGGCGTTACTTTTGTACCCGGATGTCGTTTTCAATGCGGAACGCCGTTTTAACATATATTCAATTATTTATACCTATCTTCAAATAATTGAACCTAGGTACAATTCATTTGAAGATAGGTATAATTCAATTATATCTGGGTACAATTCATTTAAAGAAAGAGATAATCGAATTATACCTAGGTTCAATTCAAATTAGTTATACCTAGGAATATTTAATTATACCTATCTTTAAATGAATGATCATGAATGCTTTGAAATTTCAACTTAGTAAAATTCAATTTAAACCTATTTTCACATCAACTTGAGAGACGTATCAATTATAGCTAGGTACAAATGAATTATACCTAGGTTTAATTCTATTGAAGATAGGTTCAAATGAATTATACCTAGGTACAAATGAATTATTCCCAGAACAATTATTTCTCCTTGGTATAAATATTTGAACCTAGGTATAATTCAATTAAACCTAGGTATAATTCAATTAAACCTATGTATAATTCAATTGCAATGGACTTAGGTGTAAATAATTGAACCTAGGTACAACTATTTGAAGATAGGTATAAATAATTGAATATATGTTAAAATGGCGTTCCATAGTTTTCAGCTCTGGTTTAATCCGTTCTGGAACTTGTTAACTTTGTCTGGTTCTATAATTAATGGATTTAAAATTTAAAATGATCGCCGGATAATTCTGTCTCAAAAATAGATTTGCCTTGTACTTAATCTGAACTATAAGACTATAAACAACAATCTCTTGTCATTATGCATTTACACTACATTTGGGTGAAGCTTACAAAACAAATTTTGCTATAATTTGCACTATAAAGTCTACACAATAAAACTACATTATAATTTGCACAGTATAAAAAATTCTGAGTATAAGAAGTAGTATCAATTACACCGAGACTATGAACCATTGTCCAATATGGATCCATTCTCAATGTCAAAGACTGTTCTATATAGGTTCCAGTTAGGGATAAATGTTCATTATTCGGATTGAGTCAAATATCGGTTATTTTTTCGAAATCAGATTTGTCCATAAAATAAATATCTGGAAAAATAGTGCTACACAATTTCTGAAACGTTGGTATTTATCAACAGACACTAATGAAAGGAATGATTAACGTCGTCAATTTCAGAACAAGTTTAGCAAAGTCTGTTAGTTCTTGGTGTATTTTTGTATCATCCTATTTTGATTTCTAAGCAGTAATCACTCATATCCATTTTTAACTAGCAATATAAATTCCCTAAAAGATGTACACTGGGTATGGATGATAGTGCATTATTTAATTAGCTATTTACATGATTCTATGTCAAAGACAGTAAGCCGGAAAGATTTCCTGGAAATGTTTGCATATATATACAGACATAAACACAGGATTCAAATCCTGCTATTTTCAGATTCTGACGAACTTTATCATATTCTTAACACGGAAATATTTTAAAGTATTCTACATTAAGCTTTATGCCGAATCTTTTCAATGTGGGTCAAGGACACATAGTATCGGGTAAGAGTTAAAATATGTACAGGAAAAACCCACTTTCTTGAAATAATGTTTCAAAGCATCTGATAGACCTTTTTTAAAGAATCCTTGTACAATTTTATCTTATACATTTTACATCCAAATTTTATGTTTTCATTGTTGGTCAAATAGAAGACTTGAAACCGAATTTTTAAACAGGTTTTAGTGGACACGTTTTGGGACTGTGTAACTATGTAAAACGCCAATGGCAAATATGAGAACTTGTTTGTTTTAATAATTATTGCTTCAGACAAGATGGTCATTAAGGCTCTCAACGCTCACCTTAAATGATGAACATCTAACATTATATGGATATATTGCAGTCTTTACAGCATTAACAAATAATTTACTATGAATTGATTGGCTGTTTGATGTTTTGGTTTCATTGGAAGCAAAAAATTTACCAAGTAATTGGCTACTAGTAGCAACTTTTCTCCCACAAGTAACAGGCTACTAGTAGCTTACTTTTCTCCCACAAGTAACTGACTACCGCGGTAGCTAATTTATCTTCTGCAAGTAGCCAACTTCTAGTAGCCAATTACTAGTAGCTAACTTTTCTTCACAAGAAACTGTCTATTAGTAGCTAACTTTTCTTCACAAGTAACTTGCTACTAATAGCCAACTTTTCGCCAACAATTAACTAGCTAATAGTAGCTAACTTTCCTCCTACATCTACAAGTAGCCAACTTTAGTAGCCAATTACTAGAAGCTAACTTTTATCCCGGAAATAAATAACTTACATATCCAGAAACTTGTCTATGTCAATCCTAGATTTATTTGTTAGGCGTTAGTAATCTTCATTAAATACAAAAAGGTTAACACGTTATATGATTTGATTTGGTTTAATGGGGTTTTACGTCCCAGTCAAAAATGTTTCACTTATATCGAGAAGTCACCAGCTATAGGTGAAGTGGCAGAAATCTTGACCTTTGAAGTGCGCTTAGGACAATGTGCAGGGAAAGTTCCTTAGGGTGCCACACCTGTCGTGACACGGTACATCGGTTTTTAAGGTCTCTGAGTACTTGACAAAAGAACTGTCACTTCAAATTTTCAAGTCTTGGTCAGACTTAGGGTTAGAACCCCTACCTCCCACTTACATAGTGAGCAATCTGCTAACTGCGCTACCTTAGTGGTGAATTAACACGTTATGCATCCTTGTATGAGCCACGTAAGCGTCAAATGTACTTTATATTAACATCGGTGCCTCAGAATGATATAGTTTGCTTTGTGAGAGTGAATAAGGGAGTTATTGCTTAAAACCGCATGGTTATTGCAGCTATCAGCGGCAAGCAAATGTTTAGAAATAAAATATTTAATTAATGTAAAACTAAATACAAGATTTTAAATCTAAAGCTTAACAGATAAGAACCAGTAATATCACAGAAAGTTGCTTTGTAAGCCTGAATTGGTTGGTTAAAACGTGACAGTTCTAACATAAAGAGACTTGTTGTATGAATTGCTTGGTAAAAACTTGACAGCTCTAACATAAAGAGGCTTGTTGTATGAATTGGATGGTTAAAACGTGACAGTTCTAACATAAAGAGGCTTGTTGTATGAATTGGATGGTAAAAACTTGACAGCTCTAACATAAAGAGGCTTGTTGAATGAATTGGATGGTTAAAACGTGACAGTTCTAACATAAATAGGGTTGTTGTATGAATTGGATGGTTAAAATGTGACAGTTCTAACATAAAGAGGCTTGTTGTATGAATTGGATGGTTAAAACGTGACAGTTCTAACATAAAGAGGCTTGTTGTATGAATTGGATGGTTAAAACGTGACAGTTCTAACATAAAGAGGATTGTTTTATGAATTAGTTGGTTAAAACGTGACGGCTCTAACATAAAGAGACTTGTTGTATGAGTTGGATTGTTAAAACGTGACAGTTCTAACATAAAGAGGCTTGTTGTATGAATTGGATGGTTAAAGCGTGACGGCTCTAACATAAAGAGGCTTGTTGTATGAATTGGATGGTTAAAACGTGACGGCTCTTACATAAAGAGGCTTGTTGTATGAATTGGATGGTTAAAACGTGACGGCTCTAACATAAAGAAACTTGTTGTATGAATTGGTTGGTTAAAACGTGACGGCTCTAACATAAAGAGGCTTGTTGTATGAATTGGATGGTTAAAACGTGACAGTTCTAACATAAAGAGGCTTGTTGTATGAATTGGATGGTTAAAACGTGACGGATCTAACATAAAGAGGCTTGTTGTATGAATTGGATGGTTAAAACATGACAGTTCTAACATAAAGAGGCTTGCTGATAAATTGGATGGTTAAAGCGTGACGGCTCTAACATAAAGAGGCTTGTTGTATGAATTGGGTGGTTAAAACGTGACAGTTCTAACATAAAGAGGCTTGTTGTATGAATTGGATGGTTAAAACGTGACAGTTCTAACATAAAGAGGCTTGTTGTATGAATTGGATGGTTAAAACGTGACGGCTCTAACATAAAGAGGATTGTTTTATGAATTAGTTGGTTAAAACGTGACGGCTCTAACATAAAGAGACTTGTTGTATGAGTTGGATTGTTAAAACGTGACAGTTCTAACATAAAGAGGCTTGTTGTATGAATTGGATGGTTAAAGCGTGACGGCTCTAACATAAAGAGGCTTGTTGTATGAATTGGACGGTTAAAACGTGACAGTTCTAACATAAAGAGGCTTGTTGTATGAATTGGATGGTTAAAACGTGAAAGTTCTAACATAAAGAGGATTGTTTTATGAATTAGTTGGTTAAAACGTGACGGCTCTAACATAAAGAGACTTGTTGTATGAGTTGGATTGTTAAAACGTGACAGTTCTAACATAAAGAGGCTTGTTGTATGAATTGGATGGTTAAAGCGTGACGGCTCTAACATAAAGAGGCTTGTTGTATGAATTGGACGGTTAAAACGTGACGGCTCTTACATAAAGAGGCTTGTTGTATGAATTGGATGGTTAAAACGTGACAGTTCTAACATAAAGAGGCTTGTTGTATGAATTGGATGGTTAAAGCGTGACGGCTCTAACATAAAGAGGCTTGTTGTATGAATTGGATGGTTAAAACGTGACGGCTCTTACATAAAGAGGCTTGTTGTATGAATTGGATGGTTAAAACGTGACGGCTCTAACATAAAGAGGCTTGTTGTATGAATTGGACGGTTAAAACGTGACAGTTCTAACATAAAGAGGCTTGTTGTATGAATTGGATGGTTAAAACGTGAAAGTTCTAACATAAAGAGGATTGTTTTATGAATTAGTTGGTTAAAACGTGACGGCTCTAACATAAAGAGACTTGTTGTATGAGTTGGATTGTTAAAACGTGACAGTTCTAACATAAAGAGGCTTGTTGTATGAATTGGATGGTTAAAGCGTGACGGCTCTAACATAAAGAGGCTTGTTGTATGAATTGGACGGTTAAAACGTGACGGCTCTTACATAAAGAGGCTTGTTGTATGAATTGGATGGTTAAAACGTGACAGTTCTAACATAAAGAGGCTTGTTGTATGAATTGGATGGTTAAAGCGTGACGGCTCTAACATAAAGAGGCTTGTTGTATGAATTGGATGGTTAAAACGTGACGGCTCTTACATAAAGAGGCTTGTTGTATGAATTGGATGGTTAAAACGTGACGGCTCTAACATAAAGAGGCTTGTTGTAAGAATTGGGTGGTTAAAACGTGACAGCTCTAACATAAAGAGGCTTGTTGTATGAATTGTATGGTTAAAACGTGACGGCTCTAACATAAAGAGGCTTGTTGTATGAATTGCTTGGTTAAAACGTGACAGCTCTAACATAAAGAGGCTTGTTGTATGAATCGGATGGTTAAAACGTGACGGCTCTAACATAAAGAGGCTTGTTGTATGAATTGGATAGTTAAAACGTGACAGTTCTAACAAAAAGAGGCTTGCTGATAAATTGGATGGTTAAAACGTGACGGCTCTTACATAAAGAGGCTTGTTGTATGAATTGGATGGTTAAAACGTGACGGCTCTAACATAAAGAGGCTTGCTGATGAATTGGATGGTTAAAACGTGACGGCTCTAACATAAAGAGGCTTGTTGTATGAATTGGATGGTTAAAACGTGACAGTTCTAACATAAAGAGGCTTGTTGTATGAATTGGTTGGTTAATACGTGACGGCTCTAACATAAAGAGGCTTGTTGTATGAATTGGACGGTTAAAACGTGACAGTTCTAACATAAAGAGGCTTGTTGTATGAATTGGATGGTTAAAACGTGAAAGTTCTAACATTAAGAGGATTGTTTTATGAATTAGTTGGTTAAAACGTGACGGCTCTAACATAAAGAGACTTGTTGTATGAGTTGGATTGTTAAAACGTGACAGTTCTAACATAAAGAGGCTTGTTGTATGAATTGGATGGTTAAAGCGTGACGGCTCTAACATAAAGAGGCTTGTTGTATGAATTGGACGGTTAAAACGTGACGGCTCTTACATAAAGAGGCTTGTTGTATGAATTGGATGGTTAAAACGTGACAGTTCTAACATAAAGAGGCTTGTTGTATGAATTGGATGGTTAAAGCGTGACGGCTCTAACATAAAGAGGCTTGTTGTATGAATTGGATGGTTAAAACGTGACGGCTCTTACATAAAGAGGCTTGTTGTATGAATTGGATGGTTAAAACGTGACGGCTCTAACATAAAGAGGCTTGTTGTAAGAATTGGGTGGTTAAAAGTGACAGCTCTAACATAAAGAGGCTTGTTGTATGAATTGTATGGTTAAAACGTGACGGCTCTAACATAAAGAGGCTTGTTGTATGAATTGCTTGGTTAAAACGTGACAGCTCTAACATAAAGAGGCTTGTTGTATGAATCGGATGGTTAAAACGTGACGGCTCTAACATAAAGAGGCTTGTTGTATGAATTGGATGGTTAAAACGTGACAGTTCTAACATAAAGAGGCTTGCTGATAAATTGGATGGTTAAAACGTGACGGCTCTTACATAAAGAGGCTTGTTGTATGAATTGGATGGTTAAAACGTGACGGCTCTAACATAAAGAGGCTTGCTGATGAATTGGATGGTTAAAACGTGACGGCTCTAACATAAAGAGGCTTGTTGTATGAATTGGATGGTTAAAACGTGACAGTTCTAACATAAAGAGGCTTGTTGTATGAATTGGTTGGTTAATACGTGACAGCTCTAACATAAAGAGGCTTGTTGTATGAATCGGATGGTTAAAACGTGACGGCTCTAACATAAAGAGGCTTGTTGTATGAATTGGATGGTTAAAACGTGACGGATCTAACATAAATAGGCTTGCTGATGAATTGGATGGTTAAAACGTGACGGCTCTAACATAAAGAGGCTTGTTTTATGAATTGGATGGTTAAAACGTGACGGATCTAACATAAAAAGGCTTGTTGTATGAATTGGTTGGTTAAAACGTGACGGCTCTAACATAAAGAGGCTTGTGGTTTTGTTTTAATACCGACGATGATTATCGTTTTATCAGAATACAAAACCAGAAGAACAAATTGACAGCAGATAGTTCGCCTGTATGGAGATTTTTGGACATTTTTTAAAAATAAAGTAACATTTACAAGTTCGTTAACAATCAGTGAACCATAATCATTGCTTCCCATTTACTGTTCCAAGGTGTATCAGAAAAGATTTTGGACACGCATTTTTATTATAATTTTTTTTCCGTACAAACGGACGCAAAGTTTGAAAAGCTAGAGACGTTTGAAGCTTCCTCAGGAAAACATTTTTAGGTTCATTGGAGATTTTAAAGAAGTCGACAGAACGAGGCAATATTTCCAAACAACCCTTAAAAGAGGCTAATTAGCGATAGTTTTAGTCCATCTTATATTTTTCAGAGCTTTTCATAATTAAATAATTTCTTTCGCCGTTTTACATATTTCTAAGTAACAGATGTCCGGATGTTCTACTGACAATGATCGTTATTATATGTACATTGGATTTCATACTTGTCCAATTATTAAAATATACACAAACAGTAATATGCTGTTCTTCTCACAGGATTATTTTTTACTCTTATATAATAATTCTACTGCGGGTAAAATAAAATAAAATACGGTGTATTTACTGTTACCCTGTTCTCCTCATGCTTAATTTTTCGCCTTTTTTTTAAATAATGTGTTCGGTATATTTTATTCTTCTGACACTGCTTGGCCTTGGCACTGTTTGCCCTTAACAGTGCATGGTCTTTACACCGCTTGGTCTTGACACTGCTTGACCTTGAAACTGCTCGGTCTTCGCACTACTAGCCCTTAATAGTACTTGGCATTGACACTGCTTGGTCTTGACACTACTGAGTCTTGACACTGCTTGACCTTGAAACTGCTTGGTCTTCACACTACTAGCCCTTAATGGTACTTGGCCTTGACACTGCTTAATCTTGATACTACTGAGTCTTGACCATCCTTTGCCTTGACACTGCTTGCCCTTAACAGCACTTGACTTATTATTTTAGTGGGTTTTTGAAAAATTGAGATGTATAACTGATCTATGGACCATTTCTACAGTGATATTGGTCATTGGTTTTAAAGGTCATAAAATCTGTCATCCATTTGTGAAGCTGTGGAAATTTTTTTACTAATTTGTTTATGACAATGAGCAGAAGGTCGTTTTTGTTATCATTTCTATTCCTAACAGTGATATAAAACACTGGCTTTTTGCTCTATGTTCTGTCATCTTCATTAAAATTTAAAGTGTTTGAAAAAAAATTAATTAAAAGTGCTCATGATGCTCACCTGAAAATAATTTGCACCTAGCTTGATTTTGGCATAATGTACCCTGTACATAATTATATTTTTTCTAAATTTTGACCTCAATATTGATCACTTTCATTTTCTAGATGTTAGATGCTTGGTGGCATCTAAAATTAAATGTCTAAATCTCATTGAAATTTCTGCACATTTCCAAATGAAACAAAAAATCCGTCTAAATTCCCGTGTGACAAGCGTCATTGATAAAAAAAAAAAAACCCTTGACAGACATCAAACTGACAACAAATAGCTCAATGGGCCTGATAGATTACAATTTCTCTATTTGACCTAATGACCTCATTTTATCTAGCATGACACAAAGACTTGAACTAGCTATTGTGATCAGGATAATCTTAGGCAAGTTTTAAAAAGATATGTTAAAGTTGTTTCTTTGGTTTGAAATGGTGTCTTTTTAACTTACATGACAAATACATGATCTTACCCTGGTGGTTGGCATACATGATCTTACCCTGGAGGTTGGCATACATGATCTTACCCTGGAGGTTGGCATACATGATCTTACCCTGGAGGTTGGCATGCATGATCTTACCCTGGAGGTTGGATGTAATGTTGTTTAAATAGCAGAAACATTCTTTCAGTTACTTGAAGAAGAGTGTAAGTTATTAATCTCTAAGGAGGACCCCAAGAATAAGTATGTGTATGCCTGAGATGTGTGAGTGTGCATTATGGTCTGTCTTGTACTAGCATGCACCCAGGGCTCAGATAGTCAGAGCAAGCATACTGTTTCCCCAGTCACATTATCCTGACACTGGGGCAACCAGCTCATACTTGTCCTCCAAATGCCAAGTGCAGTAAAGGAAGCAGTATCTCAAAGTTTAAAGTCTAATGACCTGACAGGGGTTAGATTCAATGATCTCTCATAAGATATATATCTTTTTCTCAAGAGTATTATTCTATACAAATTTGAAGCAAATGTAACTGAAATTGTATTGTTACAGAAAACGTTTTTAAGATTTGACCAAGTGACCTACTAAAATAAATTATATACATGTTTAAACTTGATCAGCTTGGTCACTTGGCTCTTATGAAAGTCACTGCATCATATGATTTGTGAGTCTATGTTTAAACTACTGCTTATGGAATGGTCACTGCATCAAAATATTTTCAAGTCTATGTTCAAAACTGTAAGGCCAAGTCAAAAGGATGCATCTCCCACTTAAGGAATGGTCATTACATCAAATGATTTGGAAGTCTATTATAAAACTACAAGGCCAAGTTTAAAGGATTCATCTCCCACTTATGAAAGTCACTGCATTAAATGATTTGTGAGTCTATGTTTAAACTACAAGACCAAGCTTTCCATAAAAAAGCAACCCTGTTATAAAAAGATTAAAATAAATACAAATTTTATTTAATTGATTTATTTATAAAGGAAATTCAATAACACACTTTTTTTTTTAAATTTCTTATCCAATTCTTCTTTAAATACCAAAGTCATTAAATTTGATATTTCCATTTTCTTTGTCTTTTCCAATAGGTAAATCAGATGTTTCATTAGTTACCATTAGTTATCTGTTTTTTTCGTCTTTGTCAGCAATCCACAAGACCAAGCCTGATAAATAAACATCATTGACTGCAGTAGCATAAAATAAATAAAACTACAAACACTACTGGGACACATCCTAGTGACAGTTTGCTTGCCTAAGTTCAGTTGTTTTCCTCTGAACTCTGGTGTCAGTCACTATGCAAGAACTGACCACCTTAATATAAGTAAAAAAATTGACTAGGATACACATCAACATTACGCTTTACTCAACACTCCATGTTCCGTAAATCCCCACATATAAGACAGTTTATTTTACCTTAAAATTTATTTTTGAGAGGGGGGGGGGGGTCGTCTTTTTGACGGTGCACAACTGAAGGGTTGAAATTCTTGAGAAAATGTCATGACTGCCATCTTTGTTTTTGTGTATTGCAGTTTCACAATGGTTGATATATTTTACAGATTTATAACCGTACAAGAAACACAAATTATGTGCTTTGAAATTTTGTAATATTGTATTTTTATTGATCTTGTAATAAAATAAATTTATAATAAATATAATTAAAATAAGAAATAAAAAGAAAACACCAAGGTATGGTAAGTACAGTAATCAAGATACTAATAAATAAAATTAATTTTTTGTCCCAAATTTAAGATTTTTTCATATCTTTTTCAAAATTTATGGTAAAGGTAGCCATCTTGAATTGAGATGGACATGCTGAATATACTTTTTTTATCTTCAACAGACAAGGTTTTCCATAGCAAATCTGTTTTATATTGGTCCAGTAAATCAAAGTTTATGCACACATATACAAACAAGGCCATGCTATATAAAGCTTAAGTTTAGCCAGCTGAACTTTAAAACAAAATCAGAATTACTGACCAAAAACTACATAAATGATAACAACACAGACTGTAAAACTGTTACAATAAGGCACAAAATGTAATTCATTATTTAAACTCAAGGTCACATCAAATCAATTTTTAGTTCTACAGATTTTTTTGGGGGAAAAATAGACGCCAGCAAGCGATTAAAAATTGATTGTATTTTTTAATCAAAACACATTTTTCTTCAGGTGAACAAAATTTGAACCTGGCAAGTGAGTATAAAAAATGCACAAAAAGATAATCATTGCAGGAAAAGGCATAAAAAATTCAAAATAACTGATAAAAGCAAAGAATATGCTGTTCTAGCAAACTACCATCCAAAATAGCAAATAACAAATCAACCAAGAACTGTTTAATAGTAAAACACTGGACAAATGTTGCCCTGATACTGTTTAATTTACACTAAATATAGCCCAAGATTTTGCAGAAAATGGATGCGGGATTTAACCAGAATTTTAGACAGGCGGAAAACAATTTGAAAATGAAATCAATTTTATTTTTACTTCTAAATGTTAGAGGTGAGCAGGTCTGACGAACTACAAATTAATTTGTCATGGCCCATGATATATCACAATCAGATTGAAGATTAGGGTTGACAAATTCCAAATTTCATTTGACTTTGACAAAATATGTCTTCTACTAGAATAAACTCACAATCCAGACAGCTGCCAATGCAGTACATACACCCAACGCTGATCCTGTTTTTGTCTGTGATGTTGATTCATTTTTTGTCTGCATTGTCAGGATGTTAATTTTGTGTTTACCTGTTAAAATGACAAATAAAGAATAAAGGCATTACTATTTAAGCTCTTCTATTCTTATTGAGAATACATTGTAACACCAAAATCAATTAAGGAGATCTAGTTAACCTGAAAGAAAAAGTTTTGTTGTCTTTTATATTTTACAAAGAAGACCATTATTAAACTTCTTTCTTATATGGGCAAATGGGAGATGTTGGTAACTAAAAGAGGTCAATTTTAATGTCATCATTGACTTTCATGCATTTTTGCATTTTTGCATTTTTAAGTGCAGAATTTGGTTTCCACCACATTTATAAGTTACAGTTATTGTAGATACCATTAATTATAAATTTCTGTTGCTTATTTAAAACATTTTTGTAATCCACATTGTACACATACATTGAATATATATATATATATATATATATATATATATATATATATATATATATATATATCCTCCTGTTGCCAATATGTGTGGTACTAACAGTTTGTTGCTAAATTTAATGTTAAATTGTAAGTAAATAGTAAAATAAGTCAATCCTGTTTTACATTTCTTGCACTTAGCTTTAAAATGAAGAAAAATTTGGTTGTTTTCATTGGAATATACCAGAAAACCTCCTTTGTAAACAAAACCCTCTCGGCAGACGTCATTTTGAAAAAAAAAACGTGACCAAATTTGTGGGAAGTCTCTTGGATCACGAGATTTCTCCTTGGAAGGGTATACAAAAATTATTGTTTCAAAACATTATATTTTCAAGTCTAGTTGAGATTTACAATGCAAATTTTGGGATTATTATTGATTACAAAATTATAACAAGGATTAAAAACGATTAGGCATTTCCAGTTTGACATGCTGAATTCACCTCATTTTACATCATATTATATTGTGCAAAATGCATGAATTTTACTAAATATAGCATAAGAGACACACCATTTTGATAACAATCAAAACTAGTATTACTTGGCGCAAAAGTTTCAGTTGATCGGGTAAATTTGCCAGACCCTCTTCTTTTAGACGACATAGGTTAGATTGTTATTTTACTTGTGATTAAAGATATAGTGAAATCTGTCAAAAATTAAAACTTTTGATATTTTTATACTTTCTTACCAGTTTACGACATATTTAAAAATTTTCTATCTAAGTATGGAAAATTTTACCCTTTGGGCGCCTACTTGACTATGAGTGTGTGCATTGATGTACTTCCTATAAATAATATCTGGTGTGAACTATCTACCACGAATTTGACCCTACCACGAATTTAGGCGTCTTGAGGATATACCAGTATATGTGCCTTTATGTGATATACAGAAATATATCACACTGCAGCACAAACATGGTTAATGTGAATATTGGTTTATATTGCAGTGTCAACATAAGGCAATCTTTGTTTCTGAAGCTGTTCATAATGATCAAGGTAATTGCCAGACATTTCTGTTACACATTTTCCAAGAAGACAATGCACCAATACATGTCATAGCAAAGTCTAACCATTTCAAAACTTCCATGGCAGACACATAGAATGTATTTTATTATTTTTGAAAATATCTGAATAAAATTTTAAACTACTGTAATATATTGCACTACCATTTTCTTCCAAATACCCATCCCTAGCCAAGATAATAAATGACAATAACAAAAACATGTTGTGAGAGAAAAATGGTCTCGACTTTCATTGCATTTCGAGATTATACAGGATAAATATACACCATATATAAATGTCTGCCATTTGGCCTAATTCTGATTTACTCTGAAACCCCCTTCCTTCTTTGAAGCATAAATGCAAAAAATATTTCCAGATAAACTAATTAAGAAAACTGGAATTGAAGGGTTTTGGTATGGACAACACTGGATTTCCATAATATGGATTTTTAATTCCAGTAGTTTTTAGTCTGGATTCTTATAAATTCTTTAAACTTATGTCAGTATTTTCCATTGATTTCAAGCAAAATTTAAGAATATTGAAAAAAAAATATCCGAGTTAAAAATATCTTGGTTAAAATGAAACGGCCCATTTTGTGTACCCATTTATGACCAACTCTTTTGCCTGTAGAACTGTTACCATGGTTACCGTTTAGTATGCCTGTTTGTCCCCTTCTTGTCAGGGTTGTCAAGCCCCTAGATAATGGAATTCTGATGCATTTGTCCATATTTTCAGCTCTGTATATCGTAAAATTCTTGACTGTTGGAAGACCAAGGTCGGACGAACAAATTTACCTCCAGCAGAGAAGAGACGTATAATGGACGATAACTCTAATTTAACGAAGGTACTCGCGACCATGGTGCAATTAGTTCCCGGTTCGGCCAATTTTTTTCGTAGATTTACTGGACTATTTAAAATGACACAGGAACAGGAACTTTATCTTTTTCTTTTTCTCTTTCTATCTTAAAATGAAATATATCAGGTTATATAAATATAAGGCCGAGATTACTCTGCCGTCGAATAAATTTTAATATTTGGATATTGTCGTTTCGAAGAATCTGGAGCCACCAATATTCCGGTATCATACAAAAAGTATAAATAAATAAATAAATAAATAAATAAATAAATAAATAAATAAATAAATAAATAAATAAATAAATCAATGTACGTTCGTTCACACTCATACTAAAGACAAAATGCGGTTTTCGAAGCCTTATGGAATTCAAGTATTATAATTATTCAACCTCTCTCTTTCTTTCTCTTAAAAACTTGTGCATTTCAAAATATATGCGTCCAACTTTTCTTTCATAATTAAAAAGTAAAGGTTAAAATAGAACTATGATGAAATCAGAATTTTTTGGATAAACAGTTTAACAGCATGTTATTCAGGCTTAAGCCGATTAAAAAATGAAAATAGAAATTGAAAATGGATAACGGGTTTAATTTCCAATTTTATATTAGGTAGATAGATAACAACAACAACAACAACAACAACAACAACAACAACAATAATAATAATAATAATAATAATAATAATAATAATAATAATAATGATAACTTAAATAATAATAAATAGCGTCACATACATTTGTTTTTCATTTTTATCTTAAAATCATCCTGAATATAGATTAAAAAAATAAATATTGAATTTTTCTCATAATATATTGTCATGTGCAAAATTTTGATATTTCTTTTTCTAAAAATTCAAAAATTTGCACATGACAATATATATACTATATTTTCATTTAAATTAACATGGAAAATGAGTTCAATTTTTTATCTTCTATTCCTTTATTCAAAATTTGAAAAAAAATCGTTGGACCCGCATTTAGTTTGTGCATTTTACCATGGGATCACAGGCCGGGTCATTTACAAATAGTCTTTCATGGGCACGTATAGGGCATGTTGGTAAAACTGAAATATCAATGTGTGTTTTTGTTCCATCGACATTTTTAATTTGCTACAATGACTCTGATCATTTATTTAAATATAATCATTAGGTTTACGCAATTTAACCCCTTAAGCCTCAACTACGCATTTCTACGCATTTTTTGGCCCTTGTCTAAAATATCAAAGGATAGTTTTCGTTTGCCCGTTATTTCGTTAATACTCATCAGATATTGAAAAAAATGGTATCACATGAAAATATTTTTTCAGCACTTTAATTTTTGTCATCAAAATTTGTTTGTAGAAAGCTCTAATTATATGAATTTTTTACTTTAAAGTTTGTAAAAAAGTAATGACGTCAGAACAAAATGAAAAACCTGTCACGTGATCGCAAAATCTTAATCGACTTTAATAACCTCATGGATCATTTTAAAAACAATAAAAAGGGCACATGTCTATAAATTAGACGAAACAAAAATTCTAAAACTATAAATATATGGATGGTAATCCAAAATTTTGTGCATTTGCAAGTATTAAACAGCGATATTTAAATACCTACTGCTTGAAACCAAAAACGCCATGTGACGTTTTATAAATTATAACTAGACCACACTAGTAATCAAACTCTAGAAAATAAAATTATTATAATATCTCCGATTTTTAACTGATAAATGTTTAGTTTTTATTTTATTTTATTTTATTTTATTTATTTATTTATTTATTTATTTATTTATTTATTTATTTATTTTTATTGTTTACTTAGACAGATGACATGTTTAATTATTTTAAAATCCTCGTAGAATGCAGGGTAAATCCCGAAAAAAACAAAACGACATCACAACTAAAATTTATGAGATTGAGTGAAGCTGTTATGCTAGAAATAAATATTTATTTATTTATTTCATTCCATTTGTAGCATGCATTTTCAGAAAATCAATTTCCCGGAAGTAGAGCATACACAAAAACGTATCTGCTACATCAACATATTGGGTCATTTAGGCTCCTCTTGTTATAATGTATAGATTTTTCATCCGATTTCCTAAACTGAGAGTTACAGGTGCATGTGTGTGGCTTTACTAGATACAGATTCCGGCAGTCACAGTTTGAGTTTTCAAAATTAACAATGGAGACGATAATAAAATTCAAGATTTCAAACATACATAAAAAATTATGGTGGATTGAACGGAAAGAATTTTTCGGAGAATTCTACGAACTATTTAATCAAAATCACTACCTTTTATCATAACGCATTTGTCCTTGAGTTGTACTTGCTTTTTTCTTTATATGTACATGGTTGACCAATCTGTAGGCCGTATATAGTAAGATGGTCCAGCTTGCTTGGAGTGTCGTGTATTTAGTCATTTCTAACAGAATAAAGTCATTTTTGGTTTTTATATTATAGGTTAGGTAAAACTCATTAAAATTTTAGCCCCCCCCCCCTGATTGCAGAATTAATTTCATCATGTAGCCAGAATTTTCTCTAAGTTTTCCTGGAAGTTACCAACCTTAACCTGGCGAGCTAGTTGTTGATTTAAATCCCGACATTATGATTGGAATAGCTCAGTTGCCAAAATGTTATTAAACTGGTGAAATAATAATTTCTGAAGTTTGTTTTAAAGAGAGAGAGAGAGAGAGAGAGAGAGAGAGAGAGAGAGAGAGAGAGAGAGAGAGAGAGAGAGAGAGACTTTAGCATGATAACAAGGTACAACAGTGTCTTAAACAGGAAAATGATAGCTACATGTAGGTACATGGTCAACAAATTAAGTAAACATTTCGAATAAAATTTGAAAGAAATTAATTAGAAAACGTTATTTGTCATAAATAATGATTTTACTTAAAAAATGGATAAGAGGTCAACATTCTTTGAATTTCCAGGTCATTTATAATCATCATCATCATCATCATCATCAATATTGGTGAATTCAAGGTGGTTGCGGATGCAACCCATACCCTTTGTAAAATTTAAGAGAGCCTTGGAAGAAAAAACCAAAAACTAAAAGAAATATTAATAATTTGTTTTTTTACCGGAGGATTTGCCCCTGACCCCACCCAAACCCTGACAAAGGTTTTGCCCTGCACTCGCATATTTTTTGCAATAGCTGGCAATCAATCACAATTTCCGAGAAAGTCGGGCTTGACTGAATTGGTTAATCAGATTTGTCCGTTTCTTGTTCGAATGAATACAGCTAAATTCATCATTACAGTATAAGATTCTCTACTGCTTCCCCAAATAATGACGAACATACTGATATATTTAGGTGCATGTACGAGTTGTTACAATCTTCTCCATCCGTCGCCATATCATTATCACTACTGTCCATTTTGTCAGATACGTCTAATACTGTCGTGGCATCACACATAGGTAACTCAAAACTGCGGATTTCCAGCTGCTATAACTTTTTTTATTCTGTTACCAATTTTAATGCGGTTTTCGATATAATTATATTTATAAATTGTTTATAAAACATATATGCTAAAATATATTTGGTTACAGGTTTTTGATAAATTCTTTAATTTTTTCTAATGCAGAACTCTCTGAAATACTATTTTGTGATAAAGATGGATCTGTACATGTACAGTTGTTTATATAATAATTTACTCGAGGAAACATGTATAATGTAAACTGTTTATTCTTCTCATTATTATTATTATTATGCAAAGAAGAAATGCCAGTTCTTCCATTTCTGTCAACTGTTTGTTTAGTTTATATCTAAAGGGAGGTTTAGGACAAACCATTTTACTATATAGGAACGTTGCCCGCTTGATGAACATAAAAAATCTAAACATTACTGCCCTTGTCACGGAAACACAATTAAAATGTACTACACAACCCTTATACGAGATATTTAGCATTTATCCTCTTAAAATAAAAAATAGCCATTACAATCTCATAATTATAAACTTGAAAAATATTGGGTTATATAGTTTTCATGTAAAGGATAAAATTGTGAATAGCCAAGCTAATGTTTATCTACTTTATTCAAATACTGTATACCTATGGAGGTTCATAAGGTCCGTTATAAAATGTGTGAGGATCATGACAAATAAAATCTTGGAAGAAAATAATAATAGCTAGAAATGTAACAGAAAGAAGCGATATCGTAGAAATTGCATTGATGTTAGAAAAATTACCAATTTATTATGTGGTTCATGCACATCGTGGAGGATAGGGACATATTATAATAATGGTTGGGATTTGAAAAGTTTTTAAGATTATCTAAGGAGTGGGACACACCCTTTTATGTGTTCCACTTGGTCCCCAGGAGACTGGATGACCGAATAGTCTAAAGCGCATGTTTACGGATTACAATGCCTCTTGCCGCCTCCCTCCACATCCAGTGTGAAAAGGTTAGTTCGTTTGCTGATGATGGGAAGTTTTATCTTGGCACTCTGCTTTTCCCCATCATCTTAGAAATAACTGCTTCAATACAAAGGAAAACTCTTGACAGGGGCACAGACACAATTACTCCACTCCACTCTTTTTAATTTGGTCGCCAATATTTGTAAATATTTATTTACTTCAGGCGAGTGCAATTCATCAGACCAAAAAATAATAAATAATAATAATAATAAATAAAAAACAGTAGACAGATGTATGGTACTGAGAAAGTATTATACACTAAAGGTAAAAAGCAAAAAAATTCTTTATCTTTTGACTCTTCATTATAACATCCAAACGGCCATACACAGAACGTTATTTGTGTGTCAAGAATCAATCTCTACATAATTCTTATATGATGACAAATCATTGTCCTGAATAACTAAGTAAAATTTGACATAGTCCTTGAATAGTGCTGAAATATATAACAATTTAGGTTTAGATTGAATGCAATTATTATTATTATTATAAAAAAAATAAATAAATAAAAGTCTTCGCACGATTCTTATTTTAATATCTTAAATTAGAATTTACAATGGTAATCTTTCTATATTAGAGCATGTATATACCACTGTCTTATTTTAGCTAAAACTTGAAAAATGCTAAAATAATTTACATTAAAAGTTTAAATTGCATCAAATAATTTCTTGTTTATCCTTACTCTGTAAAATCTTAATATTTATATACATACATTTAGTTTAATAATGGGCCCAGAAACAATATTTTGTTGATTTTTTCTCAAATTTTGCCAGATAATGGATATTCTGTTCCCATGGTAACCAATATCTGAACTTATTTGTTGGAAACAAAAAGTTAAAATCATATGCTTTGATAATATATATGGGTTGGTATTGGCCAAAATTACTAGAAAAGCCAGGGAAAAATGTAAACACCTTCTGTAATGTCAGTCTCAAAATCCTTAGATTTTTTTTATTGTAAAATAAGTGTGCACCTGGATTTTGATTAATACAGAACTTGAGTATTGATGAAAAATTATACAATAATAGTTGAGTTTGATCTCAAATTATTCCTTTTTTCAATAGCTGGATGCATGCTTTCAGTTAAACATGGGCCCAGGAACAGTATTCTTTATGATTTTTTCTTAATTTTTGCTTTAAATTGAAATTCTGTTGCCATAGTAACCAATATCTGACCTTTTCTGTGAAGAAACATAAAGTTCAATTTCTTATCTGTCAGAATATATATGGTTTCCTTGGTGTAATTTGAAGGAGAGATGTTAAAAATCAGCCTTGAATACATGCTATTTTTCATTTTTTAAACATAGAATTTAGAGATTTTGATGACGGTTTTAATTGTAAGAGTATATGTATACCTGGAATTCGATTTATTGCAGAACTTCATTATTGATGAAAATTTATACATTAAAGGTTGAATTTCATCAAATAATCCTTTTTTATCCATTCTTAAGTATTTTCAAATAGTTGGATGCATGTATTAAGTTAAACATGGGTCCAGGAACAGGTTCTTAGGATTATTTATTAATTTTTTCATTGAAATTGAAATTCTGTTGCCATGGTTACCAATATCTGAACTTTTATGTTGGAAACAAAAAGTTCAAGTCATATACTGTGATAATATATAGGGGTTGGTATAAGGCAAAATAATGGGAAAAGTCAGAAAAAAAAGCTTTGAAAATCACAGTTATTTTCTCATGATTTCAACTAAAATCCTGAGGCTTAAGGGGTTAAATAAAAAATAAAAAAAATTCTACACATGCAATATTCGATAGTTCGTTGACTTGGTTTTTAATATAGACCCTGACAAAGTGTTTATTGCATATATGCATGTCTGTGGTATATAACGCGACAATCTTTGTATGCAGCTGTATGCAGCTTACTCTTGTGCTAAAAAATCATAGCAAATTGATTTAACAAGTACCAATGACAAAAAAAAAAAAAAAAAAAAAAAAAAAAAAAAAAAAAAAAAAAAAAAAAAAAAAAAAAAAAAAAAGTTTTATTTCGCAAGACAATACGAGATATACATCAATCAAATGCTAATACCGAATCTCTTGTTCGTCTTCTATGGTTGATAACAGATTAATATTTTCTTACAACAAATTCAATTATACTTTAATCCACCGTGTGAATATTTTCACTTTTGTCATTTTCACTTAAAAGGCGATCGTATATACATTAGTAAACATTACATGTATATGTAAAGAGTTCTTTGATAAAATTTCTGCATATCTTCAGAGGCATTGGACCTGTATCAGTAAAAAAGTTGTATCAGCAATATGGTAAGTAATGTGTTCATTGTAATTTATTTATTTATTATTTATTTATTTTTATGTATGTATGTATGTATCTTTTATTTATTTATAATTTTTTTTATTTATTCATTTATTTATATTTATTTATTCATTTATCTATCTATCTATTTTTGATTTATAATTATTTATTTATTTATAATTATTTTTATACTAGTATCTGTTTATTTATTTATTTTTATTTATTTATCACTGCTTGGATATCTTATTTTTATCATTCTATTCAACGTAAGAAATATTTTTCCCTCGTTTTTAAAATATAAATTGTGGTAAATATAAATCATGGAATATCACGATTTTTAAGCAATAAACAAGAATATTTGGAAATACATTTCTTCCATGTCTGCTCATGTGAGATAGGGTTTTTTTCCTATGTGAGAATATAAGAATCCATTATGAGTATCCATGTAGGATAGGGAAATCTCACCCGAGGGGTCGAATATTTTAGTCAGAGACGAGGCTTGCCGAGTCTCTGACATAAATATTCAACCCCGAGGGTAAGATTTCCCTATCCTACATGGATAAACTCATAATGGATTCTTTTTCTTCCATTTTAATGTCAATTTTTGGCTTCAAATATGATTTACATATCCATGGGCGCCATGTTTGAAAAATCTAACTCTGTTATTCAACATTTTATATAAAAATAAATATGACCATCGGATAGACTATACTTAATTTTGGTTTATACAAGTGGTATAAACTTGAAGAAATAGTTATTTATTATAAAATCTGAGTATTAAAATTTGAAACGCATTTAAAATTTCTAAATTTTTGAGGTCCGGCTATCAATCAATCAATAACTTTATTGGAATACCGTATATACATGTAATAATACCATTAAGTATATCATGTAAACAGTGTTTTCCAGAATATTTACATATATACACACACGTACCCACTCAACAATATAAAACTGTTTCACACGTTTAATATAAAAATAATGTTATTGCTTTATGTTCTCTAGTCTGAATCCCCTGCGAGACATGGAGGCTGATAAAAATAAACTAATATCATACAATTCATGATATGATTTTGGATCTAGTAGGTTTGCCACTAGTTTGCAATTGTTGTCTAATGACAAAGTACATGTATTATTGATATATTTTTGTCTCAAATCTTGGTAGGGTGGACATTAAAAAATAAAATGAAATTCATTTTCAACCTTGTCTTTACAAAAATTGCAAAATCTATTATGTTTTTCGATCTTTTTGTATCTACCAATTTCTATCATCAATGAATGACAACTGAGTCTAAATTTTGTTATTACTGATCTTTGTATTTTTGGGATAGATTTTGAAAGGTAATATGCTAAGCCATATGGATTAGGATTTTTTTCATAAATATAACTATATATTAATAATTTCCCATTTCAAGTTTCCTTAATATGTTTAAAAGTTACATCAATTTTCTCTATATAATGCTCCTTTAATTTGTTTCTAAACGAATGCTTGTCAATATGATTAAAGCCATTAATCTTAAAAGTTTTACAAATCTCCATCATATAACCATACCAAGACTTGTGACCAGACTGATACAGTTCCTTATCAGCAGCAAAAATTTTACTTAAAAATCTTTCTTGAGGTAACTGTTGTAGTCTTTCATTTTCCCGCAAGATGACGTCATTTACTCAAAAGATGACATCATGTGATTGTCACGTAACTGTGACGTCAAACCCATGTGAGATTATAAGAATCCATTATGAGTATCCATATATGTAGGATAGGGAAATCTCACCGAGGGGTTGAATATTTCAGTCAGAGACGAGGCTTGCCAGTCTCTGACATAAATATTCAACCCCGAGGGTGAGATTTCCCTATCCTACATGGATAAACTCATAATGGATTCTTTTTCTTCCATTTTTATGTCAATTTTTGGCTTCAAAAATAATTTACATATCTATGGGCGCCATGTTTGAAAAATCTAACTCTGTTATTCAACATTCTATATATATAAAAATAAATATGACCATCGGATAGACTATACTTAATTTTGGTTTATACAGAATGTATAAACTTAAAGAAAAAGTTATTTATTATAAAATCTGAGTATTAACATTTGAAACGCATTTAAAATTTCTGAATTTTGGAGGTCCGGCTGTCATTTTCCCGCAAGACGACGTCATTTACTCAAAGGATGACATCATGTGATTGTCACGTAACTGTGACGTCAAGCCAATGTGAGATACACATTTCTCACATAGGGGAAAACCCTATCTCACATGAGCAGATATGGAAGAAAATAAATGATTCACCGGTGTATTTGTTTGTCGTGTTTCCTTGGTAAAACAATAACCATTTTTATCATTTTTCATTGCAGGATATTTCGATACTGATTTCAATTCTTTTTGTGTCTTTTTCTACAAGCATTGGTGAGTAAATTCACTATTTTAATTAATTCCTCTTTAAACTACGCTTCTGCGATCGAGCAGTTTAAAGTGCGCGCTTACGATCCACAGTGATTCTTACTGCCTATGTTCAAATCTAACTTGTGCAGCTTGAGTTCGGTTGCTGATGGTCAATGTTTTTTCCTAGAACTGACTGCCTCAATATGAGGGCATTGATCTCATTTTAAGCGTAAAACACGATTTCTCAATTTCAGCATCATAAACTTAAATTTCTAACTGACAAGTTCACATGGATTAGATCCATTTCTCCATTTTCTCGCTAAAATCCTCAAAGTCAGGACTTTGTCACTTTTACAGAAGAAGATAGTAAAGAGTTGTTTGAGTTTTATTTACTCGTCTCAGTTAAGATCCAGTGGTCAAAAATGAATAAATTTACGAGTTATGCTGAGGTTTGTCGAACGGCATTTTATTTTTGCATGTTTAACGCTGACGTCATGGATAAATGCAACTTATTCAACTATAATATCTTATGTTTCATAAATTATGAGGTCTACTAATCACCGGCACAGACCCCGCCCTTATGGAAATTCTTTGTTTAATAGTTGAATATTGTCCAATGTCCAGACTAAAGTGGGTACTAGGTGATGATGTTACGATATTTTTAAACACAATACAAGTATTTACATGTAAGCTTTTAGGCATGGAACGATGGTTATACATCGTGAAAATCATAAAAGGTATCAACGAAAGATCTGATTTGATTTAATGGAGTTTCACATCCCATTCAAGAATATTTCACTTATATCGAAACGTTACCAGCTATAGGTGAAGTGCCAGAAATTTTTACCTTTGCATACACTTAGAGCAATGTTGCAGAGAGGGTTCTTTAACGTGTCACGCCTGCCGTGACACGGGGCGTCGGTTTTTAAGGTCTCATCCGAAGGACCCCGTGACTTTCATTTATAAATGCCGAGTGCTTGGCAAAAGAACAGTCACTAACAACTTTCAATTTTTGGTCAGATCTGGCCGGGGTTCGAACCCTCGACCTCCAAATACGAAGCGAGCACTCTACCAACTAAGTTACCGTAGTGGTGCAATCACGAAAGAGGTGAATATCATTATTTGATTAAGATTATTCTGATTTTAAAAAGTACAAAAGTAGTTAACAAAAACTTTATTACTTACTTAATCCAAACATGGAACATTTGTCCACAAATTCAAAAATAAATATGAAAAATTACTTAAGAATAAAATTGAAAACTTAAATCCTAATAACAAATTACAATTATATCAAAACTTAAAGAAACATTGAAATAAAGAATTTTATTTATTTTTTCCAAATTTTGAATTTCGTTGACTCTTAACAAAATTTAGAATTAGTGATCACGCCCTAGAAATTGAAATTGGACGATACAAGAAAACTCCCAGAGAAGAAAGACTTTGTAAAACATTGTAATATTCTTGATGATGAGATCCATTTTTTCTTCATTGTAAACTTAATATTATACCAAGAAACAAATTAATTGAATCTTTTATTAAAGAAATGCTGAATTCATACATTACTCTGATATAACCAAAATCATTACTTTACTAAACCCATCAACACCCAACCAATTTAAAATAGTAGGTTCCTTTTTAAAACAGTCATTAGAACTGAGGACAGAGGACTCTTAGTTTTGACTTGTACAAATGTATTTTATTTCAACAAATATCACAGTTATGAAAGTTTATAACAATACTGTCCTATGTTTGTTTATATATATAATTGTTTTGTGGTCACAGATTCAGTTGAATCTAAGGACCTAATAAATAAATTAAAAAATAATTGGAGTTTTATGAAAGAGTCGCTTAACTAAGAGATAGCTACATATTGGCCAATTGCTCTTGACACTGTATTCTAGCCATATTGTCTGTATCATTGTATTGTGTTTTTTCTTGTGTTTCATTGTATTGTATTTTTTCTTGTGTTTCATTGTATTGTATTTTTTTTCTCTTTTGTTTGTTGTTTTATTGTATGGTTCAATCCTTATTTGGATATGGATACCAATAAAGTTTATTATTTTATTAATATTTTTTTACTTAGCAATTAACCCTTACTATCCTATGGAAGTAACCCTTTACAATGGAAGTTTAACATGGAACGAAGCTTACGTTTATTGTAAGGGTATGGGGCAGACATTGCTATCGCTGGACCACGGCAATTACAATACAGCGGTTGAATTTATGCTGGGAAAAGGACCACTACAGCAAGCAAAAACGTAAGTATAAAGTTGTCGAGGATTGAACACGGTGTGTATCCCTGCGCTCTTCTCACCCGATCTGTACAAACATAGAATGAAATGAAGAATAGTAGAGTTGAGTTAGTGTTTTAAATACATGCCAAGATAATTTCACTTGTAACGAAGCGGTCAGTAATGAGATTGTGGAGAAACAAAGAAAACTGAAGACCTAAGGTAAGCAAAATGACAAAATTTCTAAAAAGTGTCAAATGAACCTAGGTGGAAAGAGACCACGTGATCGGTAAAACTGAGTTTTAGACAAGCGACCAGTTGTTAAAAAGAATTATTTTTTGAACCATAAAACTGTAAACCATTTTTTATCAATACGACAACTGCTGATCAAATGTCAGGAATTTTTTTGATATATATTTTTGTCTTGTCTCCAAATAACGTATTCCTTTTTTTTTTTTTTTTTTTTTTTTTTTTTTTTTTTTTTTTTTTTTTTTTTTTTGTGGTTGTTCTGGATATTGCCGTAACTTCTGTCAAATAACAGACTAATGGTCGGTTTATACAAATTGTCAATGACATCAGTGACAAGACAAGTTCCTTCGTATTTGCATTTTGGCTTCTTTCCTTTTGCGTTCTCGATCCCTCGTTTCCTCGTCTGCTTTAAAGAAGCATTAACGAAAAGAGATACCTTTCGGAGAAACAAAGGCGACAGAACGACAATAGCTTTGCTCATTTTCATCCACAAAACACCTTTTCGTTTTTGTTCCCTCGACTTCACGTTTTCGTTTCTTCTTCTTTACGTCGAAGATCAAGCTCCGAACAGCGGTCAACATTCGTACCTCTTTAACCTTTTACCTCTCGCGACATACAGAGCTATGAGGTTGAAGCTGTTTCGGAGCTTGGTCGAAGATGCCAAATAGAAGCGAAAATCGAAAATTTGTCTATACCGGAGACCATGCAAATCTCTATTTTCCATTGAATAAAAATGTGTTTTGTTTTTTGTCTTGTTTTGTTTCATTATTCACTGTGCGTGATGTTCTTACAAACAAAATATAACGTGTTATCTTAGTTTAGAAAGTTATAAATAGGTTCAAATATGTGCCAAAAAACTAAACAGTTTCTTAGAAGGAAATTTTTCAACATTAAGATAAGAATTATTGAAAACAAAATCTTAGTGTTAATCAAATTATGTTAAAAAAAAGATGAATTAGAACGGAACTCTCATTAGCTCATAATAAACATAAATCCTAAAAGCTTTGGGCAACGCGATTATATGTTAATTATCAGCTTCGAGCATGCGCGGAAGTCCAACATGAAAGTAAATAATGACGTCTATAGAAAGAAGACGTGTTCGTGCAACTTATTCTGCAAAGAAAAGAGCAAGGGCCAAAATCCAATGATGTTATTTGTCCCTTTGTGCGTTTAATCATAAATGTATCGTTGTCAGAAATCATGCTTTTTTGCTGTTTTTTGTTGACATTGTCTCGTTTTCGATAAAGAATCACGTCTTCAATGTTCTAAATTAAGATCTTTGGTAGATCAAAAAGCAGAAGGATTTTCCCGCAAATTTTAACATAATTAAAGGTTTTCGCTGCTGGTGGAGTAAAACTTCTCGAGGGTATCCATGACTCAGTAGGCAGTACTTTGTGCTGTCAGAAAATGTACTATTTATCCAAATTTTCATCCGTCTAAAATTTTGAAATTTATTTAAAACTAAGGTTTGTTTCCTCATGCAAAACATTCCTTGGCTGGATTTGGATTTATATAATTTTGGAACTTAAGATTCATTTTTTTCATTTATTTGGCTTCTGTTTTTATCTATCAAATTTTTCGGTCTTAGTTTCACTGATGCGGAATGAATTTTCGAAATGTGCACGTCTGGCACAACAAAATTTAACTGGTATTTGTGTTATATATTTATAATAGAACCAAGTGTTACATTTTCATGAGAGGCATAGTAGAAAAGTTTATATTATGCAAAGCAAATCTTAATGCAGCTTTAATAATTTGGACATATTTACTATATTCGGTTTGTTTGGAGTTGTTAGTCAGTCATAATGAATTTTTAATACACATTATATAGATAG
The DNA here is from genome assembly GCA_029721355.1 of Tegillarca granosa. Lineage (NCBI taxonomy): Eukaryota > Metazoa > Mollusca > Bivalvia > Arcoida > Arcidae > Tegillarca > Tegillarca granosa. Next base: position 2,805,636 of record CM056604.1, on the reverse strand, counting down.
CAACCAGTCTCTTCACTGCCTAACTTCGAATCACAGATCGAAGTGTGATAAGGTTTGTCAGTTCACTAACCAAAAAAAAAAAAAAAAAAAAAAAAAAAAAAAAACAGTGGTTTTCCCGGGAACTCCGAATTTTCTTAACCACCAATGAACTAAGCGTTTCATTATAAGAAAAAGAAACATGACAAGGACGTAAAATACCATCATTTCAGTCCAATCCTCTGATTAACTGTAAGTGGAGTGGAGTGGAGTGGAATATTGGTGTTTTACGCTTCAGTTAAATTTTTTTATATAATATGTATCGAGACAGTCAGTTCTAGGATGGAAGAGGAAGCCAGAGTACCCAAAGTACCCAAAGAAAACCATCGACCTTCAGCAAGCAAAATGACAAAACTTCATCACACTAGGATCTGCCTGAGTGGGATTCGATTCTGAGCGCTGAGAGGCACAGTGATATGTTAGCGTGCGCTATAGATCATTTGGCCACGGATGCCCGGGGGGGGGATTCGATTCTGAGCGCTGAGAAGCATAGTGATATGTTAGCGTGCGCTATAGATCATTTGGCCACGGATGCCCGGGAGGTGATTCGATTCTGAGCGCTGAGAGGCACAGTGATATGTTAGCGTGCGCTATAGACCATTTGGCCGCGGATGCCCTAGGGGGGATTCAATTCTGAGCGCTGAGAGGCATAGTGATATGTTAGCGTGCGCTATAGATCATTTGGCCACGGATGTCCGGGGGGATTCGATTCTGAGCGCTGAGAGGCACAGTGATATGTTAGCGTGCGCTATAGACCATTTGGCCACGGATGCCCGGGGGGCCACAAGATTGAGTTATTGCTGACAAGGCATGTGATGACACAGATTGTAAATTGTATAATTCAGTGTTAAGTATTACGTGTTTACAAGTGTAATAGCAGGGTAGCCATTCTGAACTCTCAATGGTAAACACACAAAAGAAAAACACGTATTTCCATATAAGTGGGATGAAACAAGATTTTAACAGAATCAAATATAAGGAACAATCAGTATTCTGTTAATGCGCTGTTTGTATGATATATTTATCGTGCTTCTTTTGATTTTTTAATAAGATTAATGGTTTCAGATCAAATATGCAAATGAAATACACGTGGGTTTGTGAACATTTTTTATTCAGGAAATAGCTTTGGATACTGTGAAGTTAATACCTCTTTGAAGAGAAAAGTGAAAATGTAGATGAATATTTATGTAAGATAAATTGCAATAAATAATTTAAGATCCATTAGAAGTAAATTGTTTGTTGATCTCGTCTTTAATTGTTAAATTTCATCATTACAAAAACCCTACAGTAAAAAAAAAGGTAAAGGCTTTTTTCCGGAAATTTATTACTTTTATAAATGTAAATGAAGCATTGATATCGAACCAGATGTTACCTCTACAATTGTACAGTGATTTTTTAAATCCCTTTTTACTTTATTTTAATAAACGTTGCTCAATATCCAATACCAGTATATTGGACTAAAGGTCACTCATATTTTCCACTAAACTTATATTTTACTAATGGTTTTACCATGCCAAATACCAATATATATTTCTTAAGGTCACTCGATACCTAACACAAGTACATTTTTCAAGGCCACTCGAGAACCAAAATAAGTACATTTAGTACATTTTCTTAAGGTAATTCTATTCATAATACGAGAACATTTTCTCAATGTCACTCGATATCCATTAACAATATACTTTTTAATGAAACTCGATACCCAATAAAAATGCATAATCTTAAAGCTGCATTAAGTTTTCCTAGAAAAAAAAATAAAACGGTGCTGATCTTATTAATAATGTTTCTAATGAACAATGTTACATTTAGTTCAACGATAAATGCTCGAATAAATACAGAAATGACAGTAATTTTCCAACGAGATAAAGCCCGTAGGATCTAATTTTAGAACGTGGTTACGTCATCAAAAACCGGGTAATTTAAACACAATTTACAAAACGGTGAAATACGATAAATTAAACACAGAATTTCATTACATTTGTTATTTGTGACTTTGTAAGGGATACGTAACACCATTGCGAATACATTTGGATATTAATAACGGACAATTAATACAATTTGTCAGGTTTCGATTCATTGGCATTTCCGTACATCCGCGCGCATGCTCCAAGCAAATAATTATCATCGTTAAACATTGACCAACCCGTTAGAGGATTACTTTTATTTACAGATATATAGGAATAAAATTTTAGAATATGAATCTCACGGATCGTGATAAGAAGTTATCTATTTTTAAAAAATATATTCTTAGAAAAAAAAATTCAGAAAATTGAAAAACTTAATGCAGCTTTAAGGTCACTTGATATCCAATACCAGTGTACTTCTTTAAGGTCACTTGATATCCAATACCAGTGTACTTCTTTGAGGACACTTGATTCCCAATACCAGTGTACTTCTTTAAGGTCACTTGATATCCAATACAAGTGTACTTCTTTAAGGTCACTTGATATCCAATACCAGTGTACTTCTTTGAGGACACTGGTATTGGACTACCAGTGTACTTCTTTAAGGTCACTTGATATCCAGTACCAGTGTACTTCTTTTAGGGCACTTGATATCCAAGACCAGTGTACTTCTTTAAAGACACTTGATATCCAATACCGGTATATTTTTCTTAAGGCCACTCGATACTTATTACCAGTATATTCTTTCCATGTCACTCACTACAGTTTTGTATTAATAAACTGAAGTAATTGTTCTCAATGTTTGAAGCCATTTGACCAAATAAGTTCATTTTTCTATATATAAGGCCACTTTTTATAATATTTTGGCGCTGAACATTTTAATTTTTTTTCATTAATCACAGGATCTTTGGCTAAACAAACCAAAATTTTAGATACAAAATGGAGTTTAAGGCACCACGTGATGCTCCGTTTCTTCATTTTATTCATTTTAATTAAAGACGTAGGTTTCCTACAGCCTCGGATTCACAATCGTTTCATAAATAAGATTTTCCTCAACTTAAAATGGTTACATTTCAGTTTTAAAACTATGAATTAAAACATTTTTCACAAATCTAAATACAGATGCTATAAACTTAGAGTAATCTGTAAATCGACAACTTAAATTTAGAAAATCTGAACGATAAACAAAATTATTACAATTTAAAAATTGCTAAATTGGAAAACGTTGGTAAAGAAATTATTCTAAAACTGGGGACAGGGATTATAACGAACGTAGTGAGTCGCGGCGAAGCCGCGACAAAACGAAGTTCGTTCTATAGATAACGCGTATGTGATATATGGAAATCATGTGTTCAACCAGTAGACCATCCATTCATTTCTTTTGAATACCGGAAGTTCATGGAATATTCTCCCCATAGGACAATACGGAAGTAGAATAAAATCTCCTATTATCTCGTCTCCATTACGCGTTAAACAAAATCAAAATCTTTATTTCGTCAATAAGACTGTTAGTTGTGGAAACAATAAACAAAATAAGTCGAAAGTTCTACATAAATGTATTTACAGCATACACTTTCCTCGTAATTTGAAAAATAATTCGATCTCCAGTAGAGCGTTATCAAGTATCCTTGGTAACAAGATCATTAAGCCGAGCAAACCCGTCGTTATTAAAGGAAGAACTTTCGACTTAACATGAAAAAGAAAAGGGTGATAATTTAATAAACACGAGTGACATGCGCAACACCTCTTATTTTTCCCTTCAGTAAAACGGTTATGTCCGAATGTTTACATAATGTAAATGTCCGATATTTAATGTCCCAATGTCATGCCCATCAGTTATACCAGATACAATCTTCTGTCACTACCTTCGTCAATAGGCAGTGCCTACATTCATATTAAATCAGAGTAATTATGACTCGGAAAATGTTACCGGAATGCTGGTAACTTTTCAGTTTCAAGCATTTTGGCCGTGAATGTTTCCCTTACTTTTTCTCATATTTGCGCATGCGCTATAAGGTTATTATTTTTATTTCGTATACTACGAATAAGTATGAAGCCCCTGTGCCCAAACTCATCCTGGATATATTTGACTTCCCATAGTTCCACGTTCCTTTTATTTTCAAATTGGTTTCATTCATTTGTTGCCATTACCTTCTTTTTCTTTCTTTTTTTTCTTGGCACTTTATAAACGATTTTCTCTTCGTCTAGAGTTGAGGAATTTTGGATAGGACTACATGCCCCGGACGTAAAAAATCCAATGACTAAAAGTTGGACAAGTTCCTGCCAAATCAACAACTTCAGTAAATGGGGAGCAGGCCAACCGGAAGAGGAACTGTGTGTATACGCATCTGTGAGCAGAGGCAATGGACACACAAAATTTGATTGGATAACGGATGATTGTTCTAGTACCAAACGACCATTTGTTTGTGAACAAAAAATAGGTACATAATAACAATAACAACAACAACAACAACAACAACAACAATAATAATAATAATAATAATAATAATAATAATAACAAATATTAAGTACGCATTGTGTCACGAGTTTTTACAAGATTTTCGAATCTGCATGATTCTTGTTCGAACTTGCAGTGTGTATGTGTGGGTGTTCAAATACTTTTCATACTTTCCTACTTTCTTCATTTTTACGTTACATCAGTTTTTAAAAACATTTATCACCAGGATAATGGCGTATATTGTCAAAAAGCATTTTTAAAATTATTTCACAATAAAATTCAAGTTAAAAAGAATGCCTCATGACAACACTAAAAGATTTCGCACAATGCACCTCATATAGATATGTCTTTGCTTCCGAAATGGATTTTCGGTAACTTTCCTCATTATAATTTTATATTGACAGATCATTGCTTTTACGAATCCCATAATTTTAAATTCAGTGACACGGAAAAAAGTACATCGCATGAGGGAGCGTCTGAAGACTTCTGTAAAAATGAATGCCTAACACATACCAATTCCGTGTCAGGCAAACCATGTTGGGCCTTTAATTACATGGAGAATATTATGAAATGCCAAATGTTAGTAACTTGGGATCCATTCGAGATTGACAGTAACAAAAAATTTTCGTCAAATCACAGATTATTTATAAAGCGATGCGTCAAAGGTAAAAAAATATTTGTTTAAGAATAACAATTCTGAAAAGAAGCCTTTTCTGTCTTGGATTATCATGTTAATGTTTCTTCATGCGTTATAAATGCATTTTAATGAGCATACTGCAATCTGATTGAATGAGGTTAAACAGCACCTTGCCCCCCCCCCCCCAAAAAAAAAAAAAAAAAAAAAAAAAAAAAAAAAAAAAAAGGTGTAAAGACTCTGTTTTCTGGGATGCTAATGGTATTTCTATGATAGATTGCATCCAAAACAAACAAAAAATCATAGGCATATTCCGTGCATCATGAGGCAGTTTAGTATGGGAAAACAATAAACTCAAGCGCGGCAGAAAACTCGTTTAAAGTGTTTGTTCCACCTGGACAATGCTTGTCATTGCCATGGCTGCCATTAACTATTGTCGCTTAAATTGATAAATCGTCTTTTTGTCGCTTAAATTGATAGAGCGTCTTATTCACCTGATCATGTTCTATCAGACTTTCATCCATTTTAAAAAACTAAAAAGTGCCATTTACGGTATACCCACTTTTAGTCAGATGATGACGTTATGTATTCAGAAGAGGACTTACTGAAAGATGAAGAAAAGAACGGCATTTAATCCCTGGCAAAACTATATGGATACTAAATGGGATTATGTTTAAGAAAATGCAATATGTCGGCCAAATTTCAAACACTTACACATGAGGCTCAAAACATCTCAATCAGCTCTCGTATGCTAACGCTGCAATCTATACAACCTTGTCTCCATATAAAGATTCTTTTTTTCAGCACATTTAGACAGTTTAAAGAATGACTATCTAGGAGCTGTAACTAATGCCAGTGTGCCGGTAACAGACTGCAGTAACGATAATCGTAAGTTTTGTATAAATTTGAAAAAATTAACCATAAGTAAATACTACACTGCTCACCATTTTACTCTGTGATTTGATATTGCTATTGAAACTTAAATTCGTCTTAATGCATTGCAGTATTTTAAGAGATCAAATAACAAAAATGTACATGCGCATGAGCATGTATACCAGAAATTTCCGGTCTTTTTGTCTGTGTTTAGTATTATTTTGATAACTTGAAATAAATATTTTTACAGCTAACAACATGTTACGTGCCAATAACCAAGGCGATCAAAATACATCTGCTTATAACGCTTGCTATTTAAAAAAAAAAAAAAAGCGATGTATTGAATGAAAAAATTATTCCCAATGGTTTGGTGGAACTAAATTTACCTCCTTTCCAGTGACTATATAATATATTGAACTAATCTTTGGAAAGAGATTTTTATTGGTAACCACTCCCATTCCCCCAACATTACATTCTGAATACAGTAGAACTTCGATGGCTCGAAGTCAGAGGGACTTCGACTAAATATTCGAGCCATCGGGGGGTTCGAGCGATCGAACATCGAGATATGAATGGAGGTTCAAGTTCTCATGTTGACCGACCGTTAAACAATCTTTAAATTGTTTTACATGTAAATAAACTAAAAGGTCAAATTATGAAAAGTCCGAATTAAAAATCTATTATTTATCACAAAATATTTAAAAAAAAAAAATAAATAAAAAAGAATAACATATCCCAATTAAAATACAAAATTCATTTCAAATTACATGTTGACTTGCAATCTGCCGTATGATGTTATTTGGCTACGGGGTTAGAATATGGCACTTTATTTTAATTTCAACAGGTGATGATACAAAAATCTTACTTTATTCTTTGTTGCACATGTAATACTTGAAAGAAAAACAATACAAAACACAAACAAGACCGGTCGTTTTAATCACGGGCGATAATACACATTACTATACATATTCTAAGGGCATGTAAATTACAGAATCCTGATGTGCAATTATAAGGCACGAGCGACTGAGGTGTTTTAAAAATAGCGATCAAACACTTGCGTGTGTCGTAATCGGATTAAGAGATTAAAGAACTGAGCATACCGACATTCTTTTAGTACGTTAATTAATAAATAATTAATTAATTTTAGGTAAATGTTTAGATTTATCATTTCGTTCCACTCTTTTACTTTTGATGAAATCTGTAATATGGCTTCAGCTTGTGTTTTGTTTACAATGACCAGGACCACATGTCCTTCTGGCAAAAACTGTATTCGAGCGAAAGAAGTTGAATTTTTACTAACTTTATACTTTTGAAAAATATTTATGTTCGAGCGAGCGGGGGTATTCGAGTTAACGAAGTTCGAGCCATCGAGGTTTATTTACATAGGATAAAATAGGAAATTGGTCGGGACCAACAGATGACTTCGAGTTATCCGGGGTATTCGAGGCAACGACGTTCGAGCGATCGAAGTTTTACTGTATTTGGAAAAATGTTTTTACAGAAATGTTTTAAAATTTCTAAATCCAGTCATTTCAGGTTTATTCACTTTAAAGTAATAAATTTTAGAATTTCCAATCACAAGTGTGGAGTGCAGCACTAAAGAGACAACATCCGGGCACTTAGTAGAAAACGTAACAAAAGCAAAAACAGATCATGAACAACAAACAACTAAAAAAGGTATTTACACAAGATATGTTGTACAACAAAAATAATAACCGTTCCCTGTAAAAACAAAAATAATCTGCAAGTCTCGTCTAAAAACTTTTGTTTCGTACTCACTACTCAGATATAAAAGTGTTCCCCAAAATTTGACGCTATAAACGACATAATACCGTCACGTCTGTTACGTCAAAACTTATAATACTTTTACGTGACGTCATTTGACGAGGTTTTAGATCCAATTGTTCTAATCAGAAACAAGTTTGACTAACTGCCGACTGCCCCTTTTGGAAAAAAACTTTACAGATCTTAGCACTTCTTCCTGCATAAGGTCCTTGGTCCTTTGATTCTTGGGGGGGGGGGGGGGGGGATCGGGGCACTGGTACAGAAATGCTGATCAGTTGGTAGGTCACGGTTGATTTTCTCTTGGAATTCCTTTTTCGGAAAAGTTGCTCAAGGTTGTTTATTTTTCTTGTACACTGGGTTACATTCTCAATCGGACAGATCAAAGTACGGGGAAGTTGTCGAGTTAACTTGCTGTAATTTGTTGGTTTTGTTAAATTTTAAATTTGGCAGGTACTAATATGAAAAAATTGGTTAGTTAACTTGCTATATAAATTGGTGGTTTTTTATTATCAGAGAAATTAGCAAAATCAGGATTTTTTAGTGATAACTTTTGAAATAATTCTTGCCGTAAATTTTTTTTGACAGAATAACAGAAATTTTTTTTTTCTAAAATTTTACACTTATTACATGTTTGTATTTTAATATCAGAAATTTTGTATTAATCAATACAAATATGCTATTGAGTTTTCGTTTTTTTTATATAGTAACAATGTTTTTTTTCAGAAAAGAATAAATGTGACTGTAATTCCACCTACAAATCAACTTCCCAGGTAGATATTTCAATGGAAGCCATTTTGGATAATATCAGAGTGGACAAACGCAAAACATCGTTGGCTGTACGTAAACGATATTCTGCAGCAGACGACAGAACATCTAGCAAAAGCATGGGCTGTGTTGCCATAGCATTTCTCACCATCATGACTGTTGCTATAATATTAGGAGATTTTGATAAGTTAATTAAATATATCAAAAAGAAACGACATATTATGAGACCGATGGTAGTTAGAAGAATAATTGTTCAAAGATGATATTTTAACATCCAGAATTTTTTCCCTAAATTTTTCAATATAAAGTTGAAACCAAGCAAGTAGAAAAACTGCTTAGCTGAAGACTGTATTTATGGTGGAACATATCTAAAGAAAATGCAATGAAATTGTGTATTCAGATTTCATTATTTGTGCTGAATTTGTACTGTCAGAATAAGTACCATGTAGCAAAATTTTCAGCCATCTTAATTTTTTAAACTTATTTAAAGCTAATTAGGTTTGTCTCCTCTGCAAAGCATTCCATAGCTGGGTTTGGATTCATTTGAATTTGGAACTTTGGATTCTGAAATGTACACATATGGCATAGAAAAAATTAAACAGGTATTTTGTTAAATATTTAGTGGAACATATCTTAATGGAAAACTTGGTAGATCGAAGATTGTGTTCTAGTCAAAACATTACAGTGGGGGAATGTCTGGATGGAAAACTTTAGAGGCTGAAGATTTTGTTCTGATTTTAATATTTTAGTGGACATGCCTAAAAGGAACAACTTCTGGGCTGAAGATGATGTTATAATTTTTTCCAGTTTGATTGGAGATGTTCATTTAGTCAGTCCAGACACTTTTGAATTGTCATGTTATTAAGTTCAGCATTTACATCATACATTTTCCACATGGCTGAAAATACATGTTTCCACCTGTAGATATAAAAATATGCTTTTCACATGTTTTGAAAAATGTTACACAATAAATTGATGGAAGAGAAATAAATCATATTCATATTTTTATTTACATTTATACAAAACTGCATTTTAAACAAAACAATAACAAATTTAAAACCATAAAAGGCATATAAAAGTTGTGTAGTTGAGATCAAATTGAGTATATGTCAAACAGAAAGTATGATATGTAGAAAATTAACAGGAATATTAAGCCTGTAATTCTGTCATGTGACAAGGATGTATTCACAATTTCCATGTAATACTGTATAAATATTTATATTGGCATGTATTTTATTTGGCGCTTCTGAGGTTTTAAAACATTTAGCATCTATTAATATTGGTGCTGTCGTTGTTTCCCCCTAGACAAGTGAGTTAAAATTAATGTTGGAAGTGTATTAATATTGGCGGAAATTATTTTAACGCCAAAAGCGTCAATATTAATACACAGCCAAAATAAATACTTATACAGTAGAACAACAGATGGCATGATTTGAACCTGTGTGAAATGATGCCATCTAACAATCTATATTTTGATATTACCATGGCAATGCCAGTTCTCTGATGTCTAAAAGTAGGGAATTTGGTAATTCCCAGGTACAAAATGAGAGATTTTATTAAAGATCTACAGATCCAATACTTATCTTTAAAGTATGTTATATATGTAATATGCGTCAATTTTCATACCCATTTTTTTTTTTTTTTGTTTTGATATAATTTAATAATACATGTATATATAAAATGGAAAAGAAAGATTTGGTCAAGAATATTTCACTTTATCCAGAAATTGCCAGCTATAGGTGAAGGTGCAGGTTCCCATCTTAAAAAAACTGTGACTTTCATTTAGTAATGCCAAGTGCTTGGTGAAAGAAGAGTCAATACCCACTTTCAAGTCTTGGTTCAGACCTAGTCGGGGTTCGAACCCACGATCTCCCAATTATGCAGCAAGCACTCTACAAACTGAGCTACCACAGTGGTAGATTTGTTCTGAATAAATGAGCTTGGCAGAAACTGCTACAGAAATACAAATCAAAATCATTATCATCTCAGAGTTTTATCCAGTTAACCATGTCAAAGTATTAAGTATGATAAAAAGTGCTAGAAAGCAGAGGTTCCTCCTAATGAACTGAAAATCTGAAATTTGTTCTAAATGGTACAAAAAAGTATCAAAAAGCGTGAGTCGGGGTTACGTCAAAATATTACAAAAATTTGATCACCAATTTCCCTGTGTTCAAAAGAGATTCATTTATAAAAGGCTAACAATAACAAAATTGCAAATAAAAATAATGGCAATATATATGTTTAGAGACTAACAAAATAACAACAGGATTATACTGTATTCCATAAAAAACATGTGCTTCAAAGTACTGAGCATCACTCATCACACGTCTTAACTTCTGTTATTACTGGCACAAAATAAGTACATAATAAGATACAATGAAAAGATAATGTTGAACGACAAAGTAATGCCATACTAGTATATCAGATATGGTTTGGGATATCATTTCTGGAATGTCACAGTAAAAAAGGTCTGACTTCAAAAATGGTGCTTAATTTTCTTAATAATAAAAATTTTTAAAAATATTATTTTTTTTAAAATAAGAGGCCAATGGGCCTTAATGCTCACCTGAGGATATGTCAAAAATTGCTTGCAAAGTGCAATAGACAATATATTAAGTACAGAATCTTTACATGTATTCTCAAGTTAAGATCTGCCACAGAACTTAATCAGAAATATATACAGTCACATTTCATTTATAAGTAGCTTATATAATATGCATGAAGTAAGTGTAGTGCAATGAATAATTTCCAAATCATTAACAAATTTCAGTATACTTATGCAGCTATGTCCTTGACCTTTAAACATATATAACCTTGAACCATATATGATCATGTCAATACCTACAATATTATAATATACACACCTATACAAAAAGTTAATAGTTTTCAAGATAATTAGTAATTTAAGTCTTCTTTTGCAGCTGTGACCTTAACCTTTCAAAATATGACCTTGAACCATATATAAAAATGATCATTATGTCAATACCGACAATATTATAATATACATGCCTATACAAAAAGTTAATAGTTTTCAAGATAATTAGCAATTTAAGTCTTTTTTTGCAGCTGTGACCTTGACCTTTCAACACATGACCTTGAACCATATATCAAAATGACTGTCCTGTCAATACCTACAATATTTTAATATACATGCCTATACAAAAATAATTTTAGCAATTTCCCCACTCAGTGCTTTACAATTTCCCCATTTTAAACCCCATGGCTACCATTTGTGCAAATCTGAAACTAGATGACCTAAGGATGTTATAATTGAAATAACTAAGGTATATCTCTTGTACATTCAGAGGAGAAGATTTGTGCAAATCTGAAAGGGCTTCGCCCAGGCATGATGGTAGCCAAGTTTCATTAGATTTGGCCCAGTGGTTTTGGAGAAGTAGATTAAAATGTAAAAAGGTTACACACAACGGACGAAGCACAGCGGACGATGCACGGCGGACGAAGATAGATAGCAATAGCTCATCTGAGCAAAAGTTAAAACAAATAATAATAATAAAATCTTGAAGCCTATTTTGAGTTAAAAAACAAGTCACAGAAATTTGAAACCAAGTTTGCATTATACATCAGTAAACAGGAATCTGAGAAATAAGCTACTAATACTCCCAAATGTTTATGATTAAGGGGAAATAATTCCTATTGTCCTTGACAAAACAGTGAATGTTGTCAGTGCTGATACGGCAAAGGTCCTATTATAGAATAAATACAAATAATTCACAATGCAGTAAAATTTCTTCAAAAATATTTCAAAATAGTAGCAAAAGTATGAAGATGAAAAAAAATAGTCACAACCTTTGTTTTAAATTTGAGATGTAATTAAAAAAAACATAAAAAGTGAAAAATGTCATGTCATTATCTTTTCAAATATCCATATAAAGCAGTTTAAGGCTCGTTTCCCAATTAATGTCATATGACCTTGACCTTTAATCCAATGTAGAAAAATGGTGCCACGAAACAAGGTACCAGCTAACATTCAGTAAACTAAGAAATAGGATTCTTCTAAATAACCTGGTAAGCAATCAGTTCAACAAAACAACACTTGGACTAGAAAATAATAATAATACATGTAATAATAATAATAATAATCTTTAAAATATACAAAATGAGAAAGACAAATCAATAAATAAAACAAAAGTTTTTTGAGAAGTAAATTTCAAGTCACATAATGCACACATAAATATCATAATGGCAAGTAAGGTATATATGTATTGTTGAAATCACTGGCTCTAGTTTAAAAAATTTATAAATAAAGATTTCGTTTTATTTAAAGATAAAATTTTTTAATCTTTGATTGAATTATTTTTTTTTTTTAATTTTGAAGTTGACATATACATTATTTTGATAACTATAAATCTTTGACAAATGTAGTTGGTTTTAAAAGTCAAAATTTTTGTCTACAAAAATCCTAAATGAATCCTGGACAAGATAGATGGCCACCAAGAACAATTACTACCACAGTCATAAAATTTTAGGAATTACAATAACAACATTTCTGAAGATAGGAAAATGTAACTGCTATAGAGATTATACATATTAAAAATGGTGAAGTTTTCACAGGAAGTGATGTCCTTGTTGACATGTTTGCACAAAAGGATTTGACATTCACATTATTATTTTTCAACAAGTAGAATCTACATAACAACAAGATTTAAGTATATGCAGAGATATTACATGCATATAGTAATTACAGATATTTTTTTGTGTCAATTTCTTTTTACAAATTGCTCAAGAAAGTGAAAAATACAAATTTTAAATTTAGTTTACTTGGTTTTCTGTAAATATGTTGCGAAATTCACAAACACACCGACTCCAATAGCAGTTCATGGATTTATGAATTACGGTACATAATTATATCATATAGTCATACTAAACCAATAAAACCGCTTCCATATCATCCTACGCTTATCCAAAATACCGGGATACACTAAAATGATAAAGGTAAAAATAATAAATAAAATAAACAACATAATAAAAACAACAATTCTAACATTTTTCACAAATAAATACAAGTTTTCACTGATAACATGACAATTATCATCATCAGAACAATACACAGTATCTTTTACATGATTACACCTTCTGAGAAAGCACCTGTTAAAATGCTGATTTGTTATGTAAAAATGATGTTATAATGCCCTTCTATAAAATTGTTACTTCATTTACTAGACAAATGATGGCCATATACTATAGACTAAAATGTACATATATAAAAAATCTTTAAAATTTCTGTCATGTTGTCATAAATCCAGGTTTAAATGAATATAATATACATATAAAAAAATCTTCACAATGCCATCATTTTTACTTTTATAAAATACCACTATGGTGGTCGGCATTATAAGGAATAACATGAAAACAAATTATTAAAAAACTGTTAAGTAGCTAGCAATTTATAAAAACATTCTAAAATGTCATGAATTAAAAAAAAATTCAACCAATGAGCTTGATTTTTAAAGGCACATTTCGGATTTGATAAAATTGATTCATTTTGATATGTCTTAAAACAAGCCATTTTCTTAATTATTATAATGATGGGGTTATGGAAATCTTTCAGCAAAAAAATTGAGCATATATAGCCTCTATATTCATTGAATGAATTTCAATAAAAAAAAGATTCAGTTGTATATTTATAAAAGTTAATAAAAATGCAATGTTCATAATAACAGCTTATGACTTTACGACTTTTGATACATTTGAAGTTTTTTTTTTTTATCAAAAAGAGTGATTATTGATTTGTTTAAAAAAATCTTTTGGGCTTTGATATTCATTCATTAAGGTAAAAATGAACTAATATTAAATAAACACATGCTTTATATTAGGTGAGGGTTGCCAGACTATTTTATAATGTTGGTACATAAGTTTAAAATCCTTGAGTCTGCCAACTGTCCTTAATTTTACATAAAGTAAAAAGATTTGATTTGATTTGATTTGATGAAATGGGGTTTTACGTCCCAGTTAAGAATAGTTCATTTATATCTAGATATCACCAGCTATATGTGAAGTGGCAGAAATTTTGGCTTAGGTCAATGTGCAGGGAGGATTCTTTTATGTGCCATGGAATATTGGTTTTTAAGGTTTCCTCTGAAGGACACTGGCTTTCATTTCTAAATGCCAAGTGCTTGGCAAAAGAACAGTCACTACCAATTTTCAAGTCTTAGTCATGCAGTCAGACTTGGATTGGGTTCAAACCCTGACCTCCCACATACAAGCGAACACTCTACCAACTGAGCATCTGTAGTTGTATTATTAGGTGAAATAACTTTTTGCTTAAAAGTATTATTTTCAATTATTACATTTAATTTTATTTGGTAATCAGATACAGACCTATTGAACGCTATGTGAACATCTGCATAATGTATTGAAAAAAAAATTATGGTACATATTTATATTAAATTGGGATAAAAATTTTAAATATAGTGGTATTATGTTTGATTGTGGCATCTTAATGCTTTACTTAATAAGCTTTAAATGCAAAGGCTTTATTTTGTAGGCAAATCTCTCTCTCTTTCTTTATATATTTATATAATATATATATATATATATATATATATATATATATATATATATATATATATATATCCAACAAAATTAATTGAGCTCGTTTAAATAAGCTCAAATCATATATCAAATACAAATGAATCTGCGGACCACATGGACAACAAAAATAAATGGCATTAAATTTAGGTAATGCAAAAGATGAACTGAGAATAGGAGCATCACAATAGGAAGCTGAATATTGAACAACTCTAGCCTGAAAATATAATACAGAATTATCATACATGTATACATCTTAAAAAATCACATTAAATAGAAAATTCTGACTAGTTGTGCATTAAGTGAAGTGCAAGTAATAGGTCTTTTACACCTAGAGATTCATTGCAGTAATATCAAGTTTGTCAGTTCTAGGATGGTTGAGGAAACCAGAGTTCCTTAAAAAATGACAACACCAACCACCAACTTCTGGCAAGAGAACTGATAAACCTTAAAATAGGATCTGCGGACACAGGACACAGGATTTGGACCTAGTTTGTGAGAGTCACTGTAATGTGTAAAGGAAGTTGTTTCTTCTGAACAATCAACTTCTGTTGTCCCCTGATTCTGACTAGGATAAAAAATCTAAACAAAAAGTTACCAAATAAACATGTAAACTTACAACTAAAACATATACACAATTAAAAACAATATTCAAATAAATTAAAAACTTTTGTTGTAGATTATCAAAACTCGACTAGATTCTGAACCATATAAAGGTTTTTTTAACAACAGAATGCTCTGATTTTAGTTTTTTTGAACTTAAACTTAAAATCACTGTTACAGTTTGTAACAAATAAGGTTTGCTACCATACCATGTTGCATGCTTTTGAATCCCATTACAAATCAATAATTTTCCAAATGATAAATAGGGAAACTTAAAATTCTGTCTAGGCATAGATAAGTGAAAAGTTTGTAAATCTCTCTTATAAGTATAATTAACGACAATGTTCTGAGAAATGTTAAATAATGTAATACACATCTAAATTTAACAAAATAACCCTGAGAGTTGTTTAAATATTATCAATGAGCTTTAAAATCTGTAAAGACACATTTAATATGTGAACTGCATTTTTCTATTTATAACGACTTAATCATGCATGAAAATCAAGCATTTAAAATTAATGTAATTGACCTCTGATTTTGACCTTGAAGGCCATTCAAACATACAAACTGATACAATTTCATTAACCAGCAATTTTTTTTCTACAACAAAAGCAAGCTCTTATTATTATTTGAACATAAAAAATTCATGTACTTGACCTTTGACTTTGATGGTCATATAAACTGATGTAATTTTATTACCTAGCGAGTTTTTTCTACAATTACACACCAATTAGAATGATCATAACAAGATTTAACAATTTTTACCTGGGGAATGTTTTGTAAAATCAAATCATTCAATTCTCCTTCTTTAAAAACATGATAAAATCGACAAAGATGTGTAGATCTTTTTGAGCAAATGTCATCAGTAATACTGCCATGTCTACTTTTAACACTGACCACATTCTGTGATATGTAACCATTAACTTTCCCTCCATTTTTATCTTTGACCTTGAAAACATGTGATGTCTCATCTTTAGTATTATGTGATAAGTTGACCTTTGTATCATGTGATACACTGACCTGTGTCTCATGTGATACATTGACCTGTGTATCATGTGATGTCACAGAATCACTTACATGCTTTATTTTGTCTGTACTTCTATATTCATTACTTAAAGGCACTTCAACCATTTTCGGAATCTCAGAGTTTTTGTAGTAATCGTTTTCGATGTTCTTAGAATATTCATCATGAATGTAGGGTTTCTCACAAGACTGGCCATTACATTCATTACTTTCATGTCCATTAACTGTTTTTATACCTGAATACTGCTTTTTACAGAAGGCACTTTCTATGTTCTGAGCAAAATCTTTTTCACCTTTTGATTTTATTGACTTGCAAAAGACATTTGATATGGTTTCATCAGTGCATGAAGTGTACTGCACTATATTGTTCTCAGACATATTTTGAGCAAGATCTGTTCTTATTGATTTCACAAAAACCTTTGATAGTGTTTCATCTGCACATGTTATAATTTGTTCTGTATTATCTTTAGTGCAGCTGTACTTTTCTTTCTTTCGAATTTTAACATCATTCTTGTAACTGTTTGTTACATTGATCAGATTGGTCTGTTTATCTGTTTTCTGAATTTGGTCCACAAATTCCATCTTACCACTCTGATGATAAACGTCTCCTTTTTCCACAAAAGATCTATCCTTGTTTGCTAACAATTCCTCACTGTTCATTGGACAGCTACTCAGAGGAAACTCCCTAACTTTAAATTCTTCATATCCAGGGTGTATCTCACATTTTCCTAATTTTTCAAAGTCCAGTCCAGACTTTACACAACTATATGCAGAGCTGTTTTTCACTGGCTTTTCCTTCAATTTAACACCAAATATACCCAACACATTGTCCCTGATGGATTCAAATAAGGATTTCTGTTTATTTTTGGCAATTTTTGATGTTTTTTCAGATTGTTGCTTTTCTTTTAACTTATCTTCATAATTATAATTTGGCAAGATGTCAATCGAAGTTGGACGATTTTGTCCTGACAGTGAATTTTTGTGATTGGAAGTGACTGAAATTTTGTTTTTATCTGAAATATCTAGCTGATTTAAATCATGAGCTGAAGAAGAGGAATTTAATAAATGTTGGTGGCCATCTTGAAACTGCTCATCAACAAAATCTTGGCAGTCATTTTGATCATCTTCGTCAACCACTCCTGTTATAGTTTTGTTTTGAAATTCCTTTTCTTTATCAGATGTAGCATTAGAAACATCTAAGGGTCCAATATCAAAGCTGACTTTTGATTCTTTATTAGAATTCAAGTCATATGTTAGATTTTCTTTAATTTCAAAATCTTCAAATTCTAATGTGCCTGATGATGAAAATCTGTGTTGACTTGCAGACAAGGCTTTCAATGACGCTTCCAGTTTTCGACATTCTTTTACAACATCCGAGTCTTTGGAATGTTTGGAAGCAGAGTCTGTTCTATGAAAATATCCATATAGGGTACTTGGTAATGTATTAGATCTATGTCGGTTGGTCAAACATTTATTCACCCCACCAACCTCAATAGTTTTCTTCACAAAAACATCAACATCGTCTTCCACAGCATTCTCATTTTCAAATGGATCTGATAGAGATTTTCCAAATTGTAGAAATGAATGTGTAGAGCTCTCCGTCTCCATGGAAACATCATCTTCGCTGACAGAACCAGTACTTGACAGATCTCGATCAGAGTATGAAGATCCCCTGGAGAGATTTCCTGAAACTAATGAAATAAATTATAAATTAAATGTGAATACATAAAAAGACTTCAAAAGTATTTTTGGGGAAAAAATCAAGATACTGAAAAGAACTTCATATCACACTAGTAAACACACATATATATTTATGAACCAAGCTGATGAACAACCGCATTTATTACAGATTCTGAATGTAAAATCATGCAATATTAAACCAAGGGAGGCAAATCTTGTCAACTAAGGAGCTTTAATTTTGAGAATTAATATTAAAACTATATTACAATTATCAGCAACAAGCAAAAAAGCATTATTTATACTAAAGCTTGTTTATAAGTCCATATATTATTTTTAAATTTTCAGCGTTTGTATCCTTGCTAAAACCACCATTTCATTAACAATTCTTGAATTCTCAAGATTTAGTAATATGTTCGATACTGGACCTAATTTGGTAAATTTTTAATGCATGGTTTAAATACTTTTTCATCTGTTATGGTTTAGGTGGATCTGGCTTGTATTTGGTTGATTTAATTTATATACCTCTTCACTCAATTTACCTGAGAATCTGCGTTTTCCATTCCATGGAATAAGTACATCTTGACCATCAAACTGGAAAAATAACAAAAATAAATTTCATTACATTACAAAAATTACTATACAGCAGAACTTTTATACTTCATACACTGGTTTCTGGAATATCATGGAACTCCAAGACATCTTGTCTAGGTTTATTTTTTAATGATTCAACCTTAAAACTCCAGGATAATTCCAAGTCAAATCAAAGTCACATGTACTTCTAATAAACAGGATACAAAATATGGCATTCCAAGTTATCACTTTTGCACTTTTAATCAAGGTCAACAATTTTGGGATGACTGAGAAATCTGGAGTGCCCTGAGAAAACCACAGACTTTAAACAGATAAACTGACCAAGTTTTTCTCACAAAGACCTGTGAAAGGAATTTAAACCTAGGCAGTATGTGGTGCTGTTATATTTGTGAGTTAACCCTTCAGACCACCCTGGGTCTAGCACTTAATTTTCATTAACCCTTACAAACATCATGACATGTCTCATAAGCCCCATTGATGTGAAAACAGATTCAAAAGATTACCTTTGAAATGTTTTATTATTTTGGTTGATTGTTGGTTGTAGTGTTGCCATGTCAGCAATTTTTCATTACAAACACCATGACATATCTCATAAGCCCCATTGATGTGAAAACAGATTCAAAAGATTACCCTTGAAATGTTTTATTATTTTGGTTGATTGTTGGTTGTAGTGTTGCCATGTCATCAATTTTTCATTACAAACACCATGACATATCTCATAAGCCCCATTGATGTGAAAACAGATTCAAAAGATTACCCTTGAAATGTTTTATTATTTTGGTTGATTGTTGGTTGTAGTGTTGCCATGTCATCAATTTTTCATTACAAACATCATGACATGTCTCATAAATATAAGCCCCACTGATGTGAAAACAGATTCAAAAGATTACCTTTGAATGGTTGATTGTTGGTTGTAGTGTTGCCATGTCAGCAATTTTTCATCTATTCTCAATAAGAGATTAATATCTTTATGGATTAATTTAAGAACAAGTTCCTGTATGGGCAAGATGTACAGGCATGTACTATGACCTGCTGTGTACTAATGCACAATCAGGGGACCTTAAAACAATAAGCCAGAAAAATTGTTATACATTTATAGTAAAAAATTTTTCAAGTAATCTAAAACATGTTTTAACTAATTTTTGTTATTTATAAAAGCTGAATCTAACAGTTTTCGAAAAGAATATCAAAATAACTGTAACCTATTCATTTCAAAAATGCTTATTTATAATGTACCCGTCTGTGTTTCTGTTCATATGACCATACATAGATCATGAGTTGTCCACCCGGTCTGAGAACCCGACATAACTCCTGAATGGCCTGTATTCGTCGTTCATGACTGGAAAAGTGATGTATGACACCTATAGAAATAACAGCATCAAATATGTTATCTCTGTAAGGAAGTTTTAGATTATCTGCCACTATTACATCATAACTCTTGCTTCTTGCGAATTCCACCAGGGGGCAGCATATGTCAAGTCCTAATTTGAATACTTTGTTGTTGATATGTAGGTACCGGCCACTTCCACATCCTAAAATCAAAAAGTTGAAATGATAAACTTTAAATTGTATTTGTAATGCAGTAATGACTTGTTACCATATTAGCCCCTCAGTAGTAAGGGGCCTCACTGGCCCTGTGGTCTAAAGTGTGTGCTTACGGATCACAGTGCCTCTCAATGCCTGGGTTTGAATCCCCCTTTGAACAGATCCTAGTGTGAGAAAGTTTGTCAGTTTGCTTGCCAAAGGTTGGTGGTTTTCTCTGGGCACTCTGGCTTCCTCCACCATCCCATTACCTCACTCCATTCCTTCAGTAGTTATACATCCTGTTAATCAACAGAGCTATACTTTTCTAAATCTCTAACTCCATTTTTTCTATGTTGTGCTCAGAAGCATGCTTCTGAATTAAGCTTATTGATAAACTTCATTAATAAGGTTAATAATTGGACTGAATGAATGATGGCAGCTAGAGGGACAAAAAAAAAAAAAAAAAAAAAAAAAAAAAAAAAATTTGATCTGTATCATGTAACCAGAGTGGTTCTGCTTTCTCCAAAGATGATTAGAAACCCTGTCGCTAAACAACTAATTATCAGTGATAAGGTTCTTTTTCAGATGTCAAATTGATCTGAGCATTTACTTTCATAAACTGCTACAAAATAGGAGATGTCCTTTGGCCATATCATGTAACCACAGTGGTTCTTCTTTCTCCAGACATGATTAGAAACCCTGTCGCTAAACAACTCGTCATCAGTGATAAGGTTCGTTTTTCATTTGTCAAATTGATCGTAGAATTTACTTTCATATACTGCTATAAAAAAAGATGTCTTTTAGCCTTATCATGTGACCAGAATGGTTTTGTATTTCCCAGGAACAGTAAAAGATGTTATTAGAAACCCTTTCAAACAATGCAGTTATAAATAATAGATCTTGATGACAAGGTTTGTTTTCAGATATCAAACTGATGGAAGCATGAAATTTCATATAATGCTACATAATAGAAGATGTCAAAAATGACTTGCAGCATTGTAATTGTGCAGTAAAATCAGTAATGTTAAACATTATTCATTTATATTATCAAATTCGGAAAAATAAAGAAAGCTGCAGAGAGTAAAATCTGGGTAAAACAAATCTGTCAAGTCACATGCATTGCGCGTGTGTCACACACATTTTTCAGTAAATCATGCTCACACGCTAAACTTTAATAATCACAAGCATAATCTGGAAAATGAAAAACTGTGTTGTGCGAGTCTAGTTACCGGTAAAAGTATCATGTTTAATATGATAGATAATTTCAGTTGCCGGTAACTCATAAATCCTGGTAGTTGAATATGGTTAAATTAGGTAATTTGATATCCTAAAATGCACAAAAACAGCCTAATTTTACATAATAATTTTTTAAAAATTCCGGGGGAGCATGCCCCCATACACTCTAGCAATGTGCGAGTTTGATGCAAGCATTACCATACGCATGATTCTAAAAAGGCCTTGACAGCTATGGTAAAAGGAAAACCTGTTCTACATAGGATATGTAGTTAAGGTTAGGCACCCAACCAAACTGACTTCTTCCCCTGACCATTAAAAGCAAGTGGCTATTTAGCAGGTTTAACTGTACATTATCCAGCCATTTTCAAACAATAAGACTTCCCAGATTTATCAGTGAGCATAAAAATGACAAATTATTTAAACATATCATTACCAAAAAGAAAGATTGTTGATTACAAAATTTTGAATTAGTTCTCACTCTTAACATATTGAGACATGAAGGTATACTGAACGAACATTCAAAAAGAATCTGTAAATTTTGCACTGGTGTAATGACAGATGAAAGTGGCTTCATACTATTTTAATAAAATTAAAAAATAGATCTCAACACATAGAGAAACAGCAACTTAAAGTTTATGGCGTCGACATGTTTTCAAAGACTTCATCATCAGGGCAAGGTTACTGTGAATTCATCAATTTTCATGGTTCTAAGAAAAAAAATCATTTTGTGGGGGGGGGGGGGGGTGAATTCGTGGTTATGACCGTATTTAATAAAAAGAACCACATGTTATAAAAACATTGTCTTATGTGTTCAGTTTTACCAGATTACTCCACTTATTTCACTCATGTTGTCAAAAAGGTAAGTCATTGTAAACAAATATTAAACTATTTCGTTGACATGAAATGTTGTGGTCGCGGTGTCAACAAAAACAACTAAAATTGGGCCACCACCAAAACTGATGATTTCACAGTATACAATTTACAATATATGAAGTATAAAAAATGGTAGCATTAAGATCATGTGACCTCTATTGTTCTACAGATGGTAGTGTGTCAGATGGTATTGTTTTTCATGTACTTCTTATAAATAAAATATAAGGATTATTTGTTTGTAATTTAAGTTATTTAAAAAAATTGTGAGTTGTGTTATTATTATAAACTAGTAGACTTAAGAGCTCAATCTCAATAGAGCCACTGCTGTAGCTCAGTTGGTAGAGTGCTCGCTCTGTAAGTGGAAGGTCATGGGTTCGAACCCCGGCCGGGTCTGACCCAAGACTTGAAAGTGGGTAGTGACTGTTCTTTGCTAAGCACTCAGCATTACGAAGTGAAAGCCACGGTTCTTTCAGATGGGAACTTAAAATAAACGAGGTCCCGTGTCATGGCAGGCATGGCACGATAAAGAACCCTGCTGTATAATGCCATCAGCGCAAAGCACAGGCAAAATTTCTGCACTTTCGCCTATAGCTGGCGACGTCTCGATATAAGTGAAATATTCTTGACTGGGACATTAAACACCATTACTCAACTCAACTCAATAGATTACAGCGACAGAATGTTAAATCTTAAATGCGACGTCCATATACGCTGTGGATATACTGTATAAGTATTTACAGTAGTGTGTATTATATTTGGCACTCCTGAGGGTCTCAAACATTTGGCGTGTATTAATATTGGCGCTGTCATTGTTTTTCTTAAGACATGCAAGCTAAAATTAATGTTGAAGTGTATTAATATTGGTGGAAGTTAATTTATAGCCAAAAGTGCCAATATTATTACGCAGCCAAAATAAATACTTATACAGTTTTCTTCCCAGTTTTGAAGACTGTGTAATCAAGGCAAATATTACTATTTTGTCATAAACATATACATTTATGCTGGAGATACAAAAAAAAAAATTGAATTTTATTCTAATTATATAAAAAAGATTATTGAATCCTGAAACATGGTCAGATTGTCAAATATTTCATTACCACTTTAGAAGTAAGGAACAGAACAGACTTATAGTTGTTATATGAAGCAGTAAAAAATTTGTAGTTTTAGGTCTAATTATAGCTTATGTAACTATCTCTAATTGTTTTAAGTCTTGTTTATGCAGTATGTACTATGTATGTTATTTGTTGAACACTGTAATCCAGTATACCAATAAAAGATTTATTACCCGGTATTATGATTCCCCACCCAAAGGTGGGGAATCATATTGTTTTCGTTCTGTTTCTTCTTCTTCTTCTTATTATTATTATTATGATTCCCCACCCAAAGGTGTTTTCGTTCTGTTTCTTCTTCTTCTTCTTATTATTATTATTATGATTCCCCACCCAAAGGTGTTTTTGTTCTGTTTCTTCTTCTTCTTCTTCTTCTTCTTATTATTATTATTTTTATAATTTTTTTTTCCTTAAAATTGTCCGGTGCAGAACTCGGAAACGGTATGATGGGTTTGATGAAATTTGGTACCAACAATCTGCTATCTTGGTAGATATGGATAAATGATCAAATTTTTTTCTATCTCGATGGCTCAGTGGTCGGTGCGTGTAAATTGCGTAATTTAATTCCAAACATCTTTCTGTCCAATACATACAAAGATAGATAACTCTTACAGAATCTTCTTCTTTCTTATTCAGTTTCTCAGATATATGAGTGCCCGATAAAAATGAGTAATCTAAATTAATATATAAAGTTAAGCACTTAACAAAAATGATTGAATGTTAATGATCTACATGTTAATTAAGTGACTAACCTCTTTCTCACATACATAATTTGTTGTTAATAAATTCTCAGTTACTATGTATTAAATTGTTAAAAATATATCAAATTTTTATCAGCACTGCCAAACAAGTTAAACGCATCATTCAATCTCGTTCAAAATTTTAGGATAGGTTCCTGCATCATTAAAGTTTTACATCCATGGGTATTTCTTGGGTGAGGGACAGGAAGATGGGGTCTTAAAAACAAAAATCACCAATTTTTCCTTAAACACTTTGTGGTGTGCTATAAAACCATATATAGGGCTTTGTCATAACTCATAAACTAATGAGATCCCCATCCCTAAAGTATAGGTTTATTCATGATTGTCCCTTTTTTGAAAATCCAGGTAAGAATTTGGATAAAAAAAGAGGGACAATCATGAATTCAATCCCAATGGGGAACAATAGGACTTAAGTTTAGCTTGGAATATAGTTTATTCCAGAAAAGAAGGTAAAAGAATAACCAAATATCAAATGTTACATTTTATTTTTACTTTTATTTTTAAAACATAATCAATTCATTAAATAATACAAATACATCTATTTTCAAAGCAAACTTCAAATAAATAAATAAATAAATAAATAAATAAATAAATAAATAAATAAATAAATAATAGATGAAAATAAAACATACACACAAATAAAAATATGACAAATGGCATCACATACTGTAAAGGGGGGGAAATACAAATGCAAATACATCTATTTTCAAAGCAAACTTCAAATAAATAAATAAATAAATAAATAAATAAATAATAGATGAAAATAAAACATACACACAAATAAAAATATGACAAATGGCATCACATACTGTAAAGGGGGGAAATACAAATGCAAATACATCTATTTTCATAATAAACAGAATATAAACCCACTAACATAGGAAACGCGAAATGTCAAATTTCGGAAATCGCGAAAATAATCCCCTTTACAGTATTTCATCTCTTAGTATAGTTGTGTGACATGGGACTACACAGAATGTACATGACAAATAAATAACAGATATTAATAGATATATTTAAAAATATATTCAGAGCACTACTTGTTAAGCACATGTCTTAAAGCAGTAACAAATATCTACTGTCTTAATAATGAAGAAATAGCACTAACTTCACTAAACACAAAATGTCTATCGGTGTTTCAAAATATGCGAAACAGCATCTGTATAGTCCATTACATTAATCATGTCAAGCTCATATCTCTCTTTCAACTGTCGAAGCCTTGTCTCCAAATCCCGATACTTTTTTTCCTTCTTTCTTCTTTTGCCACCTGCTGCAAGTTGAATTATCTTAATCTCATTGGCTGATTGAAATGTCTGTAAAAGTTTAATAATGGTGAAGATGTTCAGATGAGCACGATGCATTTGGTTATTGAGCTTATGGTGCCAGCCTTCTAGATGGTTTGTGGTTCTTGGTCCTTCTGTTTCATAATGATTCCACATTTGACGGTTGTTTTCAACCCATGTCTCTGTTACATAATCGCTAAAATCAACTACAGAACGGTCATCACTATCTACTTCCTCTAATGCCTGAAACCAAACGTCCTCAACCTTTTCAACTGGAACCAACGGTGCCATTGCACGTCTAACAAATTTGTTGATATTATCATTGTTGCTGTATTCATTTTGTAGCCCACATGACTGAACCTTCCTCCATAAGCACTGACCATAATGGAATAAGCATCCTTTAATTGTAACATTTGGAAACACAATAGTTGCTGCATTTTGGGATCCTCGTTCAAAATAAAAAAATATGCTGTCCGGATTCAATTGTATATTCCTCTGGCTGGCACATCTCACTAAAAGTTGAAAAATCGCACATAAGTCTCCTGGGTCTTGTTTGGTAGAAAAGCATACACTAATGGATACATTTCATCATTTACGAAAGCATGGACTGTATAAAGTTGTGCAAACAAATTAGGACTACTGTAAAAAGTACCATCACAAAATTAAGTTTCTGCTGCTGCCAAATGAGTCAAGTTGTCATTCGTAGAGAAAAGTAAAATTCTGTCATTGTCGCCATCATCTGCTAGAAGAAATTCTTCATTTGCTGTGGTAATCTTAAAATCTTCTGGCAAGTCAATTTCATCCCTAGTCTGTGGTAGAACTGGCAGTGATTTGCTTCGCTGATAATATAGTCCACCACGGCAACCGTCAAATGTTGGGATTTTTGATACTGTCTCTCTCATGTCGTCATTCCATGTATCACCTCTCAGTCTGGAAATTTCTTCTTCATAAATAGATGGGAGGGGTTCAACTTCGTCTCTACAACGCTTCTCAATATTACCAAGAAATACTGCAGCCTGTATATCATGGTTGGATGGCTGGTGGTTGTGTTGATGTCTTCCAAATTTGATCGGAATCAAACTGGGTTCTCCGTCTGTTCCTCTGTTTTCTGTGTTAACTGTGCCTCTGCAACTTCTAACGACACATCGCCAATATACAATTCCATCGGACTTGGTATTCTTTCGGCAATATCTGTAACCATTTATACCAATGTTGTAACCTCTGCCTCTGGTGGTTGGGATAATAGTGATTTCTTACTGAACATTCGCCATGGATGATGTTTAAACATGTAATGATATATTTTTTAAAATAGTAATTTATATATTATTTAATGGCTTGGAAGGGGTAACACTTGTTAATTTAAATGTTTGAGAACTGTTCACACGGGGAGCATACAGAAGAAATCAGCTTGTGGAATGACACGGGTAAACTAATTTAATTATTTGAGAACTGTTCACAGAGGCAGCATACAGCTGAAATCAGCTTGTGAAAGACAAAGATGAGTTAATTTGACACAGATAAGCATAAGCTTGGTGTAATTTGAAGAAATAAAGTAAAACATACACACATACAAATAGATAAAAAAATTTAAAAACAAATAATAAAAAAATAATAAATAACAATATTTAAAATAAATAAAATTTAAAATAAAAAAAATAAAATAAATATAATATCATTTTTGTTCTTATTTCATTTGGATTTCCAGTAAATAAATAAATATAATTTAAAATGAAAAAAAAATTAAGCTAATTTAATGTTTGAAAATTTAAAATAAATGTTATATAATTTTTATTCTTATTTAATTTGTTTCAAGTTAGCAATATCTTAATACAATCCACCAGGTAAAATTGGAACAGACTATAATTGTTTGTTTGAACAGCACAACAAACCCAGAAAGGGACAATAATGAATATCTGTTTTTTAGGAAAGGGACAACCATGAACAGACCAAAGTATATATTTTCTGGTTCCTAATGATAAAATGAAAAGAATGACACTAATCAAAGACACCTAAGGTCCTTTCCCACTGAAGGGTAGGGCTGGGTGGTGCTAAGTTAATTTTAAACTATTGAAATCCCCAACCCTAATTTATGTATTTTCTGGTTCCTTATGAAAAGTTGAATAGAGTGATATTAATAAAGGGCACCTAAGGTCATTTCCCACTGTGGGTGGTGCTATGTACATGTATAGCTTTTAAATAGTTAAATCCTTTCCACTCATCTGTATATTTTCTTGTTCATTATGGACTTTTGAAAAGAGTGATAAAAACCCCCAGGAAATCATTTTCAAGAGAGGGTAGGGGTGGGAAGCCAGAATTCTTAACACCCACCCTCAGTCAAGAAACACTATCTTATGACATACTTGATTCCATTTCTTAAGGCAAGTTTACAGGATTAAATTCCTATTCAAAGAATTGTAAACAAATTCAATAGCATTATTACATGTTTTGATATGGATAATTGCTTTAATCTCTTTGTCAATTATCCATTAATATGTAGGTTATGGCTACTTCACAGTCATGACACACGTCAATCAAATTTGTTGGTTAAACACCTCACAGTTCATGAAATAGATTTGCTATCAACCAAAGTTGAATACCTGTCCAATCAAAATACACCAGCTAATAGAATTGCCAAATTAATGGATAGGACCTATGTCAGAAGACAGAACGCATGATTCTGATCTATTAAACTTGTGTAATTTACATACATTTCGAATTATAAATTTATACATGCAGATTCGGACTCCCGTGATCCATTGGTTTCTTTTAACAAAAAACATTGTTGCAACAATGGGTATGAGGGAATGAAAATATATATTAAAATGAATACTACTTGAATTATAATTGTACAATTCGATGTAACTTTAAATTTACTTGTCTTCTGCCCTTTCTCTTAGTCAGCTTTCGATTACTAGTAATGGATACTATTAATCCATCTCGAGATCAGTCCATCAGCAGGTGTATATTTTAGACAATATATAGATTATGGATGGTGGGGAATCATACGTAACTGGTATCCCAGTTACAATCTCTAGTTATTATTATTATTATGAATTTGATACAAAGTTGTTTCTGATTTGTATAAGATCTGTGTACAGTGTATTGGTAAACTGTCAGAGATGTTAATTACTGTTAAATATGTGAATGCTAACTATTGATAATCAATTGACACTGTAACTACTGGCACAGTATAAATACAAAATTATCATCATTACAGTATTAATAATTCAGTAAAACCCAGTAACTATAAACCAAAAGGAGTGGAGATAGATAATTGTAATTACAGGGAAGTAGTCTGTTTGTTTTGACATGTCACAATGGGGTTTCAACAATATACATTTATTGTACATGTATTTGACAGTAATTACAATAGAGGAGTTGCATTTAGTTGAAATTTCACTTCGAAGTGAATATTCACTTTTGTTTGTATTGCTTGAAAAAACATTAACACCATCCTGTCAAAACAACTCGGGTCATTAAGAGTGATTATGAGCAACTCAAGTTCATAGCAGTTTAGCTAATGGCAACATTTTTCTGATAGGCAGCTTAGTCCTGTCAATCAACCGTTTTGCTGTTTTTATAATTTTGCTTAGGTTAACTTTAATCATTCCTGAAAGTTAGTTTAAACCGTAAACTTGTTGTTTAAATTTGGAGTTTTCTTGCATTCCTTCATTGAAGTAATGCCAGTTTTGCTACAGTTATTGACTACAATGACCAACGCCAGTTTAAACTTTATGGAGGATGATGATGAATATCACAGTACGTAACACTATACGTGTATTACAATTACTGCTTAATAGTGAAAATATGATCAAATATGATCAAAATTGACCAAGAAATGAGTTTACGAGTTAATAAACAAGCAATTAAATATATACTATAATAATATTAATAGAGGAATATAAAAATTAAAATATTTATTAAGTGTGAATAAAATGTAATGAAATGATACACGGTGTTACTCTCTCTCTCTCTCTCTCTCTCTTGGGAGAGTTTGAGATGCCTATGCAGTAATCTGACTTTAAGAAATGATCAATCATTTCAGAAAGAAGAATAATTTTGTAATACAATGCAGAAAGAATTTTAAAAATATGTTAAAATTTCATGGAGATATGGATGATAAACTAAGGTTGGGTGAAAAGACTAATATATAAGTATACCCCAGGATCAAAATTTTGAGAAAACGGTAATTTGCGATTTTCTTTATTTTTTGTTAATTTTTTAGTATTTTTCACATATATTTCTTTAAATTTTAACACTTTTTTCTGTCATAGGAATGCTTCAAGCACCTGTGGCCCTCATTAGGAAAAAGAATTATGTGATTAGTCATTTTTCCTTTCAATTATGTGATCACTTGTTCATTCGTGGGAGGAGCTTCTGCCAATGATTAGTATTGTTTTGACAAGGGATTAAATCAATTAATGGATTGTTTATTCAAGTTATACAAACAAAAGTGAATATTCACATCAAGTGAAATTTCAACTAAATGCAACTCCTCTAATGACAGTGCCGATTATAGAACTCACGATTTTGAACAGACACCACACATATGATACCTCATAATAATTGTACAGAAAATTTTGTTTATACTACATATTCAAATTGGTGTTCTTACAGGAAATTGAGTAAAATTTTTCCACAAAAGCATCGAGATGTGTTGATACTTTGTACACTATAGTCCCAATTACAGGGAGTGGAGTGGAGTGGAGTGGAGTAATGGTGTTTTACACCCAAGTCAAGATTCTTTCACTCATTTCGAGGCAGTCAGTTCTGGGATGGTGAAGGAAACTGGACTGCCCAGAGAAAACCACCGACCTTTGGCAAGCGAACTGACAAATTTTCTCACACTAGGATCTGTCCTGAGTGGGAATCAACCCCAGGTGGTGAGAGACACTGATCAGTAAGGGCGCTCTTTAGGCCACTTGGCCTATTATAGGGAAGAAGTTTAGGTGGTTATAACAAGTTCTTTATAACACAAAAATTTTACCCCACCTAAAACACGTGAAGCTCAGTTGGTTAAGTTCTCATTGCATGACAAGGTGGTTGTAGCCCAATGGGTTCAATTTTTGACCTAGTCAGACCCGAGACTTTAAAATGAGTTTTGGACCTAGTCAGACCTGAGACTTTAAAATGAGTTTTGACTGTAAGCATGAAAAACCTCTCATGTGGTAAAACTGTTGTTTGTGGTTGTTTGTTATCTCCCAATACATATTATTTATTCTGCTTAATGTATATGTGTGTGTGGACCAGAATATCCATAAAAACAATTAAAATTAAGTCACAAAAAAATTACCATTATTCTACGATAGTTATGTATCATGTATAGCAGATAGGAACCTATTATACCCAAGGCAAAAGGCGATTAAAATCTAGGGGGTCTGGGGAAGGTTGTCTCATAGTTATCTATAAGTTTACAACTTATGGTCAAATAAACTACCGTGTAATTCATACATCCCATAGCACTTTTTTTTTAAGCAAGAGTTAAGTTAAAAATTCAATCAATAATGCATCATTGTACTATTCTGTTATGATGTAAACATTTTGTCACAACTAATGAAATATCAATATTTCACATATAATCGCATTTAGAAAATAAAATAATGAGATTTTTAAATTTTAGTTTACTGCTTTTAAAACCAAATGTTTTAAATTAAATGGGTTAATGATAACTAGATTAATCAGGCCATTGTAAATGATGGGGGTTTGGTAGGTGAATAGTCTAAAGTGCACTAGAGAATCAGTGCCTCTTACCGTCCTGGTAATTCAGACCCTCTAAGGTAGACCGTAATGTGAGGAAGTGTGTCAATTCATTGCAAAGGTAATGGTGGTTTTATCGACACACCAGTTTCCTCCATCCAAAAACTGTCTTCTTTGATTTTAGTTATTAAAAAAAAAAATGCCATTTAAAGACTTTGAACAGATATGTACATGTATGGCAAATCATTGAGGAGCAATCAAATATTTTGTTACCAAACATGTAAATGAATTTAACAGGTACTTTTTCAATTTCCACAATTTTCAGATTATATATGAAATGCAAGACATGGAAATTAAGATGAATAAGTACCATAAGACACAATCTTTTGCTTCACTCTCTGACGGTGAGATTTTTTTTCAACAAGAGGCCCAAGATGGCCCTAATTTGCTCACCTGAGTTTAAATGTTAAGTCATAACATGTTGCCTCAATATAAGTGGTTTAAGAAAACATTATTTTTATTGTTTTGGTTTTTAGCTATATAGGTCACTGTGACCTACTTTTGGTAGCCAAAGCAACCAGAAACTCAAATGAGAATGGCAATGGTCTTAAGGTGCTGTTGACTTATATGAATGAAATGTGACCAGTAGTGTCTAAGGAAAAGTCTTTTGATGTATGGATGGATGGCAGAGTTCCTATCCATAACAAAAGCTCACATGAGTAATTTTCAGATCCGGATTAAAGACTTTACAGATTTGACACATTAATTCAAATATTTAAAAAAAAAAATTGTAAAATTCAACTGCAAATTATTTTTAAAAAATTGTTCAATTAATTAAAATAATGTCACATAACAATGATTTTGTAAAACAAAAAAAAAAAAAAAAAAAAAAAAAAAAATTCAAGGTTTTAGCTAAATCTACATATATAAAAATCTAAATCTACTATATAAAAATAATAATCCTAGTGTGAGAAAAATAATAATTCACTAAAAAGTAAAAATTCATAACATCTTCCATGCACCATTGTAAGTCATAAAATTCAGAAATTAAAAAAAATAAATAAATAAATAAAAAAAAAAATAAATAAATAAAAAAAAAAAAAAAAAAAAGTGGCCTTACTGGGATTTGAACCCTGACCCTTGGGTTGCTAGAATTGAAAAAGAATAAGGTCGAAAAAAGCGACTTGTATTTTACAGAGTTTCATGGAAATTGTTCAACATATGTTTCTTCACATAAGAAAATGATGTTTGGAAAAAGAATACACCTAAATTTATTAATATTGTAATTTTGGTAACAAAGTACTATTTACAATGTAAAAATAAACGCAAAAACAAGTAACCTAATTTTTTCACAAAATTGTTGGAATTCACAAACTTGGTTTATAAGATGCTTGAGATGCCAAATAGCAAATCAAATTTTATCTCAGTGAAGTGGTTTTGGAGAAGAAAATTTCTTTAGGTTTTCAACTATTTAGATCAATGTAGCTATGGCAACCTAAAAAGTAAAAATTCAAAAATTTCTTCCATGCACCATTGTAAGTCATAAAAATTCAGAAAATAAAAAAAAAAAAAAAAAATAAGGAAAAAAAAAGAGTGGCTCCACTGGGATTTGAACCCTCGACCTTTGGGTTGCAATATCACATTCAAAAAAAAAAAAAAAAAAAAAAAAAAAAAAAATTACACTAAAAAGTAAAAATTCATAAAATCTCTTCCATGCACCATTGCAAAAAAATTCAGAAAATAATAAAAAAAAAAATTAAAAAATTAAACAAAAAAAAGTGGCCCCACTTAGTATTGAAAATGAAAAAGGCCAAAAAAAGCGACTTGTATTCTACAGAATTTCATGAAAATTGTCAAACATATGTTTCTTCACATAAGAAAATGATGTTTGGGAAAAGAAAAAACAAGAAAAGAATTCACCTAAATTTATTCATTATTGTATTTTTTGTAAAAAAGTACTTTTTACAAAATACAAAAAAATAAACACAAAAAACGTGTAACCTAATTTTTTACAAAAATTATTGAAATTCACAAACTTGGTATATAAGGTGCCGTAGATGCCAAATATCACATCAGATTTTATCTCAGTGAAGTGGTTTTGGAGAAGAAGATTTTTTTTAGGTTTTTAACTATGTAGGTCATTGTGACCCACATTTGGTAGCTATGGCAACCAAAAACACAAATCTGAAAGGCAATGTTCTATAGATGCTTTTGACTAAGTTTAAACAAAATGTGACCTTAGGTTTCTGAGAAGAAGTCGTTTGAAGCAATTGTTGACAGACGGACGGGCGGACGGACAGAGGACGGACAATGGAGGGTCTGCCTCTATTGATACCAATAGCTCACATGAGCACTCTGTGCTCAGGTGAGCTAAAAATCTGTATCTAGTGTTATATTTCCAGTTTTTTTCTATCAGTTGAATTAAAAAGTGTATAAAAATCATAAAATAACTGAAAAACAACCCAAAACCTGTCTACAAGTAAAGCCATAAAGATTTCAAAAACTCCCATATTCCAACCCCCCCCCCCCCTTTCCAACATCTTAATGTTTTTTAGTTACATCATTATAGTATATCAATATGACAAATTCAAAATCTTGATTAAGTTGTGCATTGAAGCAGATAAATAACACACCATAAGTTAACTAAGTTAAGATAAGTGATAGTGTTTAATGCCAAAGTCAGTTCTGAAATTGTGGAGGAAACCAGAGTGTCTGGGGAAAAGCAACTGACCTCTGGCAAGCAACTAACAAATTTTCTCATAATAGTAGGTATTTAACGTAGGTGATGAAAGGCGCTGTGATCAGTAAGTGAGTTACGTAAATTTGCAATAGCACTATACTATTAGCAAAAACTTATTATGAAACAACCAATACTGTTTCCAACATATTAGAAAAACTTTTTGAAATAATACATAAGTAAAAAAACTTCAAGCCTAATGTGACCTAATTTCTAGTTTACATGCTTAAACTTGATATTCTTGACATCACATTGACCTCATCAATCAATGGTGTAGCTTACTATGAGGCAATTAAGGCAACTGCCTCTGTAAAAATCAGTTTGTTTTTTTTTTTTTTTTTTTTACAGAAACACGAAGAAAATAAAAAAGGAATAAAAAAAATAATTTATACTAAACAAATACAAAATTATATTTTGTCCTAAGTCATACAGATTTAATTATTCAGACAATCTTAGCAAATGTTGCCAGAATGCACGAATTTTAATGCCATTTTTCAAATTTTCCTTGGGACCCTCTAGATTTTAAGCTCCTTTGGCACTCCTATTTTATGTCTCGGTTATTATTGGTTTCTATCTATACCCCTGTTTATGATCATATTAAACTGTCATCTGGCTACAAATAGTCTTGACTCAGATTTAAAACTTCAACTGATTTTCAATTTGTGTTGTATTTCTGTCATTATAATTATATCAATGTCATAGAGATAAACTAAATAAACTAGATTAAAATTAAATTTTTTCAATTTTTTTAAAGTGGTTAATTTTAATTTTTTTGGAGAGATATTTTAAAAGTGTGTGTGTGTGTGTGAAGGTGTGTTCTGTCATGTAAAATCTATACTCACCCACATCTGCTATCAATGATCCAGGTGTTTGCTCCTTCAGAAATTTTCTGACATTAGGCCAGGCTTTTTGTGAAATCTCTGCAAAACATGGTGCGATTTGATCATAAACTTGGTGCACATGGGACTGTTCCAAAGCTGCACCATTTCCAATTCTGGCCATTATAATGATCCTTGATACTTTCTTGCTCCCCTGCCATTGGAGTTAAGTAACAGTTAACCTGGTAAGTAGGCCATTTTGTTGGCTTCTGACATCTAATCGGCAGATAATTTTAATATAAGTCATAAACACCGTCACAATAACAAAAGGTAGCTGTCAATAATCTGCATTATCCATTTACTCGAAAATTTAGCAATCTGAAAAATGAGAAAAAATCAATACTGGTACTACTATATTAGTGATAAACAGCTTGTTTTAATTCACATGAGTCTACAACTTTATATAGAATTCAAATGTAACTCTGATTGCATCTAAAGTCCAATAAAATTACATATCTTATACAGCTAAACATGCTACACATGTATACATCTGAACACTAAAGTAGAACCCGGGGAAAAAAAAAACAAAAAAAAAAAACAGAATACTGAGTAAACCTGTCTTAACTGATGTACAGTAGAACCTGAAAAACAGAATCTTGAGTTAACCTGACTAAACTGATGTACAGTAGAACCTGAAAAACAGAATCTTGAGTTAACCTGACTAAACTGATGTACAGTAGAACCTGAAAAACAGAATCTTGAGTTAACCTGACTAAACTGATGTACAGTAGAACCTGAAAAACAGAATCTTGAGTTAACCTGACTAAACTGATGTACAGTAGAACCTGAAAAACAGAATCTTGAGTTAACCTGACTAAACTGATGTACAGTAGAACCTGAAAAACAGAATCCTGAGTAAACCTGACTAAACTGATGTACAGCAGAACCTGAAAAACAGAATCCAGAGTAAACCTGACTAAACTGATGTACAGTAGAACCTGAAAAACAGAATCCTGAGTAAATCTGTCTAAACTGATGTACAGTAGAACCTGAAAAACAGAATCTTGAGTAAACCTGTCTTAACTGATGTACAGTAGAACCTGAAAAACAGAATCTTGAGTAAACCTGACTAAACTGATGTACAGTAGAACCTGAAAAACAGAATCTTGAGTAAACCTGTCAAAACTGATGTAGAGTAGAACCTGAAAAACAGAATCCTGAGTAAACCTGTCTAAACTGATGTACAGTAGAACCTGAAAAACAGAATCTTGAGTAAACCTGACTAAACTGATGTACAGTAGAACCTGAAAAACAGAATCCTGAGTAAACCTGTCTAAACTGATGTACAGTAGAACCTGAAAAACAGAATCTTGAGTAAATCTGTCTAAACTGATGTACAGTAGAACCTGAAAAACAGAATCCTGAGTAAACCTGTCTAAACTGATGTACAGTAGAACCTGAAAAACAGAATCTTGAGTAAACCTGTCTAAACTGATGTACAGCAGAACCTGAAAAACAGAATCTTGAGTAAACCTGTCTAAACTGATGTACAGTAGAACCTGAAAAACAGAATCTTGAGTAAACCTGACTAAACTGATGTACAGTAGGACCTGAAAAACAGAATCTTGAGTAAACCTGTCTAAACTGATGTACAGAAGAACCTGAAAAACAGAATCCTGAGTAAACCTTTCTTAACTGATGTACAGTAGAACCCGAAAAACAGAATCTTGAGTAAACCTGTCTAAACTGATGTACAGTAGAACCTGAAAAACAGAATCTTGAGTAAACCTGTCTAAACTGATGTACAGTAGAACCTGGAAAACAGAATCTTGAGTAAACCTGACTAAACTGATGTACAGTAGAACCTGAAAAACAGAATCTTGAGTAAACCTGTCTTAACTGATGTACAGTAGAACCTGAAAAACAGAATCTTGAATTAACCTGACTAAACTGATGTACAGTAGAACCTGAAAACCAATCCCTTGAATTAACCTGTCTAAACTGATGTACAGTAGAACCTGAAAAACAGAATCTTGAGTAAACCTGACTAAACTGATGTACAGTAGAACCTGAAAAACAGAATCTTGAGTAAACCTGACTAAACTGATGTACAGTAGAACCTGAAAAACAGAATCTTGAGTAAACCTGTCTAAACTGATGTACAGTAGAACCTGGAAAACAGAATCTTGAGTAAACCTGACTAAACTGATGTACAGTAGAACCTGAAAAACAGAATCCTGAGTAAACCTGACTAAACTGATGTACAGTAGAACCTGAAAAACAGAATCTTGAGTAAACCTGACTAAACTGATGTACAGTAGAACCTGAAAAACAGAATCTTGAGTAAACCTGTCTAAACTGATGTACAGTAGAACCTGGAAAACAGAATCTTGAGTAAACCTGACTAAACTGATGTACAGTAGAACCTGAAAAACAGAATCTTGAGTAAACCTGACTAAACTGATGTACAGTAGAACCTGAAAAACAGAATCTTGAGTAAACCTGTCTAAACTGATCTACAGTAGAACCTGAAAAACAGAATCTTGAGTAAACCTGACTAAACTGATGTACAGTAGAACCTGAAAAACAGAATCTTGAGTAAACCTGTCTAAACTGATGTACAGTAGAACCTGAAAAACAGAATCCTGAGTAAACCTGACTAAACTGATGTACAGCAAAACCTGAAAAACAGAATCCTGAGTAAATCTGTCTAAACTGATGTACAGTAGAACCTGAAAAACAGAATCTTGAGTAAACCTGACTAAACTGATGTACAGTAGAACCTGAAAAACAGAATCTTGAGTAAACCTGACTAAACTGATGTACAGTAGAACCTGAAAAACAGAATCTTGAGTAAACCTGACTAAACTGATGTACAGTAGAACCTGGAAAACAGAATCTTGAGTAAACCTGACTAAACTGATGTACAGTAGAACCTGAAAAACAGAATCTTGAGTAAACCTGTCTAAACTGATGTACAGTAGAACCTGAAAAACAGAATCTTGAGTAAACCTGACTAAACTGATGTACAGTAGAACCTGAAAAACAGAATCTTGAGTAAACCTGACTAAACTGATGTACAGTAGAACCTGAAAAATAGAATCTTGAGTAAACCTGTCTAAACTGATGTACAGTAGAACCTGAAAAACAGAATCTTGAGTAAACCTGTCTAAACTGATGTACAGTAGAACCTGAAAAACAGAATCCTGAGTAAACCTGACTAAACTGATGTACAGCAAAACCTGAAAAACAGAATCCTGAGTAAA
The DNA here is from genome assembly GCA_029721355.1 of Tegillarca granosa. NCBI lineage: Eukaryota > Metazoa > Mollusca > Bivalvia > Arcoida > Arcidae > Tegillarca > Tegillarca granosa. Next base: position 2,767,431 of record CM056604.1, on the reverse strand, counting down.
TCTGTCTAAACTGATGTACAGTAGAACCTGAAAAACAGAATCTTGAGTAAACCTGTCTAAACTGATGTACAGCAGAACCTGAAAAACAGAATCTTGAGTAAACCTGTCTAAACTGATGTACAGTAGAACCTGAAAAACAGAATCTTGAGTAAACCTGTCTAAACTGATGTACAGTAGAACCTGAAAAACAGAATCCTGAGTAAACCTGTCTAAATTGATGTACAGTAGAACCTGAAAAACAGAATCTTGAGTAAACCTGTCTAAACTGATCTACAGTAGAACCTGAAAAACAGAATCTTCAGTAAACCTGTTTAATTTATTTACAGTAGAACCTAAAAAGCAGAACCATGAGTAGAACACCTGTCTAAACTGAAGTACATTAGAACTGGAAAAAACAAAACCATTGTAAGTAGTGTTTTTCTAAACCTGTCTAAACTGATCTACTGTAGACCATGAAACCTGTCTAAACTAAACTGCAGTAAATACTGTAAAAACCAATCCCTGATTAACCCAACCTATAACGTGTCTAAACTGCTGTAAATACTGTAAAATCAATCCCTGATTAACCCAACCTATAAAATGTCTAAACTGCTGTAAATACTGTAAAACCCAATTCCTGATTACCCCAACCTATAACTTGTCTAAACTGCTGTAAATACTGTAAAAACCAATCCCTGATTAACCCAACCTATAAATTGTCTAAACTGCTGTAAAAACCGTAAAAACCAATCCCTGATTAACCCAACCTATAACATGACTAAACAGCTGTAAATACTGTAAAACCACTCCCTGATTAACCCAACCTATAACATGTCTAAACTGCAGTAAATACTGTAAAAACCAATCCCTGATTAACTTAACCTATAAATTGTCTAAACTGCTGTAAATTCTGTAAAAACCAATCCCTGATTAACCCAACCTTTAACATGACTAAACAGCTGTAAATACTGTAAAACCAATCCCTGATTAACCCAACCTATAACATGTCTAAACTGCTGTAAATACTGTAAAAACCAATCCCTGAACTAAAGTAGACTGTTAAAAACAAACTCTGAATATACTTAAAACCTGTCTAAAATAAACTACAGTTGAACTTGTAATAAACAGTCTCCAAACATCAATTCAACTTATTTTCTTCAGTAGAATTACTTATTTCTCTCAGTATAAGTTAACTAAACTGCTGTAAATACTGTAAAACCACTCCCTGATTAACCCAACCTATAACATGTCTAAACTGCAGTAAATACTGTAAAACCACTCCCTGATTAACCCAACCTATAACATGTCTAAACTGCTGTAAATACTGTGAAAACCAATCCCTGATTAAACCAACCTATAACATGTCTAAACTGCAGTAAATACTGTAAAACCACTCCCTGATTAACCCAACCTATAACATGTCTAAACTGCTGTAAATACTGTTAAAACCAATCCCTGATTAACCCAACCTATAACATGTCTAAACTGCTGTAAATACTGTAAAAACCAATCCCTGATTAACCCAACCTATAACATGTCTAAACTGCAGTAAATACTGTAAAAACCAATCCCTGATTAACTTATCCTATAAATTGTCTAAACTGCTGTAAATACTGTAAAACCAATCCCTGATTAACCCAACTTATAACATGACTTAACAGCTGTAAATACTGTAAAAACCAATCCCTGATTAACCCAACCTATAACATGTCTAAACCGAACTAAAGTAGACTGTTAAAAACAAACTCTGAATATACTTAAAACCTGTCTAAAACTTGTAATAAACAGTCTCCAAACATCAATTCAACTTATTTACTTAAGAAAAATTACTTATTTCTCTCAGAATAAGTTAACTACAGTTGAACCTGGAAAAAATGAACATCTTAAGCACTGAAAGTTTTATTCATGTCAAGCAAGATTATAAATAAATAATAAATAAATAAATAAATAAATAGATAAATAAATAAATAAATAAATAAATCTGATGCATTCATATTATCAAATAAATTTTTACAATAATAAAATAATGACTTTTACTGTATCTGTATGAATTTTATACATGTATTACATTGGCTCTGTAAACAGACCAATGATTGGTTATATATCAAACAGCATGGTTTTCAAAATCACACTTATATAAATTTGCATTTTTACAATAATGTAAAGTTAGGTTTTTCCCCTACCTTATTGAAAAATTGTCAGAATTGCATATTTTGCCCACACTCTACTCCATCCAAAAACAGTAACCAGTGATATAATAGACACATAAAGGGAGACAACTTTGTAAGACATGCTAACTAAATGTTGTATCAGTTTTTATGTAACAATTCTTGTTGTATTATCATAAATTACAATGGTAGCATACAAAAATCTGCAAAAAATGCCTGTATTAATTGGCAGTCTGATTTTTGACGTATAAATTTGGAGAGATTTGCAAGCACATAAAAGGGAGACAATTTAGTACAGACAAACTAATTTTAGCAAGTTTTTGTGGTCTAAAGCATGTGTTTACAAGATGAATCACATCACTGCTTACTCTCTAGGTTTGGGCAGATCCTAGTGTGAGAAAGCATCTAAGTTTGAATGTGGTTTTCTCCTCAGTGGTTTCTTTCACCATACCTGAACTGATTGTCTAGCTATAAGTAAAGGAATCTTAACTGGGCTTAAAATATTATTACTCCATTCCAACCTATTAATTTTAAATTATACACAATGATAAAATGACACAGGTTGTATTTGTCTGTACACAAAAATCAATGTACATATTTGTGTTAATTAAGGCTATGATTTGTGACAAATTATCTACATATATCGTTATAACTAATCATATTGATTTTAATCCTATTTACAATATTGTTAAAATCATTGCCTTGTTACTCCAGTCTGAGCCTTTTCTCTAAAGACTGATTTAAATCTATTATGTCTGAAAATAAAAATCGGATTCTGCGTAATATAAAATATCATTTTTAAAATACATGTTCTTTATAACAATTAGAATAGAATCTGAAGGTTTTAAATAAAAACTAATGAGCTATCATTTGTAAAAACTAATTTAATTTTATAAATAATCAATGCTCATATCTTTATGTAGTAAAAACATCTGCTGCAGTTAGACAATCAGCTATTCACTCAATTCTAGATCTTTTATATGGTGATAAAATGTATCAAAACAAGAGATCTATATATCAGAATGCCTCATCCGTAAAGTGATCTAAATCTTTATCTTTTACTTATCACAGTGTTTAACACAATGGCAATGGTAACCACTTTACGAGAGTAATGATAGGCCATGACAATGTCTACTGACTTTGAAAACCATCAACATGTGACAACTCTTGGAACAGCCATAACAGGGTTTTTTTTTTGCTATGACAACAACCAACAATTATGAGAATTGTCACGGCAATATTGCTATGACAACACCAAACAACTCTGGGATCATCAACAAAAGAGCTATGTTTTGATATGACACCTGATGACTTTTGAACTACATAAGGGTTGTTCTTTACACTTTTCAGGTGAAATGAGAGAGAGAGAGAGAGAGAGAGAGAGAGAGAGAGAGAGGAGAGAGAGAGAGAGGAGAGAGAGGAGAGAGATTTATAATTTACAAGCTTTAGCCTAATTATTGAATCATACAAATTTTTACACAAATAACCAAAGCAGGAATGAACTAATATTTTCAATCATTTTATTTGGGTAAAATAGTTTAATTATTAGAAATCACTTTCAACAAAATAATGATAAGTAGAATGAGGCTGGACTACAAAATTGGTTTATATTTAAATAAATTTTTAAATCCTGTTTTCGTTTTCAAATATAGCTGGTGACATGTCAATATAAGTAAAAAATAATATTGTTTGGGAGGAAATACTTAATAAACTCACTCTGAAAGTCTGGACTGGTAAAGAAGACAGGTATAAAAACTATATTTGGCATTATAATATATTGTGTTCTTCCGAGAATAGCAACCAAAGAAATATAATATTACTAGAAAATATCAGTGATGATGTAAATAATGGAAATAATTCCATGGCAACCAATTTACAAAACTGTGGAGGTGTAATGAGATATATCATGTATATTACAAAGGCATTCTATTTCTAGATGTCATTTGTATACACTGTCAAAGGATTTCTATAAAATGAACTATATTAAAAATAAGTTTATTATTCTATTCATCTCAATTCTACGACAGATAAAAGAGTTTTTGACTAACACACTAGAACCAATTTAACAAGTCCTCGGGGATAACATGTTCATCATAAAATTTTTTAAGGAGATTTTAAATATTTTTCCTGCATCATCATTCTTATTCTTCTTTTTCTTTCTTTCTTTTTTTGTAAAATTTTGAAATGACTAGATAAGATAAAGTGGTTAGAAATTTATTTTTTATTTTTGTTATATTTCAAATTTAGCCAGTTGAGTTAGAAATTTTAAATGATGTCAAGCTGATTAAGCAGTCATTAAACATAATGGAACCTTACATCAGTACCAAGATTCTTTAGTTTGTATTGATAAGTCAGCTTTGGTATGGCAGGAGAAAACCAGAGTGCCTGAAGGTCGGAGGCACTGAAAGTTGCTTTAGATAGTATGGCAACTGAGGTCAAAAAAAAAAAAAAAAAAAAAAAAAAAAAGAAAGAAATAAAGAAAGAAAAAGAATACATGAAGAACATCATATAAAAAAAAGTGTGTAATTCAAGACCAATCTCATACTATATATATGCTGTAGGAATTGAATAATTCATGAATGGGGTAGGACTTCCTTTTGAATTTCTAAAATCTTTAACTCTCTAGAAAAATTTCAAATAAATTTTAAACCACTAGACTTTTTCAGTCAAAACAAAAATTTTAGTAGAAAGTACAAATGGGAGTTCTTTTAGAAATATTACTAATGAAACGGTTATTGCAAAGCAACAAAATTTGTTTGATTTTACTAGGATTATTCTTAGATTTTGATGAAAACTACCATTTTACTGAAATTTGGGGAAAATTGGTGGTTACATTAGTAGGTAGAGAACAATGGTGGATGTTGGGACAAAAGAATCTGTGGTGTAGATGGCTCAACACCTGACACAAAACCATTTTAAATTAAACAATATAGAGTAACCTGAAAAACATTTTTTTGAAAAAATTTTTTATAAACACATATTCATAAATGACTTCAACAAAATCATCTAATGAAAAAATTTATTTCCCATATCCATCTTCAGCAGAATTTAAACACAGAACATTAGCATCATTATTACATGTGCTTCACTTCAATAAACAAATCTGTTATATAGTTTTTGAGAATTTGTGTTGTATTTTTTATATATAATTATCATTATTATTATAATGCAGAACCTTGACTTTCTGTAGAAATTTTGAAAATGTAAAACCATGGGGAAATGCTTATGTTATTTAGTGCATTTAAAGTGATAAACTATCCAAGTTAACAGACAGAAATGAAGCCAAAGTACTTTACTTTGCTGATTTCAACTGTTAAAACAGCTGCCAAAAATGAATATAACATAATGATACAAAGTTTAACTTAAGACAACCTTTGAAAATCTTATCCTTAAAATTTTTATCATTCTATTTTTATGGTTCAGGGTAATTTTTTTTTTTTAAATGTAGGGAAACTTTTACTAAGGGGGAAGGGGGATTATTTTCAGGTAAAATAACAATATTGAATTATCAAATCAGACTAAATTAATTCCTGATTTGTAAACATATACATTTTGTATTTTACAATGTGTAAAATTTAACCTGAAATCATGTAACATATCAGAAAATATTACAAAAAAAAAAAAAAAAAAAAAAAAAAAAAATATATATATATATATATATATATAATTTATCAGAAAACATTTGGCTCTAAAAATCCATTTCAGAGAAAATTCAGACTATAAACATCAATCATCACTGATAAAAAAATAAGGCAAGCATAACACATGTAAAAAAAGATGTGATTAAAAAAATTATAACCAAGCTTTTAACCAGTCTTACTGAAGGCAGCCACATATCAACATGATAATAATAATAATAATAATAATAATAATAAAGGTTATTTTCCGTATATATTTAAATCTCGTATTTTGAGTGCTTTAAATCTTATATGATTTAAAAACATGAAAAGTACATTGGCTTTTCTTAATGCACGTAATCGATTTTATTTTGTGATGTAATAATAATAATAAACGACTTACATTTTTCAGCTTTACAATCAAAAATTAATATCCCTCTCTTTCGGCATATCAAAGATCCGATCTTTTTCTTCAGACCATGCATCTAACGCACAAACAAAGCCATTGTGAACACGGAAGTGGTCGGCTTCTCACAGGAAGTGGTTACCGGCGATGCACGAGAACAAGCTATGTGGAAAAAATGTCTAAAAGCGAGATATATGAGCATGTATTATCACAAAATGTTTTAAATAAATTCATTTTTTATAGCCAGTCGATATAAATCTCAGGATTATTCCAGATTCACACATCCATCGTTACGTAATAAGTTGGAGTTCTCTACTTTCGATTTGACCAAAATCAGTAAACGACCTTGACCTTTTGACAGGAACTAGATAAAAATGGCAGTCAGCAGAGGGTTGCTAAATCATGTAAACTTTTTACGAACTACAGATTCTCAGGTAGATTTTATGAAATTTCTGATTATTGTTATAACACGATTTAATTATTGGTTTATGACGATGATTCATACTTAGAGTCTTAAATATAGAGCAGAAATGAATGACCAAGGTCAAGAAAATGTGGCGTGTGAGAAATTGCGCAAGTGACGTGTTATCTGCTTTATGTAATAGATTCAGTTAGACATAACTTTTAAGATGTTCTCGCTGATAAATAAAACACATTATAGGACAGAATTCTACTGACCTGGATCTGACTTAAAAATACCAAAAACTAGCTGGGGTTCTATGCATGTGTTTTAATAGTCCAAATTTCCTCTGACCCGAACACATTATGCCTGATGGCTATGTGTAGGTTCAGAACAATTTCTATATAAAAACAGGGTTTTCCAATACCAACTGTTGTCAGAAGGGGCGTTGTTTAATTTTGCTTCGGACTAAAACATAAGTGGAATTGTAGAAAAGTTACTAACATAAAATCAGAAGTGAGACATTAAGATTATAACATATTATGTAATATTAGTATGGACTGCAGCCCTACAGACTGAGTTGAAGAGCTATTGGGCTTAACCAAAGTCATCTATGTTAGCAAACAAACACAAACACTTGTTCCTTTTAGAGACTGTCTTGTCATAAACCTGAATTCCTTTTATTGTTTGTTTCTTTTATTGTTCTAGACATTTGGTGCAATTACAAGGCTTTATGCAGTGTTAAGTAAAGAGCAGAAAGATAAAATATCAAATGGACCTGATTTAGAAGATTTTGTTACTGGTCAAGTTGATGCTAAAAATGTCGTAGAAACCAAAACAAAGAAAAGAGAAAGGTATGATCAGAGTTGTTTATAATTAAAAAAATTACTAAAAAAAATGTGTATGTAGCAGAGTAAAAAATCATTATCTCCGTGGAGTTTCTAACCCAGTTCCTCTGGCACCTTAATCAAGTGCTCTCCATACCTGATAGCAGAAGTAACAACCAACTAGCAGCTATCTTTATTTAACATTTATTATTGTTCCATAAAAAAGGTGCCATAATATGGTAAAAAGCTACAAAAAATTACAAAAACATAATAAATAAATAAATAAATAAATAAATATACAAGCACTCTCGTAAAATAAAAAGGTTGACATTAATTCGAGTTTTTATGTTCACCAAAGAAAAGGTAGCTATTCTATATTTAATATGCGTAGCTAAACCGTGAATGTAGCATGTCCAGTAGAGGTCAAATTTGGCTGACCCTCAAAATAACCCATGGCGTTTACAAATACATGTTTATAAGACATAAAATATGCATAAAAATACAACCAATATAATACTCGTGTAACTATTTGCATGTGTGGAACACAGAATATATAAATGAAAAGATTGAAAAAAAGGAATGCACATTACATTAATATGTAGTTAATAACTTTCTGGCCATGTATATTAATTTCATATTAATTGAAAAATAAAAAATTATTAAAAAAAATATTTAAAGCTGCATTAAGTTTACCAAATTTCTGAATTTTTTTTGATTTTCTAAAAATATATTTTTTTAAAAGTAGATATCTTCTAACCACGATCCGTGACATTCATTTTCTAAAATTTCATTTCTTTTAGCTGTAAATAAACGGAATCCTCTGACCAGTTGGTCAGTGTTCTACGATGGTAATTATGAGCTTGGAGCATGCGCACGGATGTACGGAAAAGCCTGGAATCGAAAGTGAAAAATGACAGATTGCATTAATTGTCCTTCATTAATATCCAGATGTATTTGAAATGGTGTTATTTTTCCCTTACTAAGTCACAAATGACAAATTCAACGAAGTTCTGTGTTTAATTTATCGTATTTCAACATTTTGAAAGTTGTGTTTAAATGACCCGGGTTTTGATGACGTAACCATGTTCTAATATTAGATCCCAAATGCTGCATCTCGCTGGGTAAATACTGTAATTTCTGTATTTATTCGAGCTTTTATCGTTGAACCAAATGTAACATTGTTCATTAGGAACATCATTTATTAGATTAGCACCGTTTTATTTTTTTTCTTTGGAAAACTTAATGCAGCTTTAAATCAATAAGCATAAAAACTTACACTGTGTGTTGACACAATTTTCAAACTTTATATGCTTATACATGTAGTTGCACATTTGTGGAACACAAATATGGAAAACGTCTGTACACTCGTGGAGCACGAGTCCGAGTAAAAAAAACTTGGGAATAAAACAAGAACAGTAATTAGATGACAAGATATTAACAAGAAAGAATGATAATTCAAAAATTTAAAAAATCAAAACTGACATATGATCAGAACATTGAACTACATTTCCCTGTTGTGTTGATACTTTCTTGATGGTAAGGTATGAAAATACTATTCATAATAAAAAGTTGGAATTTTTATGAAATAAAACTACTGTTTATGTCACCATGTTGTATGGCAGTGAATTTTGTGAAATAATTGCAAAAATTTAATGTGAATGAAGCAGAGTTACAACTGAATATCATTTAAAAAACACAAATAAGGTGGACACAAATAACTTAAGAAGACAAGCAGATGAACATATTGATACATGGTAAGTAATGTGTTTTTAAGACAATTTTCCCTATAGTGTTCAAAATTGATCCAATAAATAATAATTTCTTACATTTACCACTGCGGTAGCTCAGATGGTAGAGTGTTCCCTCCGTAAGTGGGAGTTTGATGTTTCGAACCCTGACTGGGTCTGACCCAAGACTTGAAAGTGGGTAGTGACTGTTCTTTCGCCAAGCACACAGCATTACAAAATGAAAGTCATAGATATTTTGGATGGGAACTTAAAATAAAGAGGTCCTCAGACTCCTGTGTCACGGTAGGCATGGCACAATAAATACCCTGTTGTAAAGCCATCAGCGCAACACACAGGCAAAATTTCTGCACTTTTACCTATAGCTGGCGACGTCTCAATACAAGTGCAATATTCTTAACTTGGGCGTTAAACACCATTACTCAACTCTCTCTATGTTTAATTTTAGGTTAAGACTACCACCTTGGCTAAAAACACAGATACCTGTTGGCAAAAATTATCATAATTTGAAGACAAATCTTAGAGATTTAAATTTACATACTGTAAGTATTTAAAAAATCCAATTTTGGTCAGCATGTCAAAGGGAGACAACTTTGTATTGACATATGAGGTCATATGTGTTGTATGCAAGTTACATTGTATAATAATGTATATAATATGAATATTATCAGTGAATATGATGGACAAAGCTAGCTCATTATTTAGTGAAAAGCTGGAATCCACTAATATTTCTGGACCTAACAATGAGTTAAGCATGCAGTATGTATAAAATCACTTTGCACATCAAAGTTAGAACCACTTCAAATACAAATTTCTGTTGACATATAGTTTGTTCTTTTGAAATAATGTAATGGGAAAAAAAAAGAAAAAAAACAGGAACCTTAACTTTCTTGAAATCCAGAAGTTGACATTCTGTAATAACCAAAACTTCTGTGATAATGGCTTCCAGTGACACTAAAACCATCAACTAAGTAAGATTTCATGGTTATTTTGTTCTGCTGTAAAATTGCAAATATTTGCATAGTATAAACATTTGCTATTTTAGTGGATGAGTGAAAACCACATAAATACTATCAAAGAAATTTTCTAATTAATCACAGTGGGATTTAGTTTTACCATTCCATGAAATTTTTTGCTCAATTTTTTTTAATAATAAAAAAAAGGATACCAACACCCGTAAGGTATAATTTGTGGTAATGTTCAGTCTAGTGGATACCATGTGGTATTCAACAGAGTTCCATAGTAGTAATAAATTAATAATTAAATAATCAGGAGTCACGATGATGGCAGCATAGCTGTCGAAACATATAGATGAATAAAAGTCATACCACCACGGTTCATCTAGTGTTGAGAACCATTTCTTTTCTTAATTTTTTTTTTATTATTACTAAAGGAATGTTAAATTTAACTGTGTAAACTGGTCATGTCTAAATAACATAAAATCTTCAGTCCAGCAGTGTTCTGTTTTACTTTATTAATCATTGTAAAGTTATTTATTAGAAAAAAAGGTAACAGAATTAAATATTTATATTCCAGGTTTGTGAAGAAGCTAAATGTCCGAACATAGGAGAATGTTGGGGAGGTGGAGAAACGGGTGTTGCCACAGCAACCATAATGGTACATGATATGAGTTTATATATAAATACATGTACAAAATGTATATGGCTATGCTGATTTTGAATGTTTCATTTTAGTATTCCAATTTTTCAAACTGACATAACTGAACCGACCTTTGGAAACTATTCACATTTTTGTTTTTTATCTGCAATAGCAGATATCTCACCAACACGTATTTGGTCCCTGCATATTATTTCTTTTTAATGCCCACATTTTAGTTTGAATTATGGAAAAAATTATTGTTTTCTATAACAAGTAAAACACTGGATTAAATTAGGAAAATTCACCAAAACGTTTTCGATAAATCAGTTGTTTTGAACTTTGGAAAATCTTCCTTAAACCAATTAACAGTTGTATTTTGGGCCGTTGTTATTTTTCAGGTGTTAGGTGACACATGTACACGAGGTTGTAGATTTTGTTCTGTAAAGACTGCCAGAAACCCTCCCCCACCAGATGTAGATGAACCAAAAAATACAGCCAAAGCAATTACAGACTGGGGATTAGACTATGTTGTGCTGACCTCTGTTGATAGAGATGGTAACTTATAGCAATCTAAAGTATATTCCTGCACTTAAAAAGAAAGTTCTAAGAATTTTCATAAACATAAGTTTTCCCCTTGAAATCTTTGTCATAATTAAGGCTAAATTATATAAGATTTAGATTAAACGGGATTTTACATTCAAGTCAAGAATATTTCACTTACTTAGAGGCATCACCAGCTATAGGTCAATTGGCAGAAATTTGACCTTTGCAGTGGGCTTAGGGCAATGTGCAAGGAGGGCGCTTTAACATATCACAACTGCCACGACATGGGGCATCAGTTTTTAAGGTCTCCTCCGAGGGACCCTATTATTTTCATTTCTAAATGTAGAGTGCTTGGCAAAAGAACAGTTATAACCAATTTTCAAGTCTTGGTCAGACCAGCCACAGTTCGAACCCTCGACCTCCCACATACGAAGCAATCACTCTACCAACTGAGCTACCATTGTGGTCTAAACTTTGTTAGAGATCATTTCTAAGGTACATGTATTCAATCATGAATAATGCTAGAGAAAAATGGTTGTATTCCAAAAAAGTCATCCCATTTAAAACACATTTTTCATTGCAGCTATATATAGATCTGTTTTTAGGCTAGAAATAAAAACATATTTAAATGTCAGGCCCCAGTTTCACAATCATTCACTCAACTGAGTGAACAATCAACTCAAATTCGGGAATATTTCAATGTCAGTTTCTAAGACATTACACAGTTAAAATTGAATATCTAATGTAATATTGAAATTGTTTAGTGTAGAATTGTTAAACAAAACAAAACAGTATCTTATAAAACTTAGAATTTTTAAAATATTTATGAGAGAAAAATGGGAATGTTTGAGTTGAGTGTACACTCAACTGAGTGAATGATTGTGAAACTGGGGCCAGGTGTATTGACTAGCTGGATGAAGGTATTGAGGAAGATAAATTTCTTACTGGTACTTGTTCATGTCATAATTGATGTTGACAGTCATGTTTATTTTTACGTCATACCATATCTTATCAAAATGGTGATTGGTCAACATATAAAATGTGTATTCTCATTCATTAGCAAACCTTGTAAAACATTTTAGCTTAGTACCAAAGTATTATTTCTGTTCGATATGTAATTGCCTAAGCTGATGGTTTCCTCATCTTTTTGCACAAACAAAACCTACTTATAGGGGATTGAATACATGCATCATATGCTAGCTATTAGTGAGTTTAAAGTAGTGTTAAACTTACAAACTTTACTTTGATTGTCTTTTTTTTTTCAGATTTACCTGATGGCGGGGCAGCTCATATAGCTGAAACTGTCCGAGAAATAAAAATAGGGTAGGTGTTTGAATAATTACTTTTTGGTTTAGAGTTTTAAAATTTAAGAGTGATTATTTTGAGTAAAAATGAAATTTTCTGTTTTTATCTTACATTTTCACATCATTTGATGACAGTCATTGGAAATGTACATTGTAACTTTGGTTTACTAGTATTCACTGGTTTGGTACCCTACTTCTCTCTCAGACTTAAGTGAAAAAAAATAGCCTGTCAAGTTATGAATCAACTTCTGTCCCTTTTTTTAGTGAGTTTCTTTTGTGTATTTTGTGAAAATGAATTCTGTATACTGGGTATTTGGGGCTAAATATATAAATATATAATGTACATATAAAACAGTTTACATTTAAATCCATGGTAGTTACTTATCAAGAAAATAAAGATTGAAAAAGATGCAAAAGTACTGGTATGTTAAATTTCCTGAAAGTATTTTTCGGTACTATTTTACAGCAAGTCATCAATACTTGTGGAATGTTTAACTCCTGATTTTCGTGGAGATGTTAAAGCCGTGGAGACCGTGGTCGACTCAGGGTTAGATGTCTATGCTCACAATGTAGAAACTGTGGAAGAACTTCAACAGTAAGTATATTAAAACAGGGCTTGGATTTTTACAGTTGAGAGAATTCAAGTGCTTTTTTACATAAATGATTTTAATGCTTAAAAATATATTATTGGCATAGTTTTATCATAAAATCTCAGAAATATTGTATAAAGACAATACCATAGTATTTATCCTTTCTGCAGTACATTTTTAGAGTGATAATAAGGGAAAAAGTAAAAACTCCAAGTAAATGTAAATTTATACATGTATACATGTAGATTTATGATCATAGATAGAATACAAAAATATGTTGTGACTGATGGAGTTTTGAGTAAAAATCCATCCAAGTCCTGATTAAGTTTTGAAGTCCATGTTTGCAGTTGGTCCAAAATTGTAATGCATACCAGTATATATATTTTTTTGAATTAGGATAATCGGAAATTGAAATTCCGATAATGAGTTATAGATCATTAAAGTATAACTTTACTATATTTCACCACACAGGTTTGTCCGAGATCCTAGAGCAAATTATAAACAATCTCTAAAAGTACTAAACCATGTTAAAGAATATAAACCAGACCTGATAACTAAAACCTCTATAATGCTTGGACTGGGAGAAACAGAGGAACAAGTTATGAATGTTCTCAAAGGTTAGTAAAGTTTCTGTCTCTTTTCTTTTTTATGTTTGTGAAAGTAAATTGTGCAACAGTGTCATAGAAAATCCTGTGTATATATGAAATCCGAGAATATTGCTACATAGTGTAAAATATTGTTGCTATATAAAAAATAAATAGTAAATTGTGCAACATTGTCGTAGAAAATCCAATAGACTTGAATAAAGAACAAATATTTTGGCATATTGAGACTATATAGAATAATTACATGTTGGAAAAGGTGATGAATCAACATTCATTGGTGTAGCTTTTTGCAGCATTAAAGTAATGTTTTAACACTGTCATGTTCAATGTGTAAAATCCATCAAAGCCCTATTATTTTTGTGTCTTGACTCTTAAGAAATATTTTATGATAATTTAGGATGTTGATATCAAATTTTTAGTTATGACTAGACTCGAGTAAGTGAACAATACTAAAAGTTTATTTAATATGTACATGTATATTGTAACTTGATTTTGATATAAAATGTTTACATAATTTGCTGTCTCAAACATTTAATGATTTGTGATAGGGTTTGTAAGAGACTACTATTAATATATGTATAACACAATATATTAAGTCAAGTTGAAATCATCACAGAGTAGCTGTTCACATTGTATAATGATGGCCTCATGAATGGGATGCTTATGCTTGATTTGCAGGTGAAATGGATAGAATTGCATCTGCTCTGTCCCTTTAGTTATGAACTTAAAAATATGGCCCTGGTCATAGTAGTCTATACATGTACATAAAAAAGAACCATCAATGATAATAGCCCTAAGTGCATTGCAAAAGTATAAACATTTCTGTCACTATGTTGATGAAGATATATAGAGGAATCGCCGTGTTCAGCTGTCTGCCTATCCTTCCCAATGTTTTATACTTTCTGTATCTTCCACATCTGTGGATGGATTTTGATCAAACTTGGCACAATTGTAAATTATTATGAAACAATATATAACATACCACATTTCAGCATGGAATTTAAAGGTCAAGGTCAAGATGAGATTTTGCCCCCACAGAGATGGGTATTTGTCTCCAAGGAGATTGTTCTGGGCTAACTATATCTCTATTTAAACAATATCTGGAATTTAAAATCAATACCCATTTCATCCAACATCCAGTCTGATGGAGTGGTGAACTTTTATTAAGCACTTTCTTAGCAAATTGGAATTTAAGTGAAAGTAAAATTTTGAGTTTTGTTTCGTAGATTTAAGAAAGATTGGTGTTGATTGTCTGACATTAGGACAATATATGCAGCCCACAAAAAGACACCTTAAGGTAGGATCTATTTGATTTTAATTTAAAAATATCATACATTATTAATACCATATTTGCAGACAGTAAAATATAAGGGGCATCATCATTATCTTACTGATTATTATATACATTTATTTTTTGCACAACTTTAATTTTTGTATATTGAAACATTAGGCAAATTATTAATAATATATTCACTGACAATAGTGTAAAATATCTAAAGATACATCACCATTACATTATCAATGATTAAAGTATACATGTACATGTACTTTTTGCTTGATTTATTTTGTTTATGAAACAATTAGTGGTATATATATTTTTTGGCACTCCTCTGTTAAATTCTTTTAAAAAATGCAATACTAGTTAATACAAAATGACTCTAGATAGGTACTTAATGTGAAAGTATTCA
The DNA here is from genome assembly GCA_029721355.1 of Tegillarca granosa. Lineage (NCBI taxonomy): Eukaryota > Metazoa > Mollusca > Bivalvia > Arcoida > Arcidae > Tegillarca > Tegillarca granosa. Next base: position 2,751,960 of record CM056604.1, on the reverse strand, counting down.
AGATTTCAATGCAGGTAGCTAGAAAACTTTTGTAAAGAAAACTGTTGATACTATACTTTCAGTTTTAGGTCATGTAAAAAAATGCAGAAAGTTACATGCATGTTAGGTTTCATGCTTGAACTAAAATGATTAATGATTAAGCTGTTTTCAGAATCCTTCATTAAATGTTGTATATTTGTAGGTAAAAGAGTATATACATCCAGATAAATTTAAATATTGGGAAGATGTTGGTAAAGAGTTGGGGTTCCTATATACGGCCAGTGGTCCACTAGTCAGATCATCATATAAAGCAGGTATGTCTATACAGAGAGTGGAGTAGAGGGGAATAAAGTGGAGTTCAGTGGTGCTTCATGCCCAAATCGTGATTTAATGACTTATATAGAGGATGTTAGTTCTGGTATTGTGTAGATTACAGCTACCTCAAAGTCACAATCAGAAATTATCTTATTCCTTTCTGTCTAGTGTGATTAAAATATATCTAAGACTGATATATATAAGACTGATAAGTATAAGAATTATATTCTTGTTTCAGAATCCCATTTGAATTTAAATATTGTAAATAGCAATTTAATGTAATGTTATCAGTTCATTGTTTAAACTAAAATATATCTGCAGAATGTGAGTTAATATATAACACAAATACCTGTTCAGTTTTGATGTACCATAAGTGCACATTTCAGAAAATAATTCCTCATCAGTGACACTAGTTAATAATAATTTGTCTGGCATATTAATAATTCTTATCAACATGTAAATATTTAAAAAGTATTTTAAAACAGCTTGTGATATATATAGTTTTTAAATATCAGTATTTAGGAACTTTTCAAAATTCCTAGACAACATTACCTTTAAGATTAGAATGGTTAATCACAAGTATGACAGTTGTTTTTTTAAATTTCAGGTGAATTTTATTTGAAGAATCTCGTACAAAGTAGGAAGAATGAAACTCGGATAACATAACAGAAGTTCATGATACACATGATATCTCATGATTTGCTTTCCAGGGGGATTTTATTAAAATATTTATGGGATTTTTATGGATTTTGTTGATTTATAAATAAATAAAGAAACTATTCATATAAATTAATCTCGTTGTTTTGAAATAATTTTTTTTCACCATTATACCCTTTCATGTATTGCATTGTCAATGAATGTTTTTAAGCTCACCTGAGCACAAAGTGCTCATGTGAGCTATTGGTATCAATAGAGGCAGACCCTCCGTCTTCTGTCGTCCGTCCGTCAACAATTGCTTCAAACGACTTCTTCTCAGAAACTTCTGGTCACATTTTGTTCAAACTTGGTCAAAAGCATCTATAGAACATTGCCTTTCAGATTTGTGTTTTTGGTTGTCATAGCTACCAAATGTAGGTCACATTGACCTACATAGTTGAAAACCTAAAAAAATCTTCTCCAAAACCACTTCACTGAGATAAAATCTGATGTGATATTTGGCATCTAAAGCATCTTATAAACCAAGTTTGTGAATTTCAATAATTTTTGTGAAAAATTAGGTAACATGTTTTTGCGTTTATTTTTTATACATTGTGAATACAGTGAAACTTCCGTAAACCGACACTCCACGGGACCGGTCATTTTGGTCGGTTTACAGAGGTGTCAGTTTTCAGAAGTTTAAAAAAACGGATTCGAATCCGGTTCGTTCCAGTCCATTACCAGGTCAGAATTTAGTCAGTTACCGAATATGGCTATTATAATGGTGTATTCATGTGTGTGCATTCGATCGTGTTTGTTAACACTTGTGTAAAATGATATTTTAAATGTTATTTATATTTTATTTTTATCTTAAACAAATTTAACAATAAAACAATGTGCATACATTGTCATCGTAGTTCTACCCGCCTTCGTTTAGCAGGTGTACCCATCTTGAAACACAATTTCAGATTGATGCCGATGTTTGAAAACTGACTATTTTATGATCAAGAGAAGAGGCCATATCAATCATTCAGATTTAAAAAAAACAAAACAAGGAAAAGAAAAAAAAAGAAAATAGAACGTGATTTATTTAAGTTGAAAGCTGTATTGTTTTTAGAAAATCCTTTGCCTTGCATCTAAAAACATCACGCAGCTTTTCGGCCTCCGACTTCTGTTTTTTTTTTTATTTTAATATAAACAACACACATTTTAATAAATCGTTTTAAACACGTTTGTTTATTTCAAAATTACATACGATACAGATACCTGTATAAGTTAATATCGACATTAGGTAAACAGGTGTTATACATAGCCCGCGGTAATATGAGTTCTCGTCACGTGCAGTCATTTGTGACCATTCAAACATTTGTTTCACAGGTAATGTCGGTATTCGGAAGTTTATTTACTGTTGAAGAAGCCGATTTGGGCTGACAAATTATGTCGGTGTTTGGAATATGGAGGTGTCAGTTTTCAGAAGTTTTTATTACATGATTTATATAAGAATAAATCCGTCCCAAGCAGACATTGTCGGTTTAGGGAGGTTGTCGGTATTTAGAGGTGTCGATTTTGGGAAGTTACACTGTAGTACTTTTTTACCAAAATTACAATAATGAATAAATTTAGGTGAATTCTTTTTCCAAATATCATTTTCTTATGTGAATAAACATATGTTTGACAATTTTCATGAAATTCTGTAAAATACAAGTCACTTTTTTTACCTTTTTCATTTTCAATTCTAGCAACCCAAGGGTCGAAGGTTCAAATCCCAGTGAGGCCACTTTTTCTTTCTTTCTTTTTTTTTTTTTAATTTCTGAATTTTATGATTTACAACGATGCATTGAAAAGATTTTATGAATTTTTACTTTTTAGTGTAATTATTATTTTTTTGAAATACATGTGATACTGATATGTATATATAGCTAAAACCTTGAAATATATTTTTTTGTTTTACAAAATCACTGTTATATGACATAATTTAAACTAATTGAACAATTTTTAAAACAATTTGCAGTTGACTTTTACAGTTTTAAAAAAAATATTTTAATGTGTCAAATCTGTAAAGTCTTAAATTCGGATCTGAAAATTGCTCATGTGAGCTTTTGTTATGGAAAGGCACTCTGCCATTCATCCAGCCATCCATCAAAAGACTTCTTCTCAGGCACTCCTGGTCACATTTCGTTCATATTAGTCAATAGCATCTATAGACCCTTGCCATTCACATTTGTGTTTCTGGTTGCTATGGCTACCAAAAGTAGGTCACAGTGACCTACATAGCTTAAAACCAAAACAATAAAAATAATGTTTTTCTGAAACCACTTTTATTGAGGTAAGATGTTATGACACCAGGTATTATCAAGACATACCAGTTACATTTAAACTCAGGTGAGCAAATTAGGGCCATCTTGGGTCTCTTGTTTATGGACCTTATGTCAGGTAAGCTATTCTGCTTTTTTTTTATGACAGTCTTTGTCATTTGTAACATAAGTAATTTTCATGAATTATATATGTCAGAATTTATTTCACTGTAAAACTGCCTATATCATATCATATCATTTTGCCACATTTTAACAAGACTGGCATTGTTTTATTCCGCCTGATAGTACATTGCCAAATCAACAAGACTGGCATTGTTTTAATCAGCCTGATAGTACATTGCCAAATCAACAAGACTGGCATTGTTTTAATCTGCCTGATAGTACATCAGCCTGATAGTACATTGCCAAATCAACAAGACTGGCATTGTTTTAATCCGCCTGATAGTACATTGCCAAATCAACAAGACTGGCATTGTTTTAATCCGCCTGATAGTACATTGCCAAATCAACAAGACTGGCATTGTTTTAATCAGCCTGATAGTACATTGCCAAATCAACAAGACTGGTATTGTTTTAATCCTAAAAAGGCATATATAGTCCCTTATAAATATTAAATCCTAGACTGAAGTTACCCAGAACCTGAAGTTCAACTGTTTCAAATCGCTGAATAAAGATCTACTCACTTATATTTTTCTAAACATATTGATCACAGATAATTTTCAACTAGCTTTAATGAAGTTAAAAATATTCTAAAAATAATATATGTATTAGAATTTTACACATAACTGAGTTAACTATGTACTCTTAATATGAAAATGTCCATTTAGTCTGTCACCATCATAGTGCATTCTGAAGAAAGAAACTAATCGCTCCCCCACGTTGGATGTAATGGGAATAAAATTTAAAAAAGCCAGAAAAATGAATGTGAGCTCCCCTGAACACCTCATTCAAGGCAAAAAAATCTGAAAAAAAAAGTCAAAGATGTTTTTAAACTTTCCTGAACACCTCATGCAAGATAGAAAAATATGAAAAATTAAAAAGAAAAATGTGTATAAATTTTTCAGAATCTGCTTAGCAGAATAATTAGAATTTTAACACATTCACACATGTTTATAAATTTTCTACAAGGCAGGAAAATTTGAAGATTGATTCATGCACCTCTTGCCAGGCAAAAAAAAAATTAATTAATACATAATTGTAATAAACCTCACGCAAGACAAAATATTTAAAGTAGTAGAAGGCTAATGGATCCACTTAATTATTTAACAAAAATACCTATTTGGTTTTGATGCATCATATGAGCACATTTCGGAAATTTATTCCTCATCAGTGACACTAGCGGCCAAAACATTGATAAATAAAAAAGATGAGCTAAACATTTAAAAACTATTTAATCAAATTCTGTTAATTAAAAAAATTAAAAAAAAAACAATAAACATAATTGTTTACTTCAATCAAAAAGACTTTATAACGATTCAGTTACAGATAACAAAAATACCCGTTTAATTTTGCTGTTCCATATGTGTACATTTCGGGAGATCATTCCTCATCAGTGACACTAGGGGCTGAAAAAGTTTGATAAATAAAAATCTTAAGCCAAACAGTTGCAAATTAATGTATCTAAAGTTCCAAAGTTATGTGAATCAAAATACAAAATATATAATACAAATACCAGTTAAATTTTGATGTGCCAGATGTGCACATTTCGGAAATTCGTTCCTCATCAGTGACACTAAGACCGAAAAGTTTGATACATAAAAATATATGCCAAAAAGTTGAAAATAATGAATCTAAAGTTTCAAATTGATATAAATCCAAATCCAGCTAAGGAATGCTTTGCATGAGGGAACAAACCTTAGTTTCAAATAAATTCTAAATTTTAGACGACTGAAAATTTTGATAAATTGTACATTTTCTGACAGCATAAAGTACTGCCTACTGAGTTATGGATACCCTCGGGGAGTTTTACTCCACCAGCAGCGGTACCCGCTCAGGGTTAGTAAATATATAATACAAATACCAGTTAAATTTTGATGTGCCAGATGTGCACATTTCGGAAATTCGTTCCTCATCAGTGACACCAAGACCGAAAAGTTTGATACATAAAAATATATGCCAAAAAGTTGAAAATAATGAATCTAAAGTTTCAAATTGATATAAATCCAAATAAGGAATGCTTTGCATGAGGGAACATTGTTTTGATTTGTTGTACAATACATGATTTAAACGTTTGTAACTTCCAATAAAGTTATTATTATAATGTTCTGTTAGCATTTAGAAAAATTGAAATTGTTTGACAATAAATTTGTTCTTATTCAGCTTTATATATTGTTTCGGTTTAAAAATACTTAAAAATTTCTTACATACAACTAAATGACTAAAGTCTACTGCTAGAATTTAACAATTCTTGTGAATATATAACACAAATACATACCTGTAAAATACCTGTTGACTAATCTTTGTTTTCCTAATTATAGAAACAATATCTCTAGAGCCACAGACTTCCCTATGCATCGAAGCGTTTACGTTATACTTTATTACCTCCCTTAGTCTTTTTTTGACTTGCTTTAGAGGTTTCGTTCCTGGAGCCTTTGATATACTTTCTTTCATCGTCACTACCCTGTCTGCATGCCCTGCAAAACAGAACGATACTTAAATGTTCATTAATAGTGTTTTTCCCTCTGATTAATATTAACTTACACTAAATTTATCTAAAATTAAACTACAAAACTAATTTCTAACAAGAAACAACAAGAAACTATTGATGGTCTAATAATTTTTGAAGATGTGTACTACAAATATTTTTCAATTTTGTAAAAAAAAAAAAAAAAAAAAAAAAAAAAAAAAAAAAAAAAAAAAAAAAATTATAATAATAATAATAATAATAATGATAAAAAAAATTAGTGCTTTGGGGACCTGAAATTTCTGCGATACTCAAACACATAACGCACATTAAGTAGTTGTTCAAGTTGATAAAGCTTTCAACTGCATTATTCTCGTTTGTAAGAGATTTACGTTAAATTTCTTATTTAGGAACATTATTTGGATAGTATATCGGTAGTCAATATTTAATTTGACCAAAGATGAAATTCTTTCCAACCGTTAGGTGCTTGAGTCTTTCGGTATCAATCTAAAACAGAAAGCACTAGATCTTTCTAATTTTTATTGAATTCCTGAACTTCACATAAATCCATACAAGAAAAGGTACATAGCTTGTTCCTCTTAATGTCTTTCTCAATTATTATCAGTTAATTTTAGCAGTCGTCAAAATGGCCTTTAGTCCTAATCAGAAAATATCGATTCTACATCTGGCTTCAACACAATGTGGATTCTAAATACTCTAAAGAATTACTTGAACATCTTGTTTTTCTTTTAAAAATTTTTGATTTCTCTACATTTTACACCGCTATCCTTGATTCTAAATTGAAAAAACGTCTTAAACAAATCATTCACTTGTTTTTCTTTTACAAAAACGATAACATATGATTATCTAGTGTTTAACAGGAACCGTCATCAAAATGTAAGAGCTTTTGATGGACAAAATATTTTTGGTGTTTGCCAAAATAATTTTCCAGCAAACAATTGATATACTGTTGGGTACAATATATGCAGCATTGCTTGTAGATTTGTTTCTTTATTCATATGAAGCAGAATTAATGCAGAGTGTATGTTAAATCTGGAGAGATGATTGTCGTCAAATCATTGAACTCCACATACCGATATATAATAAAACACAAAAATACTAGTTCTTGTCCAAATCACAATACCTAAAACAAAGTAAAAACTTTAAAAACTGGCAAATTTAGTTATACACGTGAACTTCTACCAAGGAAGTGAGGCCGAGTGCTCCGGAAGGGTAAGCACCTCCTGTCTAGCTAGCTACACCCGTCACGTGCAAATCAATATGAGGATAAAACAAACATACTAGTCCTTGTCCATATCACAATCCCAAAAACAAAGTAAAAACTTTAAAAAAAACCCCACAAATTTAGTTATGCACGTGAACTTCCATAAAGGAAGTGAGACCGAGTGCTCCGGAAGGGTAAGCACCTCCTGTTTAGCTAGCTACACCCGTCACGTGCAAATCAATTTGAGGATGAAAGGAATGATAACCCTAACTTTGGAGAAAATGCGAATGCCATCATTTCTTGTGAACTTGAAATAAAGGTACGACTTTATATTGTGCTCCATATTGAGATTTATACCTCTTTATTTTTTGAAATTTATTTAAAACTAAGAGTCTGTTCCCTCATGCACAATATTCCTTAGTTGGATTTGGATTCATACAGGAATTTTTGATTCAAAAATTATCAAATGTTTAGATTATCTTTTTTATTTATCAACTTTTTCGGTTCCGAGTGTAACTGATGAGAAATGAATTTCCGAAATATGTACATATGGCACAATCAAAATTAAACGGGTACTTTTGCTAAATATTTATGACACCTACGAAATGCGACATTTGCAGCTAATTGACAACTTTCCGTTTCTATGCAGCAATATTAATTGTTATCCTGCGTATGGTTTATTTTGTTTACAGTTAATTCAGTATTGTAGGGACCTTTCCCAACGTAACAAGCTGCTTCTCACAATGCTTATAAATTGTTGACTCGGAGAAATTGCAAGACAAGGCTTATCGATGCCCACAAAAAAGACTTATGGACGTCATCACGATACTGTTTATAAGAACATAATCGCTGTATCAAACCTTATACTGAATATATTTGACGTTCAATATTTTCGTGTATCTTTCTTTCATTCTCAAATTTGTACCTTGCTAGACAGGGGGTACTAACCCCTCGAAGCATCCGACCCTAATTCCCTGAAAGAAGTTCACATATTCAACTGAACTAGGCAGTTTCACCTGCTTTTGCGATTGTGATTTTGACATGGACTTTTATGTTTGTGTTTGATAAATTTCCTTCTTTTGCAAAAGAGACCTTTTGTATATTCAGACAATTATTTACAATATCAAAAAATAAGTTATTACTATAAACAAGTCACTATACATGTGTATTATTTTTCTTTCAATTTATCGTTGAATTTAAACCAGATTTTACATTTCAGAATGGGCACATATAGCACATCAAATTAAACATATATTTTAAATAGATGGTGAAAAGTAATACTGTTTAAGTATTTATTTTGGCTGTGTATTAATATTGGCGCTTTTGGCGTTAAACTATGACAACGCCAATATTAATACACTCCAATATTAATTTTAGCTCACCTATCTAAGGGTAAACTATGACAACGCCAATATTAATACACGCTAACTGTTTGAGACCCCCAAGAGCGCCAAATATAAATCACGCTTATGTATATATACTTATACAGTGACTGATTTTAAGATTAATGAAGATTTAAGAGTAAATGAATTTTTCAATCGAAATATACCAGAGGTAACTATATTTTATGTCTCGACTATTTAGAAAAAGTGCAAAATACGAAAAAAGCAGGAAATAACTAATAACGAATGTTTACTTATTAAGTACATTAAAGTAGTATAGCTGAAACATGAAAGTCTTACAATTTGGATTCGAATCCCTTAAAAATCCTACTGTGAGATGGGTTGTCAGTTCAATTGCTAAAAGACGGTTGTTTTTAATTCCATGATCCAATAATGTGATATAAGTAAAAGAATGAAATATTGTTATATTATATCTTCACTCCATATCACTCTTTCCTACAGCATGGTGATACATGCGGCATTTGTAGGAAGATAAAAACAATATCCTATTCCAACATACAGTCAATCAAAATGAACAATCCTAAAGATGAGGATTTTAAACACTTCCGTAAAATACGCTAGTGTCATGACAGAAACCATTAAAGTAGAATCTGTTATGTGTAAAAGTCTTCTTGTTGGTAAATATCTATGCTTATTTATTGAAAAAACTACATTTAAGTAAATGTATCCCATAGTTTTTTAAAACTTTATGTATTGGCATTTCAGAAAATGTTTTTATTTTTATGAGGAAATGTGCACATATGGCACATCAAAATTCAGCAGATATTTGTTATATATTTTTTAATGTTTTATTCCATTATAGTGTAAAATGCATGTATGTCAGGTTTTCTAGCCTAATACACAATAAACGTATTATGCAAACAATGTATGTGAAATATTTTCGAGGAAGTCATGTAAAACATCGCATCAGGGTAAAAGAATATTAATTGAAAAAAACAACGAGGAATTTTTTTTTAATTGAAGGACTATCACAGTTTGCTGCAGTAAAGTAACATTTTAATCATGTATAAAATAATTCATGGTTTTCGAAGTCACATCAAGGCTGTCTTACATAATCTTTGTTCAGCAAAGCTGATGTTTTATAAAAAGATTTACCCTTATATCTAGGAACTGTATCATAACTAAAGTCTCTGTTTTTGTTTGTTTTAGATTTGAGCAAGTAAGCTCTTAACACTGCAATAAAACATAAACAATCCTGTCCAAGCGACTTTATTCGCTATCAGTTTCGCACTGTACTATATATTGGAAGGTCCCTATTTTTTTTTATAGATGTTGCCGTTTGCAATTTTAACTGACGGTCAGGTACAATCCCAGGCTTTGTATTACATAGTCTTAGTTCAGCAAATTTGGAGTAGAAATTCGTTTACATACAACATAAACGAACGTTAGAAGAATCATAGTAAAAACCATGTCTGTCCGTTCAAATACCGTGTGTCCTTTATTGCATCGACATCTATGAAGGGTTACTGGAGCCTCTTATTAAATTGATTGTCACGTTACCAAGAACAACAAAGACTGGCTGACGACTGTTATGACGCTATAACAAAATACAATGACCGCACATTCATTTTTTATTTTAATTTCTTTATTTTTAAATTAATTATGCAAGTTGTTAAATTGAGTATGTACATAAATTTAAGTAAGTGCTGACACAGGACAGTTCTTTGAATTCATTTAAATCGTACAACTATTTTAAATTTATCGTTTAGTTTAACAAATAAACTTGCATAAGCTACACGCTAGGGGCCTCATACAAAAGATTTGATATTTTCAAGGGTTTTTGGGTCTTTCACAAAATATCCACATCTATCCTGAATATAAACTAACAACACTTCAATAAATTATATTGATTTTGTGCAAAAATGGGAAAAAAAATGTACATATGGTTTACCTCTGATCCCACCGGCCAGTACTGGATGTAGACACGGTTCTTCAGTGTAGTTTGAAAGAGGATAGCGACAACTTATGACGAAATATGTATAAGCATACCAGAATAAGCTAGTAAGATGTCCAAATTATGATATGGATAGATTTCATTCGTAACAAACCGTGCAATAAATTAAAATACCGATCTTTCAGGAAAACTGCTATGTGTCAACTAATAAGGAATTCAAAACCGGAACACGGTTGAGACAAATTAAAAAATCGTAATTCGTTCTTTAAAGAGTAACATACACTATTTTTTCCCAAACATTAAAACAAATTGGTTTTGGTTATTTCAAACATGTCATAATGATAATAAGATTTTTTTAAACAGAAATTTAAATATAAGGGTTAGGGGGAAAATCCTTTCCATATCTCGACAACAAAGCCCCATATAATTTTTTTTTTCAGATTCATGTTGAAGAATATGAAACAAACTTCCTTTGTGTGTTTTTTGAAATAAATATATTTCACAGATTTTTGAAATTTTAATAAATTTTGGTGAACTGTCAACTGTCAACGAAAAAAGACATTGTAAACTTTAGATTCATTATTTTCAACCCTTTGGCTTATGTTTTTTATCTATCAAACTTTTCGGTCTTAGTGTCACTGATGAGGAATGAATTTCCGAAATGTGCACATCTGGCACATCAAAATTTAACTGGTATTTGTTTTATATATACAAGCATATGTATTTTTTATATTTTATTCAACAAAGCACATTATAAGGAAATGGTGTGCAAATTTTCAGAAAATCCCAATTCGGGGAAATTTTTGCCCTAGGGTTCTGGGAATTACCTTAAATAAGATTGACATTTGTTTAAAGCTGTTAAGAAATCAACTGTTAAAGAAAACAATGAAGCATATCAAAGAAAAATTGTAAAATAAACTGATCTGGGTTTTTTAAATCTTAATTTCCGAGAATGCAACAGAAACCAGCCGAATTTTAACTCGTGTTGGCGAAAATCTCTTCTTTCCATACATAATGGACTTCACTGTGTATAGTTGTCTTGCTTGTTTCTTTTTTATTCCGCTAGTATTACAAGGAGTTGGATTCTTTACGCCAAACTGGATAAGTAACGAAAGTTGTACCAGAATAGGTTTGTTCTACAGTTGCTGTGAAAAAGGAACTGGGGGTTGTCAGATTTTAAATGCCGACGCATGTGAGATTTTTATAATACTTAAACGTCATAATACCAATATTTACATTTCAAAACACATCGCACATAACTGTCTGCAATGGAGAACTTGTTTTTTTTTATTTTTTATTATTTTTTTTTTGGTTCTTAAATACATTTTGTCATGTTTACTTTTTTTGACTTTTATTGTAATGTCTATAAATCGGGTACATGATTTTCAAAATTTAATAGGTATTTGTGTTATATATTTACCATATTTCTTTTCTTATAAATTTTCAGTCGTCTTAATTTTTGAAATTTATTTAAAACTAAGGTCTGTTCCCTCCTGCAAAACATTCCTTAGCTGGATTTTGATTCACATATTTTTGGAACTTTAGATTCATTAATTTGCAACTGTTTGGCGTATGTTTTTTAATCAATCAACTTTTGCGGCCCCTAGTGTCACAGATGAGGAATGATTTTCCGAAATGTGCACATCTGGCACATTAAAATTTAGCAGGTATTTGTTATATTTACTACCCCTGAGCGGGTACCGCTGCTGGTGGAGTAAATCTCCCCGAGGGTATCCATAACTCAGTAGGCAGTTCTTTGTGCTGTCAGAAAATATACCATTTAGCAAAATTTTCAGTCGTCTTAATTTTTGAAATTTATTTAAAACTAAGGTCTGTTCCCTCCTGCAAAACATTCCTTAGCTGGATTTTGATTCACATATTTTTGGAACTTTAGATTCATTAATTTGCAACTGTTTGGCGTATGTTTTTTAATCAATCAACTTTTTCGGCCCCTAGTGTCACTGATGAGGAATGATTTTCCGAAATGTGCACATCTGGCACATCAAAATTTAGCAGGTATTTGTTATATATATATATATATATATATATATATATATATATATATATATATCTGTTTTTGACTGTGTTTGTGGGTTTAATGAAAAGATATTATCATCAAAAGCGATGTTATACACAAACAAAATGTGAAATATTAATTGTGGTAGTACCTTATCAAAGAGTCTTTATGGGTATAATAGAATGCATAGTTATTTACGGAAGTTTTTTCATGAGTAGCTTCTTCTAATATTTCCAATATTACAGCTATTGAATTAAAACAATGTAACATTACATAATTATTTTGGGTTATTAAAATGAATATATCTCGATTACGAAAGCTCATTAGTACCATTTGAAAAATTGAAAAATGAAATGCGTATTTCAAATACGTAAGTTTGTGTTTTATTATAATTATTATTATTATTATTATAAAATATTATTATTATTATTATAATTACATATTCTAAGAATTTTTCTTTCGTTAGATTGAACAGAATTATCAGTTCAAGAGAGATTGTAGTTTGTATAATTAAAAAATATAATTTAGTTAATAGAAAGGGAAATGTTGCGTTCAGTTTATAATTTGTTAACGAAATCGAAATGGAAACTGAATTATCATTATAACGCGCAGTACTATGATGTTTATATTACGTTTTCTATATTTTATATCAAATTTAAAAAATGTGCATGTTTAAAAATAAATTAGTGTTTTTAAAAGCCTTCTATTCCATGAATTATATTTTGTTTTCTAAAACATTAATTTGTTGGAATGTCTTGTGATATCCGGGAAGTATATAATATGAATCTAAAGTTTCTGTCATTTTTGGTATTTTTTTATTTTTAGATATTAGCAAATTAGCTCTACCATTGCAAGCCACTTCATTAGCTATCAATCTTCTTACTGTATTTTATATGGTAAGGGTTCTATGTTATAGTGGTGATGACGATGATAGAGGCAGAGGTCGAGGCTGTTTGTGTTGTGTTTTTGCCTTCATGTTGTATCCCTTATCTGGTAAGTTTCTAATTCCTTATTCCGCTTTAATTGAAACAGGCATTTGAGGTATGTGTAGCAATAGTGTTATTTTTTGTGGAGACTGTGACAGAATAACGAACTTTGAGAGTGGTTTGCTTGTCTGCAACATACTGACTCGGTAAGCTAGCACCTTACCAAAAAGCCGCCCGAGTGCGCCTTTACACGGTAGGCCATAATTTACACTCGCACATCACATGCATACACGAACTTGTTATAAGTTTGATCTAATGTTTTGGATACTATCTCTGTTTATAGGGGTGTTAAATATCGTAGCTTGTGCAGAATTGAGAAAACATACATCCTCTTTGGGGTACTCTTATAATCTTGCTGTTGCTGCTGGTTTCTTCACTATATGGCAGGTAAGATATATAAGTACAAGGTGATATGTTTTGATAAATTAAGTTAACTTTAAGAATCTATTTGTTTATTTATTTATAATTAACAGCATAATTAAACACAAACAAACGAGTCTTTGTTCGAATCATCCCCCAAAAAAGTAATACACTTGAACGTCAATCAAAGAGGAGGCCGGATTGTCCGGAAAAGTAAGCGCCTCCTGTTTAGTTAGGAATACCTGTTACGTGCAAACTTAAATTTGAGAATTAATTTATGAATTATTAATCTATTAATTTAATTTATATGCAGGTCATTTTGATGTGTTACTGTGCATATAAGCGAGGTTGTAATGATGATAATGGATACGAATCGAGATACGCAGCCAGACCTGAAAGTCACCAAATGGCGGTATCTGCAACAACTTCAAGTGGGCAGTCAGTCAGCCCTGGAGGAAATAACGTTGTAGGACAAATCATAACACGTGAAGAATCTGGAGAGTCCGGCGGTATTGCTTTTGCTAGAATTCAGATTGTTCGTATCATGCGGAATAGCCACATAATCGACTAGAGAAAAATAATAACAAGATTTAAACATCCATCAGTTGATGTATTAAAGATTTGAGAAACTCTTTAGTCGTTTTGAAAAGTAAAACAACATTCTCTCTAAGTTTAAAGATTATCAAATTCATGTGAATAAACTTTTCCTCGTAAAGAAAAATTATACACAACAAAATGTATTAAAATTGTAAGGTTTTAAATTCATTTATGAATTAAAATTTTAAAAAATATAAGAAAAACTTAACATGAAAGATTAGCCACACTTAAAACTATAAAAAGTTACATAAGTTTAAGTTTATACTTCCAAAGTTTCAAATCAGTAGCTGTAGTTCAATTCTTAATTTGATTTGGTTAAATATTTTTATTTTACATTTCAAAAACATATCGAGTCCCTTTTGGTGTCCCGCCAGAAATGCAAATGCAATTTTTCTACACTTCTAAATATATAATACAAATACCAGTTAAATTTTGATGTGCCAGATGTGCAAATTGTCTAAACTTTTTCACAAAAATGTTTGAAATTCTTCTTCAATAAAAGTGCAGTGAATTATTTGATTTTAATTGTTTAAGTTTTCCCAGTTATAGATACCGGTTTACACGGAATTTTGTTGGCATGACTGCATGATTCTCCTTTCTTAACTTGACCTGTATTCATATTTACTGCAGGCAATAGGCACGTCTTAATACGAGATATACAAATTATGCCTATTGACTATGTTGGACGAAGCCCACTGCATTTTAAATCATTTAACATCTGTCATCTGAATAGTTTCTTTTTCTTTTTTTGAAAGTATACCATAGTTATCCATAAGGATCTGTAGAGTGAAATCTTTATATTTCAAAGAAATAAAACACAACCATACCAGTCTATGTCCAAATCACAATAAAAAAGCTTTATGATATCTCATAGCTCCAATTTAGTGATACACGTGAACTTCCATCAAGGAAGTGAGGCTTGGTGTTCTGGAAGAGTAAGCACCTTCTGTCTAGCTAGTTACACCCGTCACGTGCAAAGTCAAATGTGAAATTCAGTAAAACATTGGATACAGTGACATTATACTTATCAACAGTATTGTGATGAAGGCCATAAAACTTTTTAAGGACATTGATTAGCCTAGGCTAGCAATATCCTTGAGTCAACAATTTTATTGTAAGAACTTTGCTTTTTTGTAGAAAGTCCCCTTAGTGGGAACAAGCTCTAGCATACCCTATTAACTGTGAAACATATACAGCATAGGCAGGAGAAACAATGATATAACTGCTAAGAAATGGAAAGGTGACAAAAATAAAAAAAGCCCTCGCGTTTGTCGTATAGCTTTAGATGTAACCTTTTATGGGTGTCATAATTGATGTAGAAGTCCAAATATGATACAGAACATGAAGAAAAAGACGTATCTTTTGCTTCGAGCTCACTTGTAAAAATGGTTTTTATATGCTCTCAAAATTTAGGATTATATAAAAACAGAACGGGAACTTTAACAACGAAGAAAGCTACCTCAATACAAATAATTTTTAACTCAGATTTTGCAAGCCTGGGATAATAGAGGTCCTCAAAAAGATTTATGGCCGTAATTACGTTAATGTTGATAAGAATGAAATCGCTGTATCCATTCTAATACTAGGCTAAAGTTACATTTTCCTTTCATTTTCAAATTTGGTTTCATTTGTTGGACAGCGGTACTAACCGTTCCGGTGAATCCGGCCTCAATTTCCTGAAGCCAGTTTTCAAGATTCTTTCACTTTTTTCGAGGCGGCCAGTTCTGGGATGGTGGACGAAACCAGAGTGCCCGAAAAACCAACGACTCCCAGCAAGCGAACTGAAAAATCTTTCTCACACTAGGATCTGTCCCGAGTGGAATTCTAAGCCCGGCGGTGAGTGGCGCTGTGCTTCATAAGCACGCTTTAGACCAATTGGCTACCGAGGGCAATATTTCGAGATGGACTAGTATTTTTGTTTTTGATAATTTTCTTTTTTCTTCTCTCTCTTTTTTTTTCTTTTGTTTTTTTGTTTTTTTGTTGTTTTTTTTTTTTTTTGAATTATTTTTTTTCTTTTGTCAAATAAACCTCTTTTTATATGCAGAAAATTTTCTGCAATAATAAATAATACGTAATGTCTGTGAACAAGTCACTATAAACATGTGCTATTTTTTATATATTCGATAAACTAACCCCAGACTAAGCATTTCAAAATCTGCATATCAAAATTAAACAAGTATGTTTAATAGAAATTGAAAAGTATGAAATGATTTTGAATATAATGAAGCTTACAGAGTAAATGAATTTGTATTCAATCGAAAAATATCAGATATAAATATATTTTATGTCCCTCTCCCAGCTATTTAGAAAAAGTGCAAAATACAAAAAATAAACAGAATACAGCTTACAACTACATTTCAGTGAATGGATTATTTAAGTAATAGAACTAGTTCAGCTTGCTGTAGTAAAGCCACAATTAAATCATGTATAGTCAAATTACGTATTTTACGAAGAGGCACCGAGTCTGTCTTACATAATCTTTGTTTAGCAAAGCTGGTGTTTTATAAAAGAGTTAGCCTGATATCTAGGAACTGTATCATTTGAAACTTAAGTCTCTGTTTTTCGTTCGTTTGAGATATAAGCAAGCTTTAACCACTGCTATAAACACAAACATACCTGTCTATGCGACTTTATTTGCTATCATGTTTTCGACTGTACTTTATATGGCAAGGTTCCTAGTTTCAAAAAAGATGCCGTTGACAATTTCAACTTAAGATCAAGTATAACTCCAGACCTCGTCTTACATAATCTATGTTCAGCAAAGTTGAAGAAGAAATTTATTTAATATATACAACATATTAGAAAGTTAGAATAATTATAATAAGAACTATGTCTATCCGTTAAAATATCGTGTCCGTTTTTTTTAACCTCTACATGCATGAAGAGTCACTTATCAACTTTACTGTCACATCATCAAAGACAATTAAGACTGACTGACAATTGTTATAACCGTTTCGGTTGTCCGTATTTTGAAAAATGACAATTGAAGATGTTAAATTGAGTATGTATATATAAATATATAATACAAATACCAGTTAAATTTTGATGTTCCAGATGTGCACATTTCGGAAATTCATTCCTCATCAGTGACACTAGGACCGAAAAGTTTGATACATAAAAAATATAAGCCAAATATATATAATACAAGTACCAGTTAAAGTTTGATGTGCCAGATGTGCACATTTCGGAAATTCATTCCTCATCAGTGACACTAAGACCGAAAAGTTTGATCCATAAAAAATATAAGCCAAACAGTTGAAAATAATGAATCTAAAGTTTCAAAATTATATAAATCCAAATCCAGCTAAGGAATGCTTTGCATGAGGGAACAAACCTAAGTTTTAAATTAATTTCAAATTTTAGACGACTGAAAACTTTGATAAATTGTTCATTTTTAAATCTAAGGATTGACATTTCTTTCAATTTGTCAAGTTATTTACTGTTAAAGACAACAAGGAAGCATATTAATAAAAAATCGTAAAAAAAACCGATCTGAGTTTTTCAAATTTTAACTCGTGTTGATAAAAGTCTGATTTTTTCATACCAAGAATGGAACACTGCACTGCGTTTTGTTGTTTTGGTTGTGTATTTTGTCTACCGCTAGTGTTACAAGGAATTGGATTCTTTACCCCTGACTGGTTCAGAAACGAAAATTGTACTAGATTAGGTATTTTTTACAGTTGCTGTGGGAACGGAATCGAGGAATGCCAGTTTTATAATGCAGACACATGTAAGACTTTTATAATACTTAAAAAGTTTTTAATTTTTATAAAATATTTACAGTCCAATACAGGCCGAGAACTTGTTAATAGAGGTCCCAAAATTTGTGTTTGATACTTTTTTCTACATTTTTCAATTTTTAATAACTCAGGTTTTTATTTTCTCACACCTAAAGTAATAAAAAAGAGAAGGTAAGTTCCAGGGTTGGATCCATTTATTTTACAAGTTTAAACAGTTCCGTTTGCTCATATTATTTGTTATATCCACTTAAATAAATCTCTAACATAGAAAGTAAATATATACTAGCTATTGATTATATGGTATAGGTCATGGATTTTAGTTTTTTTTTTTTTTTTGTTTAAAAATATGTGTGTTTGTGTGAGTGAGTGTTAAATATTTTCAGAAGTTAATTGATAAAGATAATCGATGCATTTGAAAATTAATAAATCAAAAGTTTCAAAATTATATGAATCCAAATCCAGCTAAAAAATGCTTGCACCACGAAAGAAACCTTAGTTTTAAATAAATATTTTCAAATTTCGATATCTATTGACAAAGTTTTTAAAAGTGACCGGTGTCATACTTTATATCAATTTATCTGTATTTATTCATCTTAGAACAGTTTTTGTCAGTTATTTATTTTTTATCTATTGGAATTATTGTTACAATTTGATTGTCAAAAAAAAAAATCATAAAACAGTTTGTTAAGAGTTGTCAGATGGATTCGGTTGGTAGATAAATAAATGATTAAATTTTGAAAATATTAGAGTTTTTAAGACGGTAATACTACCGAATGGAGTAAGTATACTTTTTGACCAGTATTTATATCTGATTTTATCTGTTCACTTTTGTCGTTATAACTTTTAATTTTTATATATTTTATTTTTCATAAATAGTATCAAGGTAACAAGAGGAAACAATACAAAGTTGTTAAAAAACAGTTTGATTCCAATCTTATGTGTATCTATGATAAAATTTTTTCCTTTTTTGCCTTTGTTGCATTGTCTATAAATCGGTATATGATTATTAGTTACCATCTTTTTTTCCCCTATAAACACAAATATAACAGTCCATGTCCAAATCATAACCCCTTCCCCCCAAAAAAGTAAAAACTTTATAAACTGGCGAAATTTTGTTATAAATATATAACAAATACCTTCTAAATTTTGATGTGCCAGATGTGCACATTTCGGAAAATCATTCCTCATCAGTGACACTAGGGCCGCAAAAGTTGATAGATTAAAAAAACATACGCCAAATAGTTGCAAATTAATGAATCTAAAGTTCCAAAAATATGTGAATCAAAATCCAGCTAAGGAATGTTTTGCTTGAGGAAACAGACCTTAGTTTTAAATAAATTTCAAAAATTAAGACGACTGATATATTTTCTGACAGCACAAAGTACTGCCTACTGAGTTATGGATACCCTCGGAGAGATTTACTCCACCAGCAGCGGTACCCGCTCAGGGGTAGTAAATATATAACAAATACCTGCTAAATTTTGATGTGCCAGATGTGCACATTTTGGAAAATCATTCCTCATCAGTGACACTAGGGGCCGCAAAACGAGAACTTCCATCAAGAAAGTCAGGCCAGGTGCTCCGGAAGGGTAAGAACCTACCATCTTGGCAGCTACAACTGTGACGTGTAAAGTCAAATTTCAGACGTAAATAAACATGGAACTATAGTAAGTCAAATATATGCAGCATTATTTTGGAAACAGTGACTTCATACTTATCAACAATATTGTGATTACTTAAAACTTTTTAAGGGCCTAAGCCTAGGCATACGCATGAGAATCAGGGACATTACTGCAAAGAAAGTTGATAATAGGAAAAAAAGGTCCTCGTATTTGTCGTATAGCTTTAGATGTAACCTTTCATGGGTGTCACAATTAAGGCATAAGTCCAAATACGAAGCAGAAAATGTCGAATCGGTCGTATCGGCAATATAATCTTTCAACAAAAAAATCGGTTTACCAATGGGCACAAACTGTGCACCTTTACTTGCTGATTTGTTTCTTTATTCATATGAATCAGAATTTTTACAGAACCTTGTTAAATCTAGAGAAAAGACTGTCACTAAATCATTCAACTACACATAAAGAGATATAGATGACGTTCTATCACTAAATAATCCAAAATTTGGAGTATAAGTGACTATTATCTATCCAAGTGAGCTTGAAATAAAAGACACGGCAGATTCTCCATGTTTTGCTTCATACAGTACAGCTTAAGTGGATACGTAAATTTTCACCTGCCGCGGTGTTTTTTTTATCCGCAGCAGTAAAATACCCGGAAATGTCGGTGGTAATTTTTTGTCCATCTTATGGTATGATTAGTCCACCGGATCGTCCACCGCGACCATGAGTTTTAAGGATTAACTATGTATAATCGAAATTTGCAACCCGTTTTCGGACCTTATATAGTAGTTGTTTCAGGATTAACCAAAGAGAAAACTCTTAGTTTTTTTATGCCGTTTGATTGAGTATAGATCTTCATTAGAATATATAAATAAAGCATCAAATTAAAAAAGCTTTGTTATTTTTATCTGTAAAAATACAAATTCAAGAAATCAATCACAGCTTTGTTATTTTTCATCTGTAAAAAATCCATATTCAAGAAATCAATCACAGCTTTGTTATATTTATCTGTAAAAATACAAATTCAAGAAATCGATCACAGCTTTGTTATTTTTATCTGTAAAAATACAAATTCAAGAAATCAATCGAAGGCTTCTAAAACCGCATCAAATTTAATTTGCAAATTCTGAGTCAGGTAGGCAGGTAACCAGGTGCTAAAAACTTAGTCAGGTGATGAGACTACAAATCTACTTTTTTAAGAAAGACAGGGGTATTATACCCCTTTTTTAAGATAAATAAAATAATGTAAATACATTTACTTTCAGACAAAAATTATGCAAATGTACAATTTTAAGAACTGAAAAAATACTCCGACCGAATTACAAGATCGTTATGACAGCGAGCACTAAATAGCCAAGTTTTGTCGTCGGTGTATATTCTGATTAATTATCGTTTAATTTTTTTTTCACTAAAACTTTATTTTA
The DNA here is from genome assembly GCA_029721355.1 of Tegillarca granosa. Classification (NCBI taxonomy): domain Eukaryota; kingdom Metazoa; phylum Mollusca; class Bivalvia; order Arcoida; family Arcidae; genus Tegillarca; species Tegillarca granosa. The sequence continues at coordinate 2,730,824 of CM056604.1, read as the reverse complement.
ATATTTGAAAAAAATTGTTTATTGTATTATATTCAAACACTTCACTGAAAATGATAAAGATAGATTGGAAGAAATTGTTGTTACAAACACGTGATCGCGGATTTTGTATTATTATTAATTATTTTATTAATTAATTAATTCAACTGGTATTTGTGTTATATATTTAGACAACATTACTAAAGTTTCTTAATTTTTTTATCTGTCTGTTTAAATTAAAGAATGGAAATCCCGTGTCGGTTCGCAGTTAAATCTGTCATAAATCAAAGTACTTCTTCCATCACAAACAATGTTTTTTAAAATATAAACTATCTGTGTATAAAGTACTACTTGCCCCGTTTTAATTTGCTACCTGGTCACGACTGCAGAAAAGATTTGAAGACGAACAATTGAAAACCTCTCAAGGTGTGATGATAAGCATATTACAGGTGATTAAGAATATGCATCCTACTTATAAGCGTTTCCGTTTCTGATCTAATCAGTTAATTAGTTTGTCAGTAACGACTGATCGTAAACACTGTTTCTTAATATTATTACTGAAGAGAAATGAAAAAAAATAAAAATAAATAAATAAATAACAGTCAAAAAAAGAAAGATAAAAAGAAAATAAAGAAAAAAAAAAACGGGACAGTTTCTCAGGCCTCGTGGAAATGATAGCTGACCTAGCTGTCAAAACATTTGTAAAGGTTAACTGGTAAAGGCACGTGCAATGAAACTGGTGGTCGTATTTTGTTTGAAGTCAAAACGTCTTGTCAAGTTATATACAAGTAATCAGAGAAGACGTTGTTTCACTTAAAATGCTTTTGGAATTAGAAAATATACGATACAATTCTTCTTAAAACCGGAATATACATATATTTATGGAATAGATATCAATACACATTTGACTAACAATTTTAGGTTAAATATATTTTTAAAAATTATCTCCTTCTTCAACTAATTTAAAAAATTACGTGAAAAAATCTTTAAAGAATTTGTGTTTTATTTCATTTTTTTTTAAATCTTCACAGAATTCTTTAATCTCACGAGTCTTGTACTTTAATTATGACATAATTACCGAGAATATCGATCAACAACTAAATCAATCATCGATGTAAACATTTGTCGTAGGTTCAAGTTATTTATGTCTCTGAGTACCCATGAAAAATTAAATGTATATTGTTTTTAATAATCAACGCGGCGGACATTTTTTCTGCCGGTGGACGATTTTACTGCCCACCGTGACAGAAATGATCTTAATTCTTTTTGCCTAATCGCGGTGGACCGCGGTGGAATTTTTATCCCCTTTTATTGGTAAACTTGTCCAACCCGGCGGGTGGAGATTCACGAATCCAACTTAGCTGTACTGTATTTGGACTTATACCTTAATTATGACACCAACGAAAGGTTACATCTGAAGCTACACGACAAACGTGATGACTTCAATTTTTCTATTGTAAACTTTCCGTTTCTTTGCAGTAATATCCCTTCTTCTCCTGCGTATGGTGTATATGTTTCACAGTTAATACGGTACAGTAGAGCTCGCTCCCAATATGAGGACTTTCTGCAACGAAGCAAATTACTTACAATTAAATTGTTGACAGAAGGATATTGCAAGCCTAGGCTAATCGAGGTCCTTAAAAAGTTTTATGGCCGTCATCACAATATTGTTGATAAGTATGAAGTCACTGTATCCAAACTTATACTGGATATATTTGACTTACCATAGTTCCTTGTCCCTTCATTCTCAAAATTGACTTGCACGTGACGGGTGTAGCTAGCTAGACAGGAGGTGCTTACCCTTCCGGAGCACCCGGCCTCACTTCCTTGATGGAAGTTCACGTGTATAACTAAATTTGCCAGCTTCCAAAATTTTTACTTTGTTTTTGGGATTGTGATATGGACAAGGGCAGGTATGTTTGTTTTATTGCTTTTAGCTCACTAGTAGAGATGGCATTGATATACAATTATTTCCAAACATTGGGATTATTTAGAGACAGAACGTCATCTATATATCTGTATGTAGAGTTAAATGATTTAGTGACAGTCTTCTCTCCAGATTTGTCAAGTTTCTGTAAACATTTTGATTCATATGATTCAAGAAACAAATCAGCAAGCAAGCAAATTATATTAAAATAAAAAAAAAATAAAAAAAATTAAAAAAAAAAACTAAAAAAAAAAAAAAAACTCTTTTTGATCATATCTTCTATAGATTTTTGTTTGCAGTTTGTATGATGTTTTACATAATAACCAAAATCCCTGTTGAGATATTTATATCTTGGTTTTCAGTTTTTGTAAAAGAATGAGAGGTGAATGATTTGTTTTAGACGTTCTTTCAATTTAGAATGAGGGAAAGTGGTGTTAAGAGTAGAAAATCGAAAGTTTTTATATTTTTCACCGGAGATAAAAGTATTAAAAACAAGATGTGCAGGTACTGCTTAAGAATGTTTAAGAATCTACATTTGGTTAATGTCAAATGTAGAATGAACTTTTCTGAATAAATCTGAAGTCCATCTTTAACGATTGTCAAATTTGTGTTAGAATTACTGATAATGATTAAGTAGTACAATTAGAGGAACCTGCTATATAATCTTTCCTTGTACAGATTTTTGTAAAGTTTTGGAATCCAATACAAGTAAGGAATGACTTTATTTTTCATATTTTTAACGATTAAAGATAAAAATTTCCTGCTTTTTTGTGTATTTGTTTGTAGGTTTATTAAAAAAAGATTTTATCACCCAAAGCAATGTTGTGCATTTACTTAACAAAATGTTATTGTAGTAGTATGTTATGAAAGAGTCTTTTGTAGGTGTAATAGGTAGCATAAGTATTTAAGGAAGTTTTTGCACGAGTACCTATTTTTATCATTAACACTATCAAAGCTTTTGAATTGAATTGTAACATTTTATTATTATTGTGGTTTTTTTTTTTACAAAAATAGTAATTAAAAATGAATAAAGGAAATATAATTAAATTACGAAAACTCATCAGTACCACATGAAAAAAAAAATTATAAATGAAAAGAGCATTTTGAATACGCAGTTACGGATTTCAAGAATTAATCTTAAAATTTAATATTTAGGTAATATTAAAGCTGCATTAAGTTTTTCAATTTTCAATTTTGATTTTCTAAAAGTATATTTTTTTTAAAAATAGATATCCTCTAACCACGATCCGTGAGATTCATTTTCTAAAATTTCATTTCTTTTAGCTGTAAATAAACGGAATCCTCTGACCGGTTGGTCAATGTTTAACGATGAAAATTATTTGCTTGGAGTGTGCGCACAAATGTACGGAAAAACCCATGAATCGAAGGTGAAACATGGCAAATTGCATTAATTGTCCTTAATTAATATCCAAATGTATTTGAAATGGTGTTATGTATCCCTTACTAAGTCACAAATGACAAATTCAACTAAGTTCTGTGTTTAATTTAGCGTATTTAACCGTTATGAAAGTTGTGTTTAAATGACCCGGGTTTTGATGACGTAACCATGTTCTAATATTTAATCCCAAATGCTGCATCTCGCTAGGTAATTTCTGTACTTTCTGTTTTTATTCGAGCTTTCATCGTTGAACCAAATGTAACATTGTTCATTAGAATCATCATTTATTAGATTAGCACCGTTTTAATTTTTTCTTTGGAAAACTTAATGCAGCTTTAATATATTTGTCGTTCAACGATATTTGTTGACGACAATCTAAATGAAAAGTTGATTATCATCATTGTTCATTATATTATCGGGTTTATAATATATTTAATATACTTTAATTGTGAATACTTAAAAATCAATTGGTTTTTTAGCTCACCTGACCGAAAGGTCATGTGAGCTTATGGCATGGCGCGGCGTGTATGTGCGTGCGTGTGTGCGTGCATACGTCGTTAACACCTATTTTCGACTTCTCCTTCAAAACTGCTGGAGATTTCAATGATACTTGGTCAGAAGCATATATGGGCCGGTGCAATTCAGATTTGTTCATGGCGTTGCCATGGCTACCAAAATCAGGTCAAGGTGATCTATGGGTCGAAATTTTTTTTTAAAATCTTCTTCTCCAAAACCGATGATGGGAGAAAAAAATCTGATTTAATATTTAGCTTCTCTAGGGTCTTAAGCCTATAGTTTGTTTATTTCGTAAAATTTGGTCGAAAAATGGGTTACGCGTTTCTGCGTTTTATTTTAAAATTTCGTAAAATGGCTTCAAATTGTTATAACTTAACTATTTGAACAGATATTGACATGAGATTTTCAGTTTTGACTTTTTCTTGAAATGACCTTTAAATGGGGTCAAGGTCACAAATCAAGGTCATGAAATGATTTGTGATTTTTGTACTTTTCAGAAATTTTCTTGCACATTTTAAGAGATATAGGAATTTAAAACATTGTTGAACTGTTAAGCATGACAAAATTAAACAAGATACCAAGTTTTGTAACAGTATGATAATTCGAGTTGTTGCCCCTGAAATGTTATTTTTGGCTAATAAATACTAAAAAAAGTGCATTAGCTTGAAAACTATAAACTTTTTGCATAGGTATGTATATGAGAATATTGTAAGTATTGATATGATAATCATTTTGATATATGTTTCAAGGTCATATGTTCAAAGGTCGAGGTCATAAATGCATAGAAAAAATGAAATTGTGAATTATCTTGAAAGCCATCAACTTTTTGTACAAGCATGTATTTTAGAATATTGTAGGTATTGATATGACAATCATTTTGATATATGATTCAAGGTCATATGTTCAAAGTTCAAGCTCAAAGCTGCATAAGTGTACTAAAAATTGTTAACTTTCTTAAAAACTATTATCTTTTTGTATAGGCATGTCTATTAGAATATTGTAAGTATTGATATGACAATCATTTTGTCAAGGCCATATGTTGCAAGGTCAAGGTCATAGCTGCATAAGTGTACTGGAATTGGGAATTATCTTGAAAACCATTAACTTTTTGTACAAGCATGTATATTAGAATATTGTAGGTATTGATATTACGACCATTTTGATATAAGGTTCAAGTCCATATGTTCAAAGGTCAAAATTATGGCTGCATTACCATATGGTTAATGCTTTGAAAATGAATCATTGTACCATAGTTAATTCATGTATATGAGTTATTTATAAAGAAATGTGACTTCAAAATTACTGTTTAACTATTGCAGGATTTTCAAACTTTAGGAATTTTGTGAAGTTTTTGTAATTAAGTTCTTTGTAAGTTTTTGGACATTTCCTCAGGTGAACATTTAGGCCCATGGGCTCTTGTTAAAGTTTTTTTCATGAATTTTTTAAATAAATGTCTTATGTTATTTTTGTATCAAATGAAGCTAAAATTTCTGTGTTTTTCGTACTTTTTAGATATTAGCAAAGTAGCTCTGACATTGCAAGCCACTTCATTAGCTATCAATCTTCTTACTGTACTTTATATGGTTAGTGTCCTATGTTACAGAGTGCATAGCTGTCGTCGCCGGGTTTGCAATTTCTTGCTTTATCTCTCTTCTGGTAAGTTTCTTATTTCTTATACCGCTTCATTTCAATAAGACATTTGACTTTTCATTACTTTTTTTACAAATCGAAAAGCGTCCGCCTCGAGAGAAGTAGGTCGTAGTTTCTTACCCCAGTTCGGCTATAAATACACTTAAAAATTTAGAATTGTTTTCAAATTTAAGAATTTTATTGTATTGACATGACAATATTATTGTATATGTAATGTGCTGTAATCAGTCATGTCACTTCAATAAAATTCTTAAATTTAAAACAATCTTCGTCTTACTTCTTTTTGCATATAATAAATAATTCAATTATTAGTACAATGTATAACCTACCCCATTGCATATCTGTTCTATATATATATATATATATATATATATATATATATATATATATATATATATATATATATATAACGATATACTGTTACAAAATAAAACACAAACATACCAGTACTTGTCAAAATTACAATCCTAAAAACAAGTAAAACTATAAAAAACCGGCAATTTTAGTTATACACGTGAACTTCCATGAATGAAGTGAGGCCGGGTGCTCCGGAAGTGTAAGCTCCTCCTAAGAAATATATTTTATAAAGTTTGCATCTCTGTAATTTTTTTTCGCTGAGTAATATGTAGTATTAAAGTGATATACATTATGAGTTTGTAGTTCGTTTATATTTGGTTCATTTTATGGCCGTCATCACAATATTGTTGATACTTATGTAGTCACTGTATCCAAACTTATACTGGATATATTTGACTTACCATAGTTCTTTGTTCCTTTAATTCTCAAAATTGACTTGAACGTGACGAGTGTAGCTAGCTAGTCAGGAGGTGCTTACCTTTCCGGAGCACCCGGCCTCACTTCCTTGATGGAAGTTTACGTGTAAAACTTTTTTTTCCAGTTTTCAAAGTTTTTACTTTGTGTATGGGATTGTGATAAGGACAACGACTGGTATATTTGTTTTAATACCTCTGCTCAAATAAATTTGAAATTTGGTCAAAAGAATAATTGTCAGTTCTATTGTTTTCTGTAAAAGGGAAAATGCCAAAAAGGGTTATTTCGTCATTTTATTCTCAAATATGTTCATTTTATAAATATATTCTCTTCCAAAGTTTTAAAATCCTTTCATCAACTAATCGCACATTCACAATTCAAAAAAAAAGTTCCAGAGGTTCCGAGTTGGTTTTACAAGACGTGATCATGTCGTTTTTATTTTTATTTTATATACGGAATAATCTTTAGCCAAAATTCTATGAATATAACGATATAGAAACCATTGTAGTCTTGTATCTTTTTTGCAATAAATGGAACAGTGTATATATATTTCTAATTAGAACCATTTAAAGCAAATTTTTCATTCCATTTGGTTTTTGTTTTTCGGATCAGGGTTAAAAATTCTGTGCATAGCTTGACAGCCTTTAGTTGATTTCAATAACGGATAAAAACTACTGATATATAAGGCCGGTCACCATTACCAGAATGTATAATAATATTATTTTTGATTTTACAACCCTTTATACATTAAATGAGACCATTATAATATATTTTTTAAAAAAGTACTATTACGAAGGTCTTATAATCTAAAGAAGACGCCTTTTCATCCCATAAATCACATACGAAAACTATCTTTCTTTCCACCCATTTTTATTATATACACTTTCATTTTCTATTTTTAAATAAGTGTTTTTCCATAAGCAGTTTGCATGGAATCCTTTCCAGGTATATGGCGAACGTTTTGATTGTAGGTCTTTAAATCAATTTAAAGTGTCTTTCCAAAAAGCATTTAATTTCTTATTAACAATTTCCATAATATAATCACATCCAATAATTGTTAGTTTTTTAACAGGAAATTCCATAATTTGAATGTTGAATTTCTAGTAATCAATCTCCGAAACCTAGTAGATACCAATGCCTTTATAAAACTATCCAAATCAGTCATTTTAGACCACCTTTACTATATTTATTTGTAAGTAACAATGTCAGGTTTTATTTTTTTCGGTTTTTTTTATTCCATATAAATTAGAAAAATAGAATGCTTAATGTTTTTATAATATCTTCAGTTGGGTTCGGAAGAATAATGATCAAATAGTTGAATTTTGAAATAATTATTGATTTTAGAATCGCGATCTTTCCAATAGGTGTTAAATTTCTCATGGCCCACAGGTTAAGGTTATTTTTTATTTCGGGAATTTTTGGTTGTAATTTATCGGAATCATTTGAGTCAAGCCGATTGAAAATTTAATGCCCAACAGATCGAATTTTTCACATTCGCAATCTTATTTAAGTGTGTGGTTAAAAGTCTTACCATTATCCAAACAACTTCGGTTTTGAACGAATTAATTTTTAGACCTGAAAACCTAGCGAACATTTCAAGAGTATGTAAAGATTTATCAAAAGCTTCAAAAGAACCATCAAGGGGTAGGGAAGTATCGTCTGCAAATCGCGTTATTTTCAATTCTTATTCCCCAATTTTATTCCATTTATGTTTTGTTGTTATGAATCATAAGAGACAGAATTTCTGCACATATATAAGGTTACCTTGTTTATAAACCTCCAAATATCGGGAAAAATTCTGATAAAATATAATTTTGAACAGATGAACTATTTTTGAGGAACAATTTTATCCAGAATTTGATTGAGTCTGGAAAGTTAAAAAACTCAAGTACTTTAAAAATAAAAGACCATGAAACACTGTCAAAGGCGTTAAAGAAATCTATTCATAATAACATACCTGGGATATTATGAGCTTCTGTATAATCCATTGTATCATATATAATTCATATATTCTCACCTGTATATCGTAATTTAAAAATCCAGTCCGGGCATTTGAATAATTTAGTTTTAGACAGATTTGATTCTGATGCAATTTTGTATGACACGTTTAACAGAAAAATCGATCTCCAGTTTCCGTTAAGGAAATCTATTCATAATAACATACCTGGGATATTATGAGATTCTGTAATTATTATTTAATTTTATTTTACTTTATTAATTTTCATGTTTTTAATAGCTTTTTGAGCTTCATTTCTATTAATTGGACCTTCAAGGGTTTTTTTGCTTGTTTTTCGATAGTGTTTTTTTCACAATTAGTATTACTTAAAATGTCTTTTAAATAAATTTCTTCTGTTCTTTAAATGCCACCCATTTAATTAGTAATATCTTATTTCTTTTAAAATCAAATTTGCTCATTTATCAATTCTACACTTTTTTTCTAAGTCAAAAAATAGTTTTATTTGTGTAATTTCTGGACTCCAGTTTTAAAAAAATAATTGGTAGATTTTCACCTTCCTCAATCCACTGAGCTTTTAATCGAATTATAATTTCTTTCATTTTTGAATCTCTTAGTTGATAAAATTCTTTCTTTTTGGCTTCATATAATTCAGTATTTTGGGGATTAACAGAAGATTCCAATTTATCTATTTCTTTATTTTAATTTTTTCTTTCAAAATGTCTGGTTTTTTAAACAATTCATTAGAAATGGTTTGACTCCCATTTTCCATTAATAATGTTTCGAAAAATAACTGATCAGTGAAAACAAATTGAATTTCATTTAAGGGAACATAGTAAATATTTTCAATATTAGTATTGTTTGATTACTCTTTTAATGCAAGCTTAATTTTTTAGACGTAATCTATGTCATGCAATAGATAAGCATTGAACTTTCACATAGCATTTACTTTTATAAAACTGTTGAATTGTGAGCTTAATATAATAATTGAATGGTCATATCTGCACCCTGGGTGTATTTTTAAAAATTTTCACCAATAATCATTAAAGTTTAGAAACTAATCAATTCTTGATTGCTGTAATGGTCTTGGTCTTCTCCAAGTATATCTTATTTTGTTATTTTGTCGTCGTGAATTCGGCGAGATTAAGAAAAGTAATTATGTTTAGCAGTTTATCTCGTGCTTTTGGGTGAATAATATTTATAGTTATTTGGGTTGAGAGCCACATCCTGAACACATTAAAGTTTCCTCATGAAATATTGTAAATGTACTCTATTTAGCGGTAATCTTATTTTAGCTATTTTCGCGCTAGACAAATCGCGCTAATTTATGATTACTGCGAATAGATGTTTTTTGTACAATTTACGCAGGTGGTTTTCAAGCTTAAACTGGATTTTAAAAAAAGGTTCAACTCATTTAAAATTCGGACCCAAAAACATTTCCAGAATCGCCGATTTTGTATATGATCTGAGGAAGTGGTTTTTGTCTACTTAAATGTTTTGTTTCAATTTGATAAATTTTACCCGTTTTAATTAACTTAGATAAGATTTTATTAATTTTTATTTTAAAAAAAATACGCTAAGTAAGTATCATAACAAACGAATTCAATCTACACATTTGTTTTTTCTCGGTTTGCAAACAAAGTAGCTTATCGGTTGTATTAGATCATTAGCGTATCCAAAATTATAATCACAGGTAGAATTATCAATAAAAACAGAGAACTACACAACGCGTTGTGAATTCAGTCTATTATAACAATCAACATCAGCTTGCACGTCACTTTACTCAACCGACAGAGGGCCAAACCGACCTTACCGTTTATGCAAACAGGATTTTGATTTTGACTGTCCCGCAAAATTTGAGTCTCGCTAGTTTCTTCAAGATTATCCGTCTCAAAACAAATTTCCAGCCAAGATTATGGGTATCACCATGTATGTCAAAGGTGCTCCTAAAGATCGATGAAAAATGCAATGAAAGCGAATTATAACCGGATCAATGCACGTTAGACTTCAAAACAATAGTTCACGATTTAATTCATTAGATTTGTAAAAAATGTACGAAAAAAGTAAGCATTAAATACCGTTCACAAAAGAAACGTCATTTTTATACTTCACACGCCTTATTTTTTCCGTAAAATCTTATTTAAACATTAAATAGGTCAACGTCCGGTACATATCTTTACATTTTGAACACTTTCTTAACAAGAAAAAAAATTGAAAAAAAATCGGAAACAATCTAGTAATGAAAAATACGTTATTATAGTCCGTTTGACTTCTACCAACCGTGAGTGCGCTAATTTATGATTGCGAATTAGTGCCAACATGTGATTTGCGCTAAAATTTAATTGCGCGAAAATAAGGACATTTACAGTATTATCATTATTATTATTATTATTTAAACAACTATTGATTATTTTAAGCAGTGAAAGTTTGGATAAAAGTTTGGATTATCTGTATTGGGTCCATATATATTGACTAAGTCATTTTATTGCCCTCAGTTAATCAATCTAGTACCAAAAGATTTTGATTTTGATCTGTGTTTTTGTAATACATGTATCTTATATTCAAAATTGATATTAGATAAAATACAAACACCCTAGAGTTGCTATTATCAGCAAAAATAATAACATTTCCATCCCACTGTGATTTTATCTTATTTTGAATATTTTCCAAAAAATGTACAATTGAATTGAACAATTATAGGTTGACTTTTATTCGTTGTATTGATTATAGTACGGATTTTCATTTTCTTAATAAAATCTTTTTATAGTGGTGTTAAATTTCCTTAGCTGTTTGGACTTAAGAGCACGTAACCCGACATCCTCTGTGGGATACTCTTATAATCTTGCTGTTGTTGCTGGTTGCTTAATTGTATTTCAGGTAAGATATTTAAGTAAAAGATTAAGTGTTTTGATAAATTTGGTTCACTTTCAAAGTCTAATTAATTAATTTATAATTTATTACAATTTATTAAACAAAACACAAACATACCAGTCCACGTCCAAACCACAATTCAAAAAAAGTATACCAGCTGCCGTCTTTGAAACATAGTTATACATAATGATCTGTAGAGTGAAATCTTTATACTTCAAAGAAATAAAGCACAACCATACCAGTCGATATCTAAATCACAATAAAAAAACTTTCTGAAAACTAGCCAATAAAGTTAATCACATGAACATCCATTGAAGAAGTGAGGAGGGTGCTCCGGAAGTAGCTACATAGCTATATATATAAATTATTTAGTAAGATACTTCTTAATTTTTGATACATCGGATCCACAAAACCTGTTCGATATGTAATGTGTATTGTACCACAGTGCGATAAAGCTTTGGTCGATTTCGTTGATGACGATTCGCTTGAATAGCTCTATTCAATACCTTTTCAACAGTATTAACGCGAAACACGCGTCTTCAGCTGCATATAGATTAAAATTATAGCCATTGCAGTAGAGCCAGTCGTTGATAACTGTTTTAAAAATGATTTAGGAACGAAATGAGAATATTAAAGAAAGTAGGGATAATGTTTAAGTTCACACAATACTCGTTCATTCGTACTACAGAATTTTAATAAATTTAGGGAAGTTTATGGGTGTAATAAGTATCATGTGAGAAAGTTCATAGGTGGAAAAAATTCTGACCGGCATAGAGTCGGTCAAAGATGCAGACGACCGACCTGTGACTGTAACAGACAAACAAACGCCATAAAGTCAGAAAATAAAAATTAAAAGTGATGGTAGATATACGATTTGTGATACAAGCCGCTAAGAAATTGTTATAGATGTTTCCCAAATTAAATTTAAAACAATCTGAAAACATTGGTACTGGTGACGAAACATGGGTTGAATATTTCGAATTAATTAGAAAAAGTGGAAATAAAATGTGCTTAACTAAACTCGGTAGAAAGCATGAAGTTGCATGTAGTTGCCAAAAGAAGTATAAGCTTAAAGAAGGTTCTTTGCATATTCTTCTAATGTGATGGTTTAGCCGTAGATACTCCGGGTCCGGTGTTACAGGTTGGTATTACCGAGATGTTATCCTTATTACATAACACAAATACATGTACCTTTTAAATTTTGATATGCCATATAAAAAGCTCTAAAAACATTATTTTTACTGACGTTCTGTGTCAGGATTTATGCATTTATCTACTTCATGATATTGTTCCAACACAAGCATCTGAGCTTTTGAAGAAATTCCTTTCTATTGATCATTATGATTTATTAATTTAATTTATATGCAGGTCATTTTGAAGTGTTACCTTGCATACGAGCGAAGTTGTAATGATGATGGTGAATTCGAATCAAGATAACCAACCAGACCAGGAATTTTGATATTTGCAACAAGTTCAAGTCGGCAGCCAGTCTCTAGAGTAAATAACGTTGTATGACAAGTCATAACACGTGAAGAATAGAGAGTCCGGCGGTATTGCTTTTGCTAGAATTCAGATTGTTGGCATTATGAAGAATAGCCACATTATGAACTAGAGAAAAATAATAACAAGAATTAAACATCCATCAGTTGATGAATGAAAGATTTGAGAAACTCGTTAGTTGTTTTGAAGCAGTGAAACAAGATTTTCTTTAACGTTAATAGATTGTCAAATACATTTGGATAATTATTTTCTTTTGAAGACAAAATATATACAACCAAAGTTATTAAGTATTAAAATGTTTTCAATTTACTTTAGAAATTAAATTTTTTTAAAAATGTGAAAAAAAATTTACATGAAAGATAAGGTATTCTTAAACCTATTAAAATTTACACAAGTTTATCTTTGTACTCTACTGCGTTTCAAATCATTAGTCGTTAAGATGTATATTTCCAGCCTTAATTTAATTTGGTTAATACTATTATTTTAATTTTTAGAACATATCGAGTCCCTTTTGGTGTTCCGCCCAAAATGCAAATGCAATTTTTCTAAAATTATAAAAAGTCTTACGTATTTAATGAAACTGCAATTTATAATAAAACACAAAAATAAATATAAAGCAAATATTAATAAACAACTTTTTAAAAAAATTAAAAATAACTTCATGAAAATAGTTAATAAAACAAAAAAGGTACAGCAGAAATTCACGTGTTTGATTCTTTGATTGCTAAAACACAAAACATTAATAATTAATAACGGTGATATAGCAACATTCAGCAAAAATAATGAAAAGAGTAGTGACTTAAACATACACCTATACATTCTTATCAGAGAAAAACAAACAATCTTGCGAGTGGTAAGTTTGGCGACTATTTATTCCAGCTAAAAAATCAACTTATTCGGTAAACCCAGCCGAGACACTTCCTACATGGAAATTTCGATTGGAAGCTAAAGCATAAAAATATATGGAAGTATTAACAACACACGAAAAAATATTTGACTTATACATTTTAAATTGTGGGAAAGATAAGGTCATTACGTTTTGAATTGTTAAGAGTTATTTGGATTATGGTTATTGATTACGTTTGTCCAAGCCAACCCAATTTTTAATCCTTTTACATCTGAACAGTCTCTTTTTCTTTTTCGAAAGTATCCAATCAGCTGTCTTTGAAACAGTTAAACATAATGATCTGTAGAATGAGATCTTTATATTTCAAAGAAAAAACACAACCAAACCAGTCTCTGTCCAAATCTCAATAAAAAAACTTTATGATAACTGGCCAATTTAGTGATAAACGTGAACTTTCATCAAGGAAGTGAGTCCGGGTGCTTCAGAAGGGTAAGCACCTCCTGTCTAGCTAGTCACGTGCAAGTCAATTTTGAGAATAAAAGGAACGACGAAATAAGTAAGTGAGATATATACAGTATTAGTTTTGATAGAGTGACTACATACTTATCAACAAAAACAGTCAACAATACTTGTGATGACGGCCATAAAACTTTTTAAGGACCTTGATTAGCCTAGCCTTGTAATATTCTTGCGTCAATAATTTAATTGTAAGCAGTTTGCTTCTTTGTAGAAAGACTCCATAGTTGGAACAAGCTCTACCATAACGTATTAATTGTGAAACATATACATCATACGCAGGAGAAGCAGGATATTACTGTAAAGAAACGGATAGTTGACAATAGTCATCAGGTCAACCTGAAGTCATCAGGTTTTTCGTGTAGCTTCAGATGTAACATTCTATGTTATGGGTGTCGTATTGAGGTATAACATATGGTGTAGAACATGAAGAATAGGTCGTTTGTTTTGCTTTAAATTCAGATGATATTCACATATTCTTCAAAGTTGGGATTTTTTGAGACAGAACGGGAGCTTTCAATAAAAAATAAATTTTTGACATAGGTATGGCAAGCCTAGGCTAATAAAGGTCTGCAAAAAGATTTATAACCGTCATCACGACTACTATTGTCGATAAGAATGAAACCGCTGTATCCAAACTTATACTGTATATATTGAACGTTCTAAAGTCCCATTTTCCTTTCACTTCAAATTTGTTTTTGCTTTGAGCTTGCTATACATGAGGTTATTTACCCTTCCGGTGCCTCTGGCCTCAATGTCCTCAAAGAAGTGAATTAGCCAGTTTTCAAAGTTTTTACTTGCTTTTGCGATTGTGATTTATACTGATTCATTTACTTCTTTTGTCAAATAGACGTAAATAGTCAAACTATTTGGATTCGGATCCCCTTAAGACAAATCTTACCGTGAGATAGGTTGTCAGTTTGCTTGCTTAAAGTCAATGATCTAAAAATGACCGCTTTGATATAAGTAAAAAAAAATTATTGTTATATTATATCTTAACTATATATATTTTCTGCAGCATGATTATACCTTTGGCAACAGCACCCAGATAAAAACAATATCCATAGCCAACATACAGTCATTTAAAAAGAACAACCTTGAAGATGAGGATTTTTAATACTTTTTCTGTAAAAATATGCTATTGACAAGACAGAAACCATTAATGTTTAATCTGTAATGTTCAAAAGTCTTCCAGTTGGTAAACATCTCTCCTTTTTTGTTTAATAACTACATTAAGTAAATATATCCTATAGTTGTTTAAAATTTTCCTTTTTTCTTTCTAACAATTATTTCCGATAAGAATGCATGTATGTCGGGTTTTCGTGTCTTATACAAACTTAATATATCATGCAAACAATGTATGTGAAATAGTATCGAAAAGTTCATCTTAAACAACGCACCAGCTCAAAATACTGATTTAAAAAAAATCGACGGATTGTTTTAATTAAAGAACTAGTTCAGTGTGGTGTAGTTAAAACACACTTAATGTTAAAGAACAGTAATTGCTTTACCAGGGGGCATCAAGGCTGTTTTACATAATCTTTGTTCAGTAAAGCCGATGTTTTATAAAAGAGTTAGCCTATTATCTAGAAACTGCATCATATTGAGCAAAAGTATAAACTTTATTGTCTAATCATCGAGGACAATTAAGACTGGCTGAGAACTGATATGACGGTTTCGGTTGGCCTTATATAAAATCACTATTGAAGTTAATTGTTTTATTTGTCAAGTTGTCATCTTTTAAAGACAACAGGGAAGATATGTATCAATAATCGTAAAAACCGATCTGAGTCACTTAAATGTAAATTTCCGATAATTCAAACAGAATCTAGTCAAATTTTAACTCGCGTTGACAGAAGTCTCAGTTTTGCATACCAAGAATGAAAGACTGTGCTGAGTTTTGTTGTTCTGCTTTTATATATTTTATACCGCTGGTGTTACAAGGAGTTGGGTTTCTTACCCCAAACTGGATCACTAACGATTATTGTAGATTAGGTCTGTTTTACAGTTGCTGTGGAAATAGTTGTCAGATTTATAATGCGGACACATGTAAGACTTTTATAATACTATAACGTTTTAATGATAATAAAAAATATTTACAGCTCAAAAAACGCGATATTTGTCTGCTATCGGAAACTTGTTATAAGAGGTCCGATAAAATGTATTTTATTATTATTAAAAAGATTGAACCATTTTTAATAACTTACGATTGTTCTCCAGGCCATAATTAATAAAAAAGGGAAGGTAATACAAGGGTTTGTGCCCATGGGATCACTTTGCGGGTTGCAACAAAACAAAAATGTTACAATCATTTTTAATTTTATTTACAAGTTTGAACAGTTCCACTTGCTTATATTTTTTATGATATCTACACGAACAAATCTCTAACAAAGAAAGCAAATATATACTACTAACTATGTAGTATAGGTCATGTGATTTTAGTTTTTTTATTAAAAATGTGTGTGTGTGTGTGTGTGTGTGTGTGTGTGTGTGTGATTTTCAAATGTTGATTTTATAAAAAAGTAATCCAAACATTTACAAATTAATGAATCTAAAATTCTAAAATTATTTGCATCAAATTTAGCTAACAAATGCTTTGCATGAGGAAACAAACCATATTTATAAATACATTTAATAAATTAGGAAGGCTGAAAATTTTGCCACAAGGCACATTTTTGACAGCTCAATGTACTGAGTAAAGGGAACCCTCGGGGAGTTTTACTCCAACAGCAGCGGTAAGTACCCTCTCAGGAGTAGTAAATGTTTAACAAAAATACCCTTTTAATTTTGCTTTACCATATGTACACATTTTGGAAATTCATTCCTCATCAGTGACACTAAATGGCCGACAAAGTTGATTGAAAAAAATAATCCACACATTTGAAGGTAAAAAATTTCTTATATGTGCGTATATTTGTTTGCGGGTTTAATTGATAAAAAATTGATCAACAAAGAGAATAACGTTAACAAATTGTCAAAAATTAATTATAGAAGTATGTTATCAAAGAGTATTAAATAGGTAAGGTAGATAACACAAATATTTACGGAAATTATTACATAAGTAGGCATTCAAAGCTTTTGAATTGAAAAAGTGCAACATTACAAAATTATTGTGTTTTGTTTTAAAAATATAATATAATATATAAAAATAAAAAAATACGACGAGTCCCACTTAAAAAAATTGATAAATGAAAAATAAATAAAAGGAGCATTTTGAATTCGTGGTTACGTATTTCAAGGATTAATCTCCGGTTAGATTGAACAGTAATAAAAGTTCAAGAGTAAATTGATAACAAAAATTAATAATCTAGGTAATATGAAATGAAAGTTGTCGTTCAATTTATAATTTGTTTACGACATCGAGATGGATTTGATTATCATCGTTGCTCATTATACCATAAGGTTTAAATTATGTTTTATATACACCCAACAAAAGTTCTAATCGGTCAGTATTTGTAGAGTATGTCAACAAATAAAATATTTGTTTCATTTTCATGTTTCATTCATAATTTATATCAATATTATATATTGAATATTCCAAAAGCTTTGCTCAAATACACATACAATAAAAACAAAATTATCCAGAATGAACACCAACAGAACATTTCATTAGCGTCTAAACTGACTGACCCAAAAATAAAAAAGTCGCACATTTTGTCAATATGGAGTGTGACCTCTATTAGCTCTAATTACTGCTGGCTGAACAACGACTTCGCATTGACAGAATACATCTTTGGAGATACTGCTGGACAATGCCACCCCATATGTGTAATACATCACGCTCAAGAATGTTTAAATTTAATTGTTGTGGAAGTTCCCTTACGCACTGCTTTACAAAATCCCAAACGTGTTCTATACGATTAAGATCTCTACTTTTGGCCGGCCAAGGAAGCACTCTAATCCCGTTCGTGGCTTACATGGCTTGTGTAGTTCTAGCTGTGTGGCATGTAGCATTGTCTTGTGCTAAAATCATACCGCCGTTGGCACGAATATGAGGCACAATTACAGGCTGTACAATGTCATTTTGATAACGCCTTGAGTTCAGAGTAACATGAATAGGTACAATAACTGTTTTCGTATGCATTGAAATTTCTGCCCAGAATATACGTGAACTACCACCAAATCTATCAACTTCTTGGATGCAACATTCTCCGTTGCGTTCACCTCGTCGGCGGTATATTCGCGTACGACCATCTGCACCGTATAAAAATATTCTGTTCTCATCGACAAAAAGAATATTTGCCCAATCTGCCCTTGTGAAGCGCAAATGCCTTCTTGCTCATGCCAGGCGTGCTTGTTTATGCCTGTTGGTGAGGATTGGCACTTTTTTAAGTCGACGACATTTAATGCCAACCATTCGCAGACGATTTCGCACCGTTTGTGACGACACAGTGCGACCGTTATTCCTATTGTGCGCCTAGATGTCATAGTAGCGATGAAGAAGCGATTACGCAAAATAAAGTAATAATTCTGTCTTGGCGGTAGGTTGTCACCCTTCGCTTTGGACGTCGTGGACGCTCTGCGACACTTCCGGTTTGTCTATACATGGACCAAAGGGCCTGGATCGATGACAATCTAGCCACCTGCAATAACTCAAACAGGTGTTTAATTATTGTGCGTGAATTTCAGTCATTTTAATGGCATTTTGTAAATTTACCAAATGTAAAACACAAATGACACGTAGAACAGCTTTCTTGTCGCAAAGGTGTTCCGGCTTGTATCATTCCTATAGCTCTGCCACGCTCCTCAATTGACATTCTAGCCATCTGTTGAGTTTTTATGAAACAAAAAGCATTGGCAATATGTTGTCCATGTATCAATGTCCTGAATCTTTGTAAAGCAAGGGCGCTTATCCCTAAACCGCGATATCGGCTTCGAAGTTTCGTTTGAGTAACTCTTAATCGACACGGGTACGAAAAGCTCGCAGTTTCAAAGGTAGCAATGAAAAAACAAGCATTTAAGTCCAATATAACTTTGCATGCTAAAATAATTTCATGTTGTCGCCTGACCGATTAGAAATTTTGTTAGTTGTATTTATAGTAAATGTAAATTTTGAAAAATGTGAATGTTAAAATAAATTAGTTTTTTAAAAGCCTTTTATTGCATGAATTATAATTTTTTTCTAAAAGCATTTATTTGGTTAAATGTCTTGTGATATCTGGGGAGTACATTAAATGAAGCTAAAATTTCTGTGTTTTTCGTACTTTTTAGATATTAGCAAATTAGCTCTCCAATTACAAGCCACTTCATCAGCTATTCTTCTTTTTACTGTAATCTACAAGGGAAGGGTCCTGTGTTGCAAAGGTGAAGACGATGATAGAGGCATAGTACATAGATGTTGTCGCCGAGTTTGGTTTTTCTTGTTTTATCCCTCTTCTGGTAAGTTTCTCATTCCTTATTCCCGTTTATTTTAAACAGATATTTGAGATTAATGTAGTAGAAATAGTGTGGTTTCATGTGGTAATGGAATTTCATTACTATTTTTAGAAAAGGAAAAGCATCCGCCTCGAGAGAAGTAGATCGTGGGTTTTTACCCAAGCTAGGTCTTACATAAGACTTTAATATTTGAAATATAGCTTCCTCGATTGCGATAGGCATTTGGAGGTAAAGTATAAAATGGTTCAGCCTGTGAGAAAATAATGAACTTTGGGCTTGTATGTTTGTTTGCAGCATACTGTCTCGGTGAGCTAGCACCTTACCAAAAAGTCGCCTTGAGTGCGCAGGGTATAATTCACAGGCGCACATCATTTCCATACATGAACTTGTTATTTGTTTAATCTATAGATATCATTTATCCTTGCCTACATCGCGTACAGCTGAGAAATTGCTGATGTGACGTGAAATAACATTACAACAACAACAACAACAACATCCAAACCGGAAATCATTTAAGCAAACATTAAGTCAATAATGTTACAGAATACTTAAAAAAAACCCTAAAACCTTTATTCGTTGCTATACCTATAAAGTTTCTATAATAGCTGAAAAGATAATTTGGTAGCAAAATAATCTGACCATTTAAAATATAATAAACAATTATAGGTCGACTTTTATTCGATGTATTGATTATAATACTGATTCGCATTATATAGATACAATTTTATTTATAGGGGTGCTAAGTTTCGTAAGCTGTGAAATATTTAGAACACATAACCGGACATACTCTCTGGGGTTCTCTTATTATCTTGCAGTTGTTGCTGGTTGCTTTACCATATTGCAGGTAGGGTATTTAACAAAGATGATGTGTTTTGTTAAATTTGGTTCAATTTCAGAATCTACCCACCTAAATATTCATAATTCATAAAAATTGATAAAACGCAGAGATTACAGTCTATGTCCAAATCACAACCTCCCCCCCCCCAAAAAAAAAAAAAAAGACAGAAAGAAAAAGAAAAAGTAAAATCTTTTAAAACTGACAAACTCGGTTAAACTCTTCACACACACACACACACACACACACACACACACACACACACACACGTGAGTGTGTGTGTGTGTGTATTCAGTGAGATGTTTCTTAAAATGTTTGATGTATCGGAACCATAACATATAGTCCTGCATATAAACATTACAAAGTATACATCTGGTCGACTGCTACGAAATCTTTAACGGTAATTTCAATTTAATCCCCTAGGTGTACAAGTTGAGTAGTATTGTACTTGTAACATGACATTTCTTTCTATTGATCATTTTAAATTTTAAACTTAATTCATGTGCAGGTCATTTTGATGTGGTGTCATAAGATTTGTAGTAATAATGATGGAAGTGGGTACGGATCAGGATATGCAGCCCGACCCGAAATGGCCATATCTACAACGACTTCAAGTGGACAGTCAGTCATTACACGTGAAGAATCTGGAGAGTCCGGAGGTATTGCGTTTGCTAGAATTCAGATTGTTCGCATTATGAGGAATAACCACATAACGGACTAGAGAAAAATAATAACAAGAATTAAACATCTAGCAGTTGTATAAGTTTTACGAAATTCTTAAGTTGTTTTGAAGCATTGAAACAATATTCTCTTGATCGGTAATAGCTTATCATATTCATTTGAACAAATATGAACAAGAGAAATTTTAAAAATTAAAAATGTTTTTAATTTACTTTATGAATGAATTAAAATTACAATCAATTCTAAGAACAAATATGCATGAAAAGATATATTTTTTATTTAAACTACTAAAAGTTTCAAAAGTTTTTTATTACGTTTCCAATAATAAACCGTAAAGGAATGTAGTTTTAGCCTTTATTCGATTTATTTCATTATTTTTCATTGAACATATCGAGTTATATTTGATACCCACCTCCCCCATGAAATTTGCCAATACTTATTATAAGTCTTATTGATTTAATAAAGCTATAGTTAATATACAACAAACCCACCAAATTTTGATATGCCATATGTGCACATTTCGGAAAATATTCCCCATCAGTACGGTATTGACATGAGTTGAAAATATAGAAAATATTGAAAGTAGGAATGATAAGAAATGCGGTACATTTGTTTTTGTTTGTTTTTTTTTTAAATATTCAAATTTTTATTACCTTTTTTCATATTTTTCACCATTTATTAATAAAGTAATTTTCAAAAAAAAAATGAAAAAAGGAATGCTTTGCATAAGGGAACAAACCTTAGTTTTAAATTAATTTTAAAAAGAAGAGAGCTGAAAATTTTGCTTAATGGTATATTATCTGACAGCATATTTATTGCCTTCTGAGTTAAATTATTAATTTTACCTCTACATTCCTGTATTAAGTGGTCTAAAGTGCATGTGTACACTTATTGATAATAGTCTCTCCTACTGCCTAGATTCGAATCCTTTTTTGGAAAAGTTTTAGTGTATAATAGTTTGTTAGTTTGCTTTAGGAAAGCCGATGGTTTTCTCTGGGAACTCCCGTTTTCCCCATCATCCCCAAACCGACGTCATCATGAACTTGTTACAAAACACTAGTAGTCAACTCTCATCCAATTTTTAATTGTCTTTCTGAAAGTTTATCGTATCAAATCAGCAATTCAAATCATTAAAAAATTGCTAATTGAGTGTTATTTTTACATCGTATATATTTAATCATAGCCAGAAACCATCATATTTATCTTATTGTGAGCTGCTTGAACTTGTTTGATTGACAGCAATTCTTCAAACACAAATGCTTAACTCTCCTAATTATGTTTTCTCGTAAAAACAATTTGGCAGTTACAATTAGTTAAAGTATTCAACTTTGATAAATAGAAAGTTAACCATGAAGTATGAAGGGTATAACCAACCATTTGATTGACATTTAATGACTGTGGTATAGCTAGAAGCTATGTAATTGGTAATTGACTAAGAGGTTGTAACAATTATACCTGTGGGAAGATTGTAGTTATTTATTTAAGTTTATGTCAATTCTTTGAATTATAAGCTTGTCTTAAGGAATGAAATCAATTACATTTTATGAAAGTGTTTCTTGACATAGAATAGGGGTTAAGATACTGGTCCTACTTAATGATTTCCTCGAGTTTTTTTAATCACTCACTTTAAATGTCCATAATTGTTACCAATGGCTTGGAAACTTAACAACATAAAAAATAAATTTAAATTCTCATTAAGTATTAGTCTATTTCATTAACTTCTACATTTTTCATTGAAAAAAATCTTTCCTCTTTTTTCGTAAATCTCTGTAATAATAACAAAATCAATTCATCAATCAGATTAATTTGAAGTCATTCAAATATAATAAGTTCATTAAATAAATAAAAACAAATCCAAATAGTACCAATAAAATAAACATACCAGTCATTGTCCAGATCATAATCCCCAAAACAAAGTTAAACCTTTAAAAACTGGCAAAATTAGTTATACACGTGAATTTCCATCAAGGAAGTCCGGTCGGGTGCTCCGGAAGGGTAAGCACCTCCTTTCTAGCTAGCCACACCCACCACATGCAAGTCAATTTTGAGAATGAAAGAACAAAGAACCATGGTAAGTCAAATATATCCAGTATAAGTTTGGATACAGTGACTACATACTTATCAACAATATTGTGATGACGGCCATAAAATGAACTAAATATGCACGAACTACAAACTTATAATGTATATCACTTTAATACAAAATACTACTCAGCGAAAAAAAAATTACAAAGATGCAAACTTTAGAAAATAAAATTTTCTTCGGAGGAGCTTACACTTCCGGAGCACCCGGCCTCACTTCATTCATTGAAGTTCACGTGTATAACAAAAATTGCCGGGTTTTTTTTATAGTTTTACTTGTTTTTAGGATTGTAATTTGGACAAGTACTGGTATGTTTGTGTTTAATCTTGTAACAGTATATCGTTATATATATATATATATATATATATATATATATATATATATATATATATATATATATATATATATATATATATATATATATATAACAGATATGCAATGGGGGAGGTAATACATTGTACTTATAATTGAATTATTTATTATATGCAAGAAGAAGTAAGACGAAGATTGTTTTAAATTCAAGAATTTTATTGAAGTGACATGACTGATTACAGCACATTACATATACAATAATATTGTCATGTCAATAGCATAAAATTCCTAAATTGAAAAACGATCTTAAATTTTTAAGTGTTTTTATAGCCGAACAGGGGTAAAAAACTACGACCTTCTTCTCTCGAGGCGGACGCTTTTCGATTTGTAAAAAAAGTAATGAAAAGTCAAATGTCTGATTGAAATGAAGCAGTATAAGAAATAAGAAACTTACCAGAAGAGAGATAAAGCAAGAAATTGCAAACCCGGCGACAACAGCTATGCACTCTGTAACATAGGACACTAACCCTATAAAGTACAGTAAGAAGATTGATAGCTAATGAAGTGGCTTGCAATGTCAGAGCTACTTTGCTAATATCTAAAAAGTACGAAAAACACAGAAATTTTAGCTTCATTTGATACAAAAATAACATAAGACATTTATTTAAAAAAT
This sequence comes from Tegillarca granosa, assembly GCA_029721355.1. Taxonomy (NCBI): domain Eukaryota; kingdom Metazoa; phylum Mollusca; class Bivalvia; order Arcoida; family Arcidae; genus Tegillarca; species Tegillarca granosa. The sequence continues at coordinate 2,706,937 of CM056604.1, read as the reverse complement.
TCATGAAAAAAACTTTAACAAGAGACCCATGGGCCTTAATGCTCACCTGAGGAAATGTAAAAAAAAACTTACAAAGAACTTAATTACAAAAACTTCACAAAAATCCTGCAATAGTTAAACAGAAATTTTGAAGTCACATTTCTTTTATAAATAACACATATACATGAATTAACTATGGTACGTGCTAGTCAATTTTGAGAATGAAAGGAACAAAGAACTATGGTAAGTCAAATATATCCAGTATAAGTGACTGCATACTTATCAACAATATTGCGATGACGGTAATAAAACTTTTTAGGGGCTTACGTAGCCTAGGCGTGCAATATTCTTGTGTCAACAATTAAATTGTAAGCAGTTTGCTTCGTTGTAGAAAGTCTCCATAATGAGAACAAACTCTACCATAACGTATCAACTGAGAAACATATACGCCATTCACTGGAGAAGCAGGGATATAACTGCAAAGAAACGGAAAGTTGACAATAGAAAAATTGAAGTCATCACGTTTGTCGTATAGCTTCAGATGTAACCTTTCGTGGATGTCATAATTGAGTTATAAGTTCAAATATGAAGCAGAACATGGAGAAACTGTCGTGTCTTTTATTTCAAGCTAACTTGGGTAGATGGCATTTACATATTTTCCAAATTTGGGATTATTTAGAGATAGAACGTCATTTATATATCTGTATGTATAGTTGAATAATTTAGTGACAGTCAATCACTTATTCTTTGGTTATACCAATTTAAATTTTATGGACAGTTGAGAATTTCTTCCACATGAATATATTTAATTTCATCAACAAATTCACTATGTACATTTTAATAAATGTTATTTCATATTTGCAAAAATCTCCGTTCACAGTTGAAAGCCAACTAAGATTAATAGAAACAAGACAAAAAGTAAGAAACCTGAGATCTATAAAATAATTTTTAAATTCCCAAATGAAATAAAAGGTGCCTTATATTATGCTAAAAAAATTTCTCTATCAATATAACTGTCCCCTTAGTAATTTAATATGACCTTGGAACTCAGATGCTTAAATTTCACAAATAATTTATACACTAAATCTCTATTATTTCACCAACATACTCAGAATAGTACCAAATGCAGAAATTGCAGATTTAATTTTAATATTTTTTTATTAGAAAAAAGTTCAAGTGGTATTGTAACAAACTACATTTTTTACTTTTATGATTAAGTACTCACACTACTGCATCTCGATTGCACTTGACACCATTAGTAGCAATCACAAGAAAACACACTCATCAAAACAAATTTCACACCTATATTTAAACCTAAATCTAACATCCATCAAAGATATGTATAGACACACTGTTAACAACTTAATGGTTTAAACATGACATTTTAGCAACTCATGGTCAGTTATTGATGATTATATTAAAAAATCTACCAGTATTGAATTAATTAACAAAAGAACATTTGAACTATGAAAAAAGTTTCTAGTGTACTTTAAATAGGGTACCTTAAGGAAAAATTTTACTTATAAAAATAGAAATAGTTTTGGCTGAAAAAAATTATCAGTGTAACAATAATGAACCAGAAAAAAGATAGGGATCTAAACTTTTTAAAAGTTTTATTTGTACATAACATCACCCAGCCCCATCACACAGTGGGGTATGACTTTTATTATTACCACTCTATTCAATTTTTTATAAGTAACAAGAAACAAAACCATAGTCTATGGGCGGGGATCTCAACCAATTAAAAGTTATACATAAACAAATAGAACCACGTAGTCTCACACCTCAGTAGGGAAAGAACTTAGGGTTTCTTCGATTTGTATTAATCTTTTCATTTTATCATAAGGAACCAGAAAATATATAGTTAAGGAATAGGGACCTCAACAGTTTATAAAATTCCGACTGGAACAACTCCTTAGTCGTAAATATATAATACAAATACCAGTTAAATTTTGATGTGCCAGATGTGCACATTTCGGAAATTAATTCCGCATCAGTGACACTAAGACCGAAAAGTTTGATACATAAAAAATATAAGCCAAACAGTTGAAAATAATGAATCTAAAGTTTCAAAATTATATAAATCCAAATCCAGTTAAGGAATGCTGTGCATGAGGGAACAAACCTTAGTTTTTAATAAATTTCAAATTTTAGACGACTGAAAATTTTGCTAAATGGTACATTTTCTGACAGCACAAAGTACTGCCTACTGAGTTATGGATACCCTCGGGGAGTTTTACTCCACCAGCAGCGGTACCCGCTCAGGGGTAGTAAATATATAATACAAATACCAGTAAAATTTTGATGTGCAAGATGTGCACATTTCGGAAATTAATTCCTCATCAGTGACACTAAGACCGAAAAGTTTGATACATAAAAAATATATAAGCCAAACAGTTGAAAATAATGAATCTAAAGTTTCAAAATTATATAAATCCAAATCCAGTTAAGGAATGCTGTGCATGAAGGAACAAACCTTAGTTTTTGATAAATTTCAAATTTTAGACGACTGAAAACATTGCTAAATGGTACATTTTCTGACAGCACAAAGTACTGCCTACTGAGTTATGGATACCCTCGGGGAGTTTTACTCCACCAGCAGCGGTACCCGCTCAGACGGAAAACTGACAATAGGAAAATTGAAGTCATCAGATGTAACCTTTCGTGGTTGTCATAATTGAAGTATGAAATCAAATATGAGATAGAACATCAGTCGTATCTTTTTTCCAAGCTCACTTGGATAGATGGCACTCATATATTCTCCAAATTTGGGATTATTTAGAGATAGAACGCCATCTATATAGTAGATTGATTGAGCGACAGTCTTTGCTCCAAATTTTGAAAAGGTTTGGTAAAAATTCTTGTTCATATAAATAAAGAACAAATCATCAAGCAAATGTGCACAATTTGTGCCCTTTAGTATATAGATTGTTTGTTCGAAAATTATATTGCCAAACACAACATTTTGTCTATCAAAAGCTCTAACATTTTCTTAAATGTGTAGAAAATTAAAAGTTTTTCAAACTATTTACCGAAGAAAAAGTATTAGAAACAAAATGTCCAAGTAGTTCGTTGTAAATTTTGATAGCGCACATTTGGTTGATGTCAGATGTAGATAAATAACAAAAATACCTGTGCTGTTAGAATAGACTTTTTTTTGAATAAGTCCGAAGGCAATCTTTGACGATTTAAAAAATTTTAAAAATTTTAAATTGATACCGAAGGACTCAAGATCTTAGTTAAAATTAGTTTTGGTATGAGTAGAAATCTTTTGATATACTATCTAAACCAAGCTCCTTAATAAGACGTTCAAAATAGAAATTCTTACAAACGAAAATAATTTAATTAAAAGCTTTATCAACCGGGACAACAAGATCTTTGCTATATATGCTCGTAAGGATTGCAGAAATCTCAGGGTCCCTGAGCACTTCAGTTTGACAATTCTTGTCTTTATCCAGTTTGATAAGGAATCAAGCTCCACGTCATCTAATTTATTTCAACGTCTAGCATACTCTTTAACAGAATCCATGATAATTTTGATATTCTGTCCCTCCAAAAAAAGATTGAACCTTCCTGTATTTAGGGCCGTTTGGAAGAAGTTCAATTAATTTAGCGTTGTCAATTTTGTTGTTATCACAAGTTACTACCAGCTTGTTTGTAGAAATAGGGGAAACAGAGTAAGAGCAGGTAGGCGGAGTAAAGTTATGGACGTTTAAACAATGCAAAGTTTGATTATAGTTAAATATCTTTGATGCAAAGGGTTTATTGTAAAAGTAGGAAACTAGAGAATGCGAGTTATATTTAAAATAAGTAGGGACTTTAGATTGTTCATGTTTATTTAATAGTATACAAGAGATATTCACAGAATATATACCCTTGTTTGCATAATGTAAATTGGCGACAAGAGTCATACTATATATTGTGTTCCCGAGCAGGTTTAAACAACCTTTTAAATGCAATATCTATGTTGATAACTCTAAGTTTAAACTCTGGTGTGTTAAAATCTGTAGTTGTTTTGTATATACATTCTTCTTGAAACTGTCTAAGACAGGTAAGTGTTAAAGATAACTGCTTGCTTCGGATACGGTAAAAGATTAGAAAAATTAACATCATGGATATTCGGTTTGATGTAACTTCGATGTTCATGACTTCTGCCACGTGTAGTTTTGTTGAACAGGTTTGAAACATAAACATTTTACAACCCGGGCTAGAAAGGTTACCTTATTTTTCAATTTTATCGTTGCATCTATAGCTCTCTTATCTCTCTTTACCTTCTTTCAAAAAGTATAAATTAACTTAATAGGTATGTCATCTGACAATTTTACACTAGGCGCATGTTTAAGGTATATTCATTACCTTTCATTTTCTAAATATGCAATGTTCGGGATTTAAAGAAAAATGTGTTAATTGCTTAATTCTAAAATTATTAACATGTAATACTTTCGTTTTGTATGAATATGTTCCTTTATAGCAATATTCATAAGAAGTATGAATTGACTAAATCTAATCAAAATTGAAGTATTTCCGAGAATTCAAATCGAAACTAGCCACAATGTTCTTTCCTTTTTTCTGTCATGTACTTTCCTGTTATAGGCGGTTATCTCCTCTTTGTATTTCAAATATGGAAAACTGTATGGTCTTAATTTGCTTTGCGTTTGTGTTTTTTCTACCTTTTGTTCTGCAAGGAGTTGGAATGTTTACTCCAAACTGGGTAAGTAACGGAAACTGTACCAGAATAGGTTTGTTTTACCGTTGTTGTGGAAATGGCACTGAGGAATGTCAAATGGACAATGCAGACAAATGTAAGATTTTTTGCATCAATTTTAAACTTATCATTAATTAGTTGGTATTTCAATATCATCACAAAGACATGAATGAAATAAAAAAAAAAATGGAACAACACAAAAAATTTCAATCGTATCAGATATCAGTACAATATTGTAAAATTTATCCAGCTTTTAACAGTAAAATGTAAATTATTAAAATAATTTATACATGTTGACCCAAAAAATCAAAATGCATAAAACCGAAACGACTGTTTACATTGCAGAATGAAATCAATAAACTTTTATCTTTTCGAACGTGAATCAGACAGTAGTACAGTAGAATAATAAAAAATATGGTATGGATATAATTATTTGTGTTTTTAATTAAAAACATGTATGGTAAATATTAAAATAATAAAATATAATGAAAACACTAGACTGGAAATCCCTAACTACATAAGAAAAACACAAAGTGCAATGTACCCTTAAGAAAGTTTTCGCATGATTTGGTAACTATGGTATATGTCCTAATATATTTAACATTATATTTATTTAAAAACATTGCTTAAAACAGGAACATTGTTACCTTTATCTCTAATGTGATTTATATAGGAAATCAAAATAAAGTATCGAGCAAGGTCATATACCGGGTAGGTATACCAACCCCGAGATTAGTGCACCAGGAATTAAATGAAGATAATTGTGTCGTTTCGTCTGAAATGAAGGATGTTTTTGCCAATAGAAAACATGGTTATATTTCAATCTAAATATTTGTTATATTTACCAAACAAAGTTTATCATAAAAATTTCATTAAAAATTCAAAATAAAAAATAGAATAAATAAATAAATAATTAATAAATAAATACGAAAAAAATTACCATAAATCAAAACCGAAATATGACAAGACTAATGTTAATGCACCGGTCAAAGGACCTTAAAAAGTACCAAACTATTACCGGAAATCTTTTCATTATATTGATTCAACGTTCAAAAACTATGTAATTAATGACCTCAATATTTATGTGGTCCATTTAAAATTTATATCAAATTGGTTGCTTAGTACATGCGGTGTATTAACTTTTAACAAGTGTGCATGATTAGCCATAATTGCTCAATTCTATAAAATTTAGCCAAATTTTTCAGCTGTCCTAATTTTTGAAATTTATTTTAAACTAAGGTCTGTTTCCTCATGCAAAGCATCCCTTAGCTGGATTTGGATTCATAAAATTTAGGAACTTTAGATTTATTTTTTTCCAACTGTTTGGCTATCTTTTTATCTATAAAACTTTTCGGCCCCTAGTGTCACTGAGTAGTGATTTTGCGAAATGTGCACATATGGCACATCAAAATTCAGCAGGTATTTGTTATATATTTAAAACCAAAGTTGCGAAAAAATAGGAAGATAATAATTTTGTTACGATTGGTAAAAGTTACACTTTTGTTTGGTCCATCTTTGGCTTAGTTGATCCTTTGTAAGCTCTATAACTGGAGAGTATATAATATAAAACTAAAACTTTGGTTTTCATTCAAATTTTAGATATGAACGAAGCAGCACTGGCATTGCAAGCAACTTCATTTGTTATCTTGCTACTAAATGTACTTAGTTTGGGATGGACTATATGTTGCAGTAGTGATGACGAGGATGATGACGGCGTATTCATTTGTTTGTGTTGTACTGCCTGCTCTTTGTTGATATATCCTGTTTCCGGTAAGCCTTTATCTATTACTTGTTGTGCTTCCGAGTGTATTAGTGTCGATGGTTGTAGTTAGTGATTGTGTGCTGGAAGTTACCTGACCACGTTTCAACAAAATTATTGCAAGATACTAGATGTTTCTTTAGTAAAGAAAGAACCCTCTTTGTAACGACCAAGTTTGTCAGTTTGTCCCCAAATAATTTACCCCAAAGAAATTGCTGTTGCAAAGAAATAATGACATAAATAATGAGTCTTCTCCCCCTGAGAAAGTTCTCTCTCTCTTTCTCTCTTTCTACACACACATACACATACACACACACACAGATATAAATATATATAAATAAATAAATAAATATATATATATATATATATATATATATATATATATATATATATATATATATATATATATATACAACTTAGTGATGTCCTGAGTGTCACTGTTGGGGAATGAATTTTCGAAATTTTCACATATGACACACCAAAACTAATCTGGTATTTCTGTTAAATTGTTGATAAATTTAACAACTTCAAAAGATTACTGATAACAGTGGTAAGCTTAATGAACGGAATGGTAACATATAAATTCTGTTATATAACAGCTCTTCTATTTATTGAAATAGTAATTATTTTAGCAATATGCTTAATCAGTTAAATAAGAATTTATACCTGTTTAATTTTCAATTGTGATAAGTGCACATTTTGAAAAATCATTCTAGTGACTCTTGGGACCAACAAAATAAATAGGTAATTGAATTCTTTATGATTAAAATGCTGATCTTTATTACTTTTTATAGGATTGTTAATAATTGTTGGCTGTATATTGGTGGCAGTAGACTACCCGACATCCTCTTTGGGTTATTCTTTTTATCTCACTGTTGTTGCTGGTTGCATCATATTACTTCAGGTAAGGTTTTATAAGGGATCTAATATGCTGAATTTTGTCTTAAAAGTATGAAGTCGCTGTATGCAATTTTTTTCCTGAAATATTTGACTTATCAACGTCCCTTTATTCTCAAATTTGATTTTGTACGTGGCAGGTGAAGCTAGCTAGACAGAAAACTAAAAGACTAGACTGATAGACTAATTCTTTCTTTTTAGACGTTCACATGTTTAACTGAATTAGCCATTTTTTTCTTTGCTTTTGGGATTGTAATTTGGATATAAATCGATGTGTTTATGTTTGATTTTAGAGTTAATTGATAATAAAAAGAGTTAGAATAGATTGATTTCATATTTATAACTCATAATTAACTATTGAAATTTAAGGATTTAGTAAAAGTGTTCTGAAAAATGTTTGATACTTAATTTTTTTAATTGATTAAAAACTAATGCAAAGCATTTCTTAGCTGGATTTTGATTCATATAATTTGGGAATTTTGAATTCATTCATTTTTCACTGTTTGGCTTGTTTTTATCTATCAAACTTTCTGGTCCCTAGTGTTACTTATGATAAATTATTTTCTGAATTGTGCATAAATGGCATTTCAAAATTGAACAGGTATTTTTTTGTTATTTATTTAATTATATACATCAAAACCACAACTCAAACTTTATTTTACATCAACATCCCTAGTCCGGTTTCAACTAATCTATTCATCTTGCCATTAATGATGAAATTATAAGGAAAATTGATGCATTCTATAGTAAGTGTAATGTTGTTCAAAAGTCTTACTTGGTAATCAGTATTTTAGCTTAAAATAAAAATAATCATATACGTCTAGGGATCAACAAGGCCTTTAAATACACCAGCAGTTGTTAAAGTAAAGGATATTAATTCTTCATTTTTAAAACTTGATCTTTTCCGTAAAACAAAATTGAAAAAAATAATAAAATAAAATAAAATGAAATAAATAAATAAATCATAATGAATTCAAATTTTATTTTCAGGTTATTTTAATGTGTTACTTTGTATGTAAACAGAGTGGTGACGATGATGTTGGATACGGTTCAAGGTATGATTCAAGGACCGGATCACAAAACGAAATGACAGTTTCAACAACTGGTTTAAGTGGGCAACCGGTCAGTTCTGCAGGAAGTGTTTTTGCAGGGCAAGTAATATCTCACGAGGAATCAGGAATTTCCGGTGGTATGGCTTTCGTCAGAAGAATTCAGATTGTCCGCATAATGCGACTGAGCCACATAATGGAATAAAGAAGATACTATGTTGTGTTCTAATGTTTTGAAAATATATTTGGACCTCAAGATTATTTGACTTTTAGTTATTTCATATTAATCTTTAATTTGTTTTGCTTCATGTTTTGGTGACATTAAATCTTTTCACAAGTAATATAATGTGTTTTAGATTTTTATGGATATGAAGTAAATGTAAGGATTGTAGGTTTATTGTTCTTGTTTTGATGTGCGTATTTTCCCTCTTATTGTATAACAAGACGAATTGCATGTTCCTCCGCATTTTAACAAGGCTATTTAAAAGCCTGTCAAAAGTTGTGTTTTATGCTTTGTTATCCAAATTTGTGTGTCTTATTCTAGTGATTTATTCTTCCATGTACATTTAAGTTTTTTTTTTTCTTTCACATCGGACCGTGTATTTGCTTTTGCCTCTAAACAAGTGTAATAAAGTTGTAATGTCCGTAAAGCTTAGTATTTTCACTTTTATTTTTGTGTTTGCTGGAAACACTGTGTACAGAAAGGAAGTTTAACAGCAATTAATTGTTGTAGGAACGTGTTTTTTTTTGTATCAAGTATTTTATATGTAAAGCTATTTTATATGGAAAATTATATAGCCTTTATAAAACCAACAAAGGTCCAGTGATATGTAGCGTCAAGCCACATGTTACGAAGAGTACTTTGTTCTAATATTGATTGATTTAATAAACATATCTTTGATATTAGATTGTAATAAAAAAATAACTTGTGTATATGTGTAGTTTTTAAGGCACATAGTATTTTATTCATAAAATATTTTGCTGTAGGCCACAAGAAAATTACTAAATTGATTGGGGCTTTAGTTCAAAACAAATTTTTAAAAGAAAATAAAAACGTTTAAGCAAATATCATTTGGTTTGCACAATTCTGCTTACTTGTAAATTTGTAGATTAAAACCCATATAAAAAAAACAATAGATCGAACTTGAAATACCAAATATGAAAATGAATAATCAAAATGTCTTGCGATATTTAAAGCCCTACAACTTAGTAATATTCGTTGTGCATTAAGGTATTTTAATTTGTTCAAAGCTTTGATAAAAGGTCCCAAATAAAAATCGTCAACTGGAAGTTAAACTTATCAAACGTTCACCAGATCACAAATCCAACTATTTTGTAACAAAATATACAGATATTTTCTTTGATATCTTTTTTTATTAATGTATAATATATACATATTACTCTCTCTTTCTTAACCCTTATTACTCACATCTTTTGTTCTGTTATTTCCAACATCTTTTTGTTGTTAAACTCTGCTGGCTATTAGCTACTCTCTTTTGTATGTAATACATGTATTTCTCTTTCACTTTTTTTCCTCAATTTGTTTTCCAAGTGTTCGTTTTTGTTCTGTTTTATTTTGTTTTGTTTTTCCTTATTTTTCTTTCTTTTCTTCTTCTTTTTTACACTTATTCTTTAGTATTCTAACAATTATGATTTTTTCATTTTTTAATAGTACAGTTATAATATCATAATTATGGGCGCAACACTGGTCATTTTTATTATTATTAATATTAGCATTATTATAATTAGGAATGTTATTTTCGTGATATTTGTTTTCTGGAATGATATATATACTAGTATTATCATATGTACTCTGACTAAGGAGAGAACTTATATAGGCAATGCATGCTGTCCAATCCTTTTCAAAACAAATGTTTGAATAAAATATTGTTTAAATTAGATAAATATATAATTAAAGTTGGATATACCCTAAAATTTGGAGATGCAAAACTTCATCCCTAGCTTGATTTACCCCATAATGCTAAGCTTTACCATCAATATTTTGGCACTTTTTTATGCTTATTTGCATAATGAATACCTATTTTCTTTACCTGGTTATATTTTCATTTCTTCTGTTTTGAAGTCTTTTCTCTATTAAAAGAGGGTTTATTGTATATTTAAAATAAAGAAATTTTACGTGTTGATCTGTAGATATTTCATTGTCTTATTTGGATGCTGTCAAAAATAACCTTTTTAGAGTTTTTTGTGTGCCATTCATGAATCAAAATAATATTTTTGTCTTAATGTTTGTAAAACAAAAAATTCAAATTATCTGTTCAGAAAAACGGTTGTGTTATTTTATGAAGCCATCCCTAGCAATATAAACTCTATTAAACCGGAGATTCTTATCTTCAGCCGAAGATAGATATACCCTAAAAAACCGAAAATGCTTAACTTCATTCCTAGGTGGATATACCCTTAAAACCCGGGGGTGCTAAATGTTATTCCTAGTTGGATATATCTTTAAAACCGGGGGTGCTTAACGTTATCTCTAGATGCATATACCCTTTAAAAGCTGGAGGTGCTCAACGTTATCCATAGTTGGATATACCCTTTAAAACCGGAGATACCAAACGTTATGCTTAGTTAAATATACCCTTTAAAACCGGAGATACCAAACGTTATGCTTAGTTGGATATACCCTTTAAAACCGGAGATACCAAACGTTATGCTTAGTTGGATATACCCTTTAAAACCGGAGATACCAAAAGTTATACTTAGTTGGATATACCCCTTAAAACCGGAGACACCAAACGTTATCCCTAGTTGGATATACCCTTTAAAAGCCGGATATTCTAACCGTTAATCCTAGTTGGATATACCCTTTTAAAGCCTTAGGTGCTAAACGTTATCCCTAGTTGAATATAACCTTTAAAACCGGAGATGCCAAACGTTATCCCTAATTGGATATACCCTATGAAACCGGAGATGCTTAACGTTATCATCTATATGTTTGGAACGTTTTGTATGCTTATTTGCATAATTTTCGATATATTTTCTTCTTGAAAAGCATATTTTCCTCTCCTTCGAATTGTAGATAACTCAGGTCTACAACATAAATCTAAAGTTATTCCGAGTTTGATTAGAACCAGAATGCATTTTCGTTCCAATGTTTTCCATTTTTGGTGAAAACTAAGTTTTTGTTTCTAGTATTGTGGAAAAAAATTTAACGCCACATAAACAGTTCTAGATTTAGCTCACCATACTGATTACAACGGGAGAATTAATGAAGAAGAGAAAAATGCATTGTCTAATCATATGAAAGCAATGGTAAATTTGAGAAATGAGGATACCTTCCGATCTCGGATGTGAAAATGTTGATGTTTTACACCTTTTCATCAAAACTTCACGTGACAGAAAAGTCATCGACATCAAAGTTACAACAAACTAAATATCTATGATGTTAGTTTTTTTTTAATTTTTCACTATTCCTGCAGAAACCATTAGGATTGCACCATATCCGAACCAAACACTATTCCATACGACTTTCTTGTCTGAAACACTTACATGAAAAATGTATAAATAAATCTACTTAAGATACTTATACACCAAATGTATATACATTGAGATTTCATTTAAAGGTAATTTAATTCTGCACAGAAACATGATATTGTAGAGAATGCCTAAAAGAGTCATTGTAACTATGTATTGATTTTAAATAATGTATTGATTTTAAATAATTAGGTACATGTGTACTAGATATTATCCCCTTGTATTTATTGTAATTTTCACTTATATATCAAAGTTATTAACTTACTAGTATATTGCACAGTTAAAAAAAAACCCTGTTTAATTTTGTACTATTTGATCTAATGTTGTTTATTTTAATAAACTTTCGTTTTGATGAGTACTCATCACAGTACATTGCTTTACATAGCCATGATAGCGTAATTGTAAATATTGTCGATAGTCAGTTAATTTGTTATTTAACTCACAGTTTATCACACACACATTAAATCCTGTTTATATAATGGTGATAACATGTGTTGACATTTCATTTTAAATCCATTATTGATATTAAACCTTGTTTTAAAGTCTGCTGATCGTACATGCTGACTCGGTAATATCGTACCCTATTGTATTTGTACTTCCGGGTCAAATGTTAAGACGTCGTCTGAAAACTGTGTAAAAATTGTAAGTTTTCGAAAATTCTGTAAAAATCACAATTTTCTTAGGAAGTCATAATTTTTGTATAATTATCTTTCAAAATATGTTTATTCTTTCGTAAAAGTTATTTTTACTTTATTTTTGACTTTATTGATGTAATTCAGGGCATTTTCTGATAGATGGTAAATTTCCCAGTTCAGCCCTGTTTTAAGCCCTGTTTCAGGCACTTTTCCCTGTTTCGAACCCAGGTAACTAGGGGCCAGCCCCGTTCCCTTTTGATTGTCCCGTTGGGACCAGGTCATATAAAAGCTCCAGAAACCCTGTTTCTGGGGGCATTCTGATTTTGACTTATCATCATTTGACTTGAATTTATTTATTTTTCTGAAGTAGGTTTTATTTTATTTTATTTATTGACTAACTTCTCAACACTTTTCTGAGATAATTGTCGATCTTAAATTTTTCCCTATATATATATATATATATATCATTTTATTTTTAAAAGTTTGAGAATATTCAGCAAATTCAATATTATTTTATTTTATTTAAAGTCATTTGGCATATTTTTTAATACTTCATATATTTTTGATGCAACATTTGTAATTTTTTTATCTAGTCAATTTTATTGATTCAAATTGTTATTCATTTTTAAAAAAGGGAGATAATTTTTGTGTTGGGAATTGTCAGTAGTCTTTGGTACTGTTTTATCAGATAAAATCTAATGTAACACTGATTGGAAACCTTCTGATAAAGTACATTATTTTTAAATATATATATATATACTGATAATAATTTTGACTGCATTGTTTCCATTTTCTTATTAATTCATAATAATTAAATTTTATTGTATAAGAGACTGATTGTAAAACTCATAAGAAATTACTGTAAATACAAAGTTATTCAATCTTGAGTTTTATTTCAATTAAAAGTTAGAAAGTTTATTGCCCAATTTTAGTATATTGCTGAATACATATACAGGGGCTTGACTTGATCACTTGGTCACTACAATATATACAGAACAGCGCTCACACGAATTTCCTTAAATTAGTCTATGTTAACAAAGGCACATTTCAGGCATAGCTCGCTGTTTCTATTTTCCTACTCTTTCAATAAATAAGCCCTCTGAATTCAAAATATTTAACTATAAACAAACCTTTCCGTATTTACACCATAGTAACTTTACTCCGCCTACCCGTTCTTGCCCTTGCTCAACTTCCGCTTTACCCTTTTATTTGTTAACAAGTTCAAAATATAATAACTAGTGATCTCAATATAATTTATAACTTTTAATTTTGATGTATATCATAAGGTAGTGAACTAGACAAAAAGTGCCTAACCTTTCTAGCAACCGGCCTCACTTCCCTCATTAAATTTACAGAAGAATGGTCGGAATGAAGAATATAAGATTTACTGGTTGAGCTGGTCACTGTAATGTAATGAAGATTTAAATGTATGACTGGATATTTCTTTGTTATGGGCATGTATAAAACACTAATTCATTTTGTACATAAAAGCAGTACATCTCTCTCTCTCTCTCTCTCTCTCTCTCTCTCTCTCTCTCTCTCTCTCTCATGTACATATTTTCACATATAATTGTACAAGAATAGAAAATGTGTAAGAAATTACATTATTATGGTTATTAAATAAGAAACATACATGTTGTTTAAACGTATTGTCAGGCTTAACATCGTGAAATGATACACACTGCCATATTTCATGTAGCACTTTTAAATGGCGAAGAGTGATATAAAATAATATCAATACATTGGAAAAATCATACCTCGTTAAAATATTTGGTGCTTTACCCCAAGAAAAAATAACATAGTCGTTCTTTACTGAGACTAATGCACAAGTTAAGTCAGAATAATTGACCTATTTATTAAAAGTACATTCATTATATGTTTTCACCATGATGACTCTGGTGACAACACATTTTAACCAACGGAGCTAACTGAATACATGCAAATAAACGGGGTTCTACCGATCACGATCTACTTAGAAATTATTTATATACATGTATTTTCTATTTCATTCTAGTAAAAATTCCTTCACTATGTGTAAATTATAAGTCAATAAAAAATGCAACTAAAAAACTGTTACGTTACTTTTTCTGACAATAATATGAATCAATCGTTTTTTGCAATATAAACGAGATGTAAAAAAGGTCCTCTACAGAAGAAATGTGAAATGCTATGTCGAATAATAATTTTTCATCGCACAAAAAAGTACACATAACATAAATATGATTCATCACTACTTTTTTTAGTATAACGCACACCTGATACATACAAATTACTATTCAGTTTTATGGTTATCACATAAATGTGAAAAATAAAAACTACAAATGAAGAGTGTGTTTAATTCTTCGTAGGAAAGTTGTACCTAATGAAATAAATCTTCTACGTGATTGGTGGTTATAGACCTTTTCTAATTATAGAACACGGCATTTATGCATCCTTACTTCATACCTAAACTTTAACTTCGTGAATATTGTTATATTACTACAAATCAGTTAACCAATATCAGATATGAAAAACCCTTTATGGGTGTGCTTTTTTTTTGTTTCCCCTTTTCCCTTTTGTGATGCAAGTATTTGGAATGGTTACGCATAACTGGGCAAGTAACGAGAATTGTACTAAATTAGGGATAGAATTCGGTTGCTGTAAAAACGGAACAGAGGAATGTCAAATAGTAGAAGTTAAACAATGTAAGTTTTATAATCAAGGAACGATTTATAATATTATGAAATATTTACAACCACATCACTGGACATTACTTGTTTTTATGTCCAGCGAAAGAGCTCGTCCGGTAAGGATGAAATTTCTTGTTTTTAAAAAATTCTAATATGTGTTTGTTATTAATCTCATTTTTATAAGTTTTGTCATTTATGATGTATTAAGGCACCCCGAAATTGTTGAATGTAGGCAACCAAAAAATTTTTGAATGTAAATGTACACACTACATTAATAGATTGATGTAATGCATTTATATTCTGCATCAAATATAAGCAGGTATAAAAAAATATTTACTATCCACCCCTGAGCGGGTACCAGTGCTTGGGGATTCCTTTACTCAGTAGGCGGTGATTTTTACTGTCAGAAAATGCACAATGTAGCAAAGTTTTTAGCCGTTTGTTCCATCATATAAAGCATTCTAAATTGAATTGGGAATGACATTATTTTCAAATGTTTGGATAATCTTTTTTATCTATTAACATTTTGTATATCACTAATGAGGAATAAAATTCCGTAATATGCACATACAGCACATAAAAATTAAACAGGTATTTTTATTAAATATTTGGAGTTTTGAATTCATTAGTTTTCAAATGTTTGTCTTATATGTTTCATCTACATCGATTTTTTCGGCCCCAAATGTCACTGATGAAGATGAAATTTCCGAATTTTGCACACTGTGTTGTTTGTTTGCTTATTTGTTTTTCGATTCGATCAAATCAGCGACAAGGAAGAAATCCGAGACATTCAAAATCAAAAACCCTTTTGTACCGAAATTTATAAACAAGGCCAATACACCTATAAGGAAGTATAATTGCATGAGTAGAGATCCATAGGATACGCCTTGACAAAATTTACGTGATGAAAATATTAAAGCTTTTGAATTGCAACCTGTAAAATTATACCTATGAATTCGTTTCAAAATTATAAATTTGTTCCCTGATCATTATACACCTCGGTATTACACAACAACTTAAACCAGGTAAGGTTTGGAAAATGTTAAGAACAGCAACTTACTAATGTATGTGTGTTGTACAATATCTGAAAAGCATTTGATTCAAATAGTAAAATAAACATTACATCTCTTGAAAGTATTCTTCGCTGTTTGAAATACATAGGCACTTACTATTGACTGAAAGGTCTTGTCGAGACTTGTAACGACGGGCAAAATGTTTTAAGTTTTTGGGAATAGAAAAATGTTCCATGGGGCTAGATCTGTAGAGTACAGTGGGTGTAGCAAGAGCGTAACCTTCGACTTCAAAAATTGCTTAAAAAGCTCAGACGAATGTGAAGGAGCATTATCATGAACTAGACGAACATGCCTAAATCGTGACGCAAGGCGTCATTGAGATAATATTTCTTGAACTTTTTATAGTACATACTGACCTTTAACTAACTACTTGCCCTTCGGCACCAGAATTTGTATGGCTTTACAGTCACATGATAAGAATATACAATTAAAAACCTTTTTTGTGTTCATGTTTTTTGACAACAATAAGCCTTTTACTGTGTTTAGTTTATCTTTTTGTTTAAAATTATCTTACTGATTCGAAATAGTAAACTGGTTTGTAAATAGTGACAATGTTTTCAAAGTATCTTTGATAGAATTTGGAAAACATTTTGAGCAATTGCTTAGCGGTTTGTACTCGTACCCGGTTTTTGTATCTATTAATATATGTAAGATCCATCGGGCAGAATTCTTTCGTACTTCATAATACAGTTCAAAATGAAATGTACCCGCGATAGCGATGTGTCAACAGATTTGGCAATATCAGGAATCGTATGCCTATTATTTATTTCTTGAATTTGGAGGCATTTGCCTTGCCTGTCATAGTTACGGGTCGGCAAGATTTTGTTGAATCTTTGACGGAATCTG
Organism: Tegillarca granosa; assembly: GCA_029721355.1. NCBI lineage: Eukaryota > Metazoa > Mollusca > Bivalvia > Arcoida > Arcidae > Tegillarca > Tegillarca granosa. Next base: position 2,689,833 of record CM056604.1, on the reverse strand, counting down.
TACCAAAAAATTCTTTCTCCATCTACGAACTGTCACTAAAAAACCTTTACGAACACATAAACTTAACCCAATTCAGTAAAAATCTGAATTACCAAATGACCAAAAACTTAAATATAAACTCTATGTTCCTCAACATTGTCAACCCGTTTCCAAACCATTTTATCAGCAGTTGTTAATGACTATCTCTATTGAAATATTTATAATTTTAAACTATGTGCAGCTGAAGGCATGTGTTTATATTGTTGGAAATGTATTAAACAGCGATTCAGGCGTAGCATAATAAACGGAATCGTGCTAAGCGTTATCGCTCGTGGTACAATACAAATCGAAAAGCCCTCGTAAGCCAGTTAAGGAGTAGAAAGGCTAAAAACAACTTAAACCAAGTAAAGTGTGGAAAATGTTAAAAATAGTAACTTAAAACAGGTAAAGTATAGAAAATGTTAATAACAGCAACTTAAAATAACTAAAGGGTGGAAATATTACATACAGCTACTTAAACCGGGTTATATGAAAGAAAAAAAAAAAAAAAAAAAAAAAAAAGAAAAAACCCAGCAACACAAAGCATGTGAAGTGTAGAAAATGTTAAAGACAGCAATTTAAAAAAGGTAAAGTATAGAAAAATGTTTAAAATAACGCAGCAACTAAAACAAGGTAAAGTATTGAAAATGTTCAATAAAGCAACTTAAATTAACTAAAGGGTACTAAGCGTTATCGATCTGCGGTACAATACACATCGAACAGCCCTTGTTAGCCAATTAAAGTGCAGAAAGGCTAAAAACAACTTAAACCAAGTAAAGTGTAGAAAATGTTAATTACAGCAACTTAAACCGGTAAATATGGAGAAAATGTAAAAGAAAAAACCCAGGAACTCAAAGCAAGTGAGGTGTAAAAAATGTTAAAAACCGCAACTTAAACAGGATAAGTATAGAAAAATGCTAAAACAGCAACTTAAAGCAGGTGAAGGGTAAAAAATATTAAAAACACCAACTTAAAGCTTGTAAATTGTAGAACATGTTTAAAACAGGAACCAAAACCAGGTAAAGTGTAGAAAATGTTAAAAACTGCTAGTTTGACCAAAAAAAATATTTTCTTAAGCAATAAAAATAAAACAGTCTTTGTCTTAACCACAATCCAAAAATCAAAGTAAAAACTTTGACAGCTGGCAAAATAAGTTATACACGTGAACTTCCACCAAGGAAGTGAGGCCAGGTGCTCCGGAAGCGTAAGCACCTCCTGTCTAGCTAGCTACACCCGTCACGTGCAAGTCAATGTTGAGAATGAAAGGAACAAAGAACTATGGTAAGTGAAATATATCCAGTATAAATTGGAATACAGTGACTACATACTTATCAACAATATTGTGATGACCTTTTAAGGGCCTTAATTAGTGTAGGCTTGCAATATTCTTGCGTCAACAATTTAATTATAAGCAATTTGATTCGTTGTAAAAGTCCCTATTGTGGCAACAAGCTCTACCATAACGTATTAACTGTGAAACATATACACCATACGCAGGAGAAGCAGGGAGATATTACTGCAAAGAAACGGAAAGTTGACAATAGAAAAATTGAAGTCACCACATTTGTCGTATAGCTTCAGATGCAAGCTTTCGTGGGTCTCATAAATATATAACACAAATACCAGTTAAATTTTGATGTGCCAGATGTGCACATTTCGGAAATTCATTCCTCATTAGTGACACTAAGACCGAAAGGTTTGATAGACAAAAAAAACATAAGCCAAACAGTTGAAAATTAATGAATCTAAAGTTCCAAAATTATGTAAATCCAAATCCAGCTAAGGAATGCTTTCAGGAGGGAACAAACTTTAGTTTGAAATAAATTTCAAAATTTAAGACGGCTGAAAATTTGGCTAAATGATACATTTTCTGACAGCACAAAGTACTGCCCACTGAGTTATGGATACCCTCGGGGAGTTTTACTCCACCAGCAGCGGTAACCGCTCAGGTGTAGTAAATATATAACACAAATACCAGTTAAATTTTTATGTGCCAGATGTGCACATTTCGGAAATTCATTCCTCATCAGTGACACTAAGACCGAAAGGTTTGATAGACAAAAAAACACAAGCCAAACTGTTGAAAATTAATGACTCTAAAGTTCCAAAATTATGTAAATCCAAATCCAGCTAAGGAGTGCTTTGCATGAGGGAACAAACCTTAGTTTTAAATAAATCTCAAATTTTAGACGGCTGAGAATTTTCCTAAATGGTACATTTTAAAATTTGAAAATTTTGAGTTTTGTTTAAGCCCTTGTGTCATACGTGTTTTCTTCAGAGACTTCAATTAAAATCACTTTAATCTACCATTTTTAGCTCTCCATAAAAATAATTTTGACAAGTTCATCCAAAGTTAAAAAATTATATGAAATCAAACCCAGGTAAGAAATGCCAACAGCCCTTAGTTTTAAATACATTACCTAAAAAAACACCCTGATTATTTTTCAAAAAAAGTCATAAGTGTTAAAGTATTTGAAAATTTAAAAACCTAAAGAAAATTTTCAAATATAAAATGCATATTCAAAAATCGATTTTCGTATGTTTAAAAAATGTATTTTTCTGTTTTAACAAATATTTTGTATTTTTATTTGCATGTATATCTCTTTTGAAAATATCATTAAATAGCAAGTTAGAAAAAATGCCTCCTGAAAATTAATTGCGCGGGAACAACTATTTTCATTATTTGTTTATAAAATGAAAAGAGCGACGTTCTTGGGCTGTTTATGATATACTATCAAAAATTCCCTCCAAATAAATGAAACTTACTTGAAGTGACCCAAAAATTGTTGAATATCAGCATCCCAAAACTTGTTTTATGTAAATAACTTAAAATTATTAAATGTAAGCACCAAATAATTGATTGTAAGCTTTAAATTGTTGATTTCAAGTTTCCCCAAAACAAACAATTGTATAATTAAAAGCACCCTTTAATTCTTGAATGTAAGCTCCCCAAATAATTGATAGATGTAAAAGCCAAAATGTTAAAAAGGAAATACTCCTCTGTTTGATTGCGAATGATCCTAAAAGTGATATCCATTTTGTTTTCTTGATTCGTTAAAAAAACATTCAAAAATACAGAATATTAATCTTTTTTATTTTATATTCATTGTGGTAAGATAGTTATTGATGTATTTTTTAACACATTAAAATCTGATCAACTTCTGTTTAACATGTTAAAGTAAGACATTAATTGTAAATTTTAGGCTTTCCAAATTTTTGGAAAAAGTAACGAAAAAAGTTTATTTTCCGATGAAATTTGAAAAAGATGGGAAAACCGCATTATTTGCTCATTTTTTAATAGAAGAGCAATATTCTGACTTCAGCTCCTTTTCAAAATGAATACCTCTCTTGCGGTTTGAAAGGAAATAAATTACCAAAAATCAAAACTTAAACTGGATATATTTGATTTCCCATAGTTCCATGTTCCTTTCGTTATCAAATTTGATTTTGCACGTGACGGGTGTAACTAGCAAGACAGGGGGTGCCCACTTTGATAGAAGTTCATGCGTGTAACTAAATTGGCCAGTTCTCGAAGTTTTCACTTTTCTTTTTGAAATGAAATACATAATATCTAGTTACTTAATGGCAAAATAATTATAAACTTTCCTTAAGGCACATCATATATAAGACTTTGGTTACCCCACGTCAAGGTATTTGTAAGAAAAACTTTGTTAGTTAAATTGTTCATATATAAATATGGTATTTCACTATACACAAAAACTTTCCAACATCCATTTATCCCATACCAACATAAAATAATTTCGATTTCAAATAAAGAGGCAAGTGATAAATATATATATATACAAGAGTATTTAAACAAATTGGAAGGTTTCCTAAAATTAAGCTTTACCGATGCTCTTGAAATAAACCCAGAGGCAGCTATTTTTTTGGGCATTGCAAATTTTTCTCTTTCATACAAACCTCTTAATTTTATCAAAAATTAATAATAAAAAATTTAATTTTCATGTATTTTAAATATTTTAAAAAATAATCTATTAATTGAAAAATAATTATACAAAAGAAAGGAAAAAACTTTTGCTATGTGTATGTGTGAGTTATTTATAAAACAATTTTGTATATTCAACTTGGTTGGATAAAAACAAAAAAGACGTTTATTGGTAGTTTGTCTGTATTGTAAACATGTGTTAAGTTTAGATTTATTGAATATAATGTGATGATTTATTAAAATTAATTGTTTATGTGTGCTAATGTATTTATTGCAAAAGAAAATTTACATAATAATAATAATAATAATAGGGTTCTTTAGTGGTTTTAATATGATTGTCATTTGCTTATATTTTTAAAGTCGTAGTTGCCGAAACCAATGAAACGTCAAAGGAACAATGAGTATAAAGTAAATGCTAACGATGACCAAAATGTATCAATCATTCTAATACTCTAATGAACAAAAACTCACTAGTTCAATGTTTTTTCCAGTGATGCTTAGTTTGTTTAACGCTCTTTGATATATGAATAGTATATTGTATTAATTTGTCTATTCTTGCAAAATTTCAGATATGAACGGAGCCTCGCGGGTGATGCTGAAATTCACCTTTGAATTGCTAGTGATTTATGTTTCTGCCGCATTTGAATGCTGTATACATTATTGTATTTCCTGTTATTATAACAGTAATGAAGATAAAAAAGAAATACAGTTTTTGGGCTGCGTTACTTTCCTGATGATTTGTCCTATTTGTGGCAAGTATATATAAATAAAACACTTTTGCTAATCTTTTATCAATATCTTTTTATTAATATCGCTTCATGTAATTATATTGGTTATTATGTTGTTTTTTCCAAGCGGTATAAGGTGACAGTTGTCCGAGTGGTTGTAGTTTCCTTATGGTAAAGAAGAAGAATATGATAATGATGATGATGATGACGAAGACAATGACGGCGACGATGATGATATTTCCCTTTCTAAGTTTTTAATGTGGCAAGTGGTTAATCAAGTGAAATGACTGAAAAATTAAAACTCAGTGAAAACCAAGAAAACAATCTACATGTACCTAAATGTATACTATTGTTATTGGTAGTCATTTTTATGTCTCGAAAACTAATACTATTTTGGTCTAAATTGGGACCAAATATGGACCAAAAGGACGTCGATTCTCATTAGAATTACAAAGGACACAATTACACATCATTACTTTGAAGTTTGAAAAATTCCAACAAGCTATAAGGCTTATAACAACTTCTAATTTGATTGATCTGATTAAATAGGGTTTTACGTCCCAGTCAAGAAAATTTCACTTATATCGAGACATCACCAGCTATAGATGAAGTGGCAGAATGAACGTCTAATTTGATTGATTTGATTAAATGGTGTTTTATGTCCCAGTCAAGAATATTTTACTTGTATTGAGACGTCACCTGCTTTAAATGAAGTGGCAGAAAGAACGTCTAAGGCAGACATTGCAGATAATAAAATATAACAATAAGAATATCAGTAAAACCAATACAGTTTTACCTTGGTTTTAGATGGCATAATTTTATCGTTAATTTCTTCTCTATTCAATAAGATGTTTAACAAGTAAAAGATTAACTTTAGTAATCTTTATCAATTATGTCATTTTATCATTACAGGAGTGTTAGATTTGGTTAGTTGTTTATTGATTGCATTAGATTTCCCGACATCCTCTCTTGGTTACTCCTTTTATCTCGTTGTTGTAGCTGGATGCTTAATCACATTGCAGGTAAGACGATGGAGGTATAATTGTTTATCATGATGAATAAAACAAACATACCAGTACTTGTCCAGATCCCAATCCCAAAAACAAAGTATAATCTTTGAAAGCTGGCAAAATTAGTTACGTAAACTTCCATCGAGGAAGTGAGGCTGGTTGCTCTGGAAAGGTAAGCACCTCCTGTCTAGCTAGCTACACATGCCAGTCAATTTTGAGAATAAAAGGAGCAAAGAATTATGGTAAGTCAAATATATCCAGTTTAAGTTTGGATACAATACATTCTTATCAACAATATTGTGATGTCGGCCATAAACTTTTTAAGGGAATCTGTTATTTTTACTAATTCTTCTCATGCTAGCTTTCAGGATCATACTGGTCGTGGCTATACCTCATTCTATTATCTTTTGTCAATTTGCGCAATATTTTGCAGATCTACACTATTCTGTTTCGTCACACGTCAGCATGTGCAAACCTTCCAATCTATTCCTCATTCGTTTACGTCATATGATAACAAATGCAAGCTTTTGCGGCTATGCAACCTTCTGTTCCGTCTCATGCCAACAAATACAAGTTTTCGCATTTTACACTATTCTGTTTTGCAATTAGATACCATAATGTTTCGTCGTATGCTAACATATGCAAGTTTTCTCAGTTAGGGTTACTCACCATTTTTTATTGTCAAATGCTTGATATCTACAAGTTTTGGAAGATATCCACCATTATGTTCCGTCATATGCCAACATAAACAAGCTTGTGCAGTTAACTGCCTTTTTTCCGTCATAACAACATATACAACCCTTTGCAATTAACTTCCATTTTGTTCAGTCAAATGCGAAACTTGTGAATGCTTTTTTAGATATCTGCCATTTTGTTCTGTAATATTACAATTTTTATCTTATATTTTAGCTCTCTCCAGTCCCTTTTTAGTTTCTTTTTTTTTGTGTGTGTCATCAGGTCTTCGTCGTTTTGTTGTAGCACTGTGTTCATACAATTGATGTTTTGGCTTGTTTACCATGGTTCATCTTTATCACATGTCTTAATTTTCTCGACTTTATATGTATCTTATCTCATCCTTGCTGTTATTTACATTTGCTCTTTTCCACGGCCATTAATATAATATCACTTGCGATAATCTTATTTCGCAAAAGCTTTCTCAAACACCTGTGTTTATTTCTTTTCTGAGTGCACTTTCTGTATGATGATGATGGTGTTGGTTATGGTTGCGGTAGTGATGATGATGGTAGTGATGGTTGCGGAAGTATTGATGAAAATGGTAGTGATTGTTACGGTAGTGATGATGATGATGTGGTGATGATGTTGACGTTTGTGATGGTTATGGTAGTGATAATGATGATGATGGTGGTGATGGTTATGATATTGATGACAATGATGTGGAGATGATGTTGATGATGTTGATGTTGATGATGGTGGTGGTGATGATTATGGTAGTGATGATGATGGCGGTGATGGTTGGGACGGTATTGAAGTGATAATGATGATGATACTGGTGATGGTTATGGTAGTGATGATGATGATGATGGTGGTTATGGTAGTGATTGAAATGGTTGTGGTGGTGTGGTGATGGTGGTTATGGTAGTGATGATGGTGATGGTTATGGTAGTGATGATGATGGTGGTGGTGATTGTTATGGTAGTGATGATGATGATGATGGTGGATGTTATGGTTATTGTGGTGATGATGATGATGATGATGATTTTGTATAAATTTAGCTTTGCCGTCAATGTTACTGTTCTCAATCTCAAGAGTGGGCCTTGTTGTGTGTACGGTCCAAATTATTATTCTTTCACGTATACACAAGGCAGACACGGATGGTAGAAATTAAACCGGAATGTTAAACAAAAATCCTTGACTTTCGGCTAGCAAACAGACAAATTATCTCACAAAGAGATATCTAGGAATGGATAAAAGAAGAATTGTGACTTCTTCCAGATCTTAGTCTTTATTCTGTTGGGTCAATCTAAAGTAGACTAGATACGATTTTATTTTCATGAAACTTTTATAATTCGAATTTTCAGGTATAAATATATAACACAAATACCAGTTAAATTTTGATGTGCCAGATGTGCACATTTCGGAAATTCATTCCTCATCAGTGACACTAAGACCAAAAAGTTTGATAGAAAAAAAACCTAAGCCAGACAGTTGAAAATAATGAATCTAAAGTTCCAAAATTATATAAATTCAAATCCAGCTAAGGAATGCTTTGCATGAGGGAACAAACCTTAGTTTTAAACAAATTTCAAATAAAAGATTTGTAGTATACATTATAATTAAAAGCATGTATGGCAAGTTAAGAACTAGGTTATTCGATTTGGATAATTTAGTTGTCCAAAATGAAACATAATAATTTCTATACATGTAATTTATTACTATTTGTAGACCATTATGATTTGTTCCTGCTGCCGAAGACTAGGACTTTGTGATGATGGTGGCTGTTCAAGGTCAGAATCAAGCCAGGCAAATGACCGTATCAGCAAAAGGTTTAGAACAGTGAATGCATAAAGAACATGAATCCCTTTGACTCTTACATATCATGTAATAGAGATCAATCTGATTCACTATATGACTGAAAACGCTAAGTTATTTTACTAGTTCTTTTAAATAATATATATATATATATATATATATATATATATATATATATATATATATATATATATTATATATATATATATATATATATATATATATTGCAAATTATTATACAATGTATTTTATGTAGTAAAAAATGCAATGTTGTTTTTTTTCTTATTGTAATAAAAAGGTATTAAATAATTTAGCAAGGTTTTGAAAATAGTATATAAGAATTTTTTTTTTAAAAAAGGTTAATAATCTAAAATAAATTTAGATATTAATGCTATATTGTAAATAACTATGTATATGTTTGAACTGTTCTGTCAGTTTGCTATTGTCATTGTTTGAATGTATAATATATTATCACCTGATGTACCAAATCTGTGGCTCAGTGAATACAATTATTGAATATTTAGAAGAAATACAATTCGAGTTAGCCAATGTTTACATGTCTTCTGTTACATTTTATGCTCGAGTTAAATTCTGGGTAGGGGATTCAACACGGTAGTACGTTTTTAGAAGATAAATGATTAAATATCCTCTATCAAAACTAAGAAATTTAAAAATACAGTTATTGCTACTAGTACGTCAAACTGAAACCAATCATTTATAACAGTCTAGTAGTATATATATAGTATATATCAAACGGTGGGTGTCTAATTGAACTAAGAGCACTTCTTGTTAAAATTGATAAATGAACATTCCCTTTGTATTGCCAAGTACATGTATAATAAGATGTAATTATTCAATTTTGGAATGAGTACTATTTTAAAAGGTTTAGATTTTTTCATTCTGCCAAAAAAAAAAAAAAAAACCGTAGAACTTCGATAACTCAAAATTCGATATCTCAATTCCCACAATTTGTCCCGATCGGTTTTCTATGTAAACTATAATAAGACAGATCAAAGGTTAGAGTCGTCAGTTGGTAGGGGCCTGGATCCCCGAGTACAAAGAAGTTCAAGACACGACCATCTGCTAGCAAAAGAAATTCAAGACAATCTGACTACAATCCTTGTAAACGTTTGACTTAGGTACATGTTTAATGAATATGGTATAACTGCGTCTAGCTATTGTTGTTCAATTTTTTAGTTTATTATTTTACTTTTATTTTTTGAGTCTTATATTTACAACCTCCAGTAAACTATGCGGAAGTTAAGATCATATGAACTGTGGGACTTGAGTATAATGTATGATGGATGACTACTGAACTACCAGACATTTTATGTATGTGATTATAAATTACATGTATATAAATTTCACTTTTTAATTTGTTTCAGTTTGCAATTTTACCTTGGCTATAAATCAATAAATTTTATAATTTAATAAAAAAAGCGTTTTTTCACTATATCATCCACTATATGCCAATATTTTTGACCAGACATTTGTGGTAATTCAACGGAAAGGAAAATCCAGGTCCGTCCCTGGAATCAAACCCAGAACCTTTTGCACTAAAAACAAGTGCCCTACCTGAGCTACTTAGACCGGTAAATTTCTCTTCTGATATTTTTTGACTTTCTCAGTTGGAGTACCACTCGACTCAAATGCAAAAAGACCCTACACTCGTGTTACTTAGTTTATGAAATGCAAACATTCATAATTTTTCAGGCCTCGATTTCCTTACACCTCCGCTTATGCATGTTGCTTAACGTCAAAATTGCAATATTTCAGCTAATCGAGACAATTTTTGTTGACGAAGGAGTAAACTGAACACAAAATCATGTTGGGCACAATCCCAAACTGACCACCTCGATAAAAATAAAAGAAACTTGACCAGGGTGTAATATAACATAAACATTACTCACTCCTCTTAATTCTACAAGTTTTTCTTGTTTATATTGTGAATGTGTTATGGAAGTCTTTGACATTGGCAGCGTGAGCACTCATTGCCGTCAAAATTACAGATAAATCTTAATAAAAATTATAAGAAAAATTGAATACAAATATTATCCGTAACTGTGATTGTGTTTTGATCAATTTTTTGTTCATCGTTTAGATAAATATTGTTGTTATTTAAGCTTAAGCTATTAAGCTGATTCAAGCACTGATGGTAAAATATCAGAAATACCAGTAAATCTGTCACATGCTAAGAATAGTTGGTCAGAATGTCAAATAACAGGAAATCCATCATGTGTTTTAACTTCTGTATAGAATAAGACATTTAAAATTAATACACGTTAATTAATCATCAGGTGTTAATTTTGAGTGTCTTTTTTAAAATAGAAATTTAAAATAAGCAGGCGATATATCGATAGTAAAGACGTATAATGCACTTTAATCACAACATACAACATACAAGTTCTGGTCCAGTTATTAATTACAAACACAAACAAACCGATCCTTGTCCAAATCACAATCCCACAAGCAAAGTAAAACATTGACAACTGGCAAATTTGTTTAAAATTTGTTTAAAACGTGAAATTCAACCAG